>JAVKLA010000017.1:5118030-5155250 GCA_034782735.1 Sagittarius serpentarius | reverse complement strand
CCTGCCTCACCGGGGTCTTCCCCACGGGCTGCGGGGGAATCTCTGCTCCGGCGCCTGGAGCACCTCCTGCCCCTCCTGCTGCGCTGACCTGGGGGGCCGCGGAGATGTTTCTCTTGCATGTCCTTGCTCCTCTCTCTGGATGAAGTTGCCCTTTTGCAGTAGTTTTTTCCCCCCCCTTCTCAAATACATTATCCCAGAGGCGCTACCACCATTGCTGACGGGCTTGGGCTTGGGCTTGGCCGGCGGCGGGTCCGATTTGGAGCTGGCTGGCGTTGGCTCTGTCGGACATGGGGGAAACTTCCAGCAGCTTCTCACAGAAGCCACCCCCATAGCCCTCCCACTCCCAAAACCTTGCCACACAAATACAATACACCTGCAGAGCCCCATTATCACAATCAGAACTCAAAGGACAACAATTTTTCTGTAAACGTAGTTTGATACAATGGATCAGGCATGAATAATTTAAGGAACCATGGCAAGACCTTGTTGATTGCTTCTCTTAACATTATAAAGAATAATGGTAACTCAGGACTTTGTTAAAGGCCTGTATCCCTGCAGAGATAGCATTTAATACGATTGGAAAGGAAAGAGCTGGCGTTGGTCCAGCCTGTGAGTGTTCCTGCTTAAAACCCCTACAATTAAATTGGTTAATGAGAATCATGTTAAACACAGAGTAGTTCATGCCATGAAGTTGAGAAAGAATCATCATGCTCCAAGTTAAAAGGGGGAAAAGGGACAAATTAATCCAATTACTCCTTTTTTAGTTATTCCAGTGAAAAGCAAATTTATTCACAATCAGCTTTCGATGCATTTCCCTAATTAATGCAATTTGATAAAATGAAACAAATTCATGATGTCATTAGCTAAGTTGTGCTTAATGAGACTGGGCTGTATGAAACATGAACTGCAATACCGAATCCATTTCCTTGGACTGGGAAATATGCATTTATCATTTCAGTACATTTAGTCTGGAAGTTCCAATCATGAAGCCTTATCACCATAATCATCGTGTCCTGATAAATCTACATATATTAACATTTTGATCACTGTCATCATTAAGCTCAGATTAAGAAGAATTCTATCACTTGGCAGCATGGAAGAAGTTAAATAGGCTCCTTGGCAGCCTGGGCTATTTACCAATCAATGGTAAGAAGCTGTCTGACGGACAACTGTCAAACTGTAAATGGAAATAACAATACTTCTGTTATCAGCCTTGTTCAGCTACTTTTTCTTCCACAGAGTCTGTACAACAAAGTGGTTTCTGTAATCGTCCTGTTTGCACAACAAAATGCATATAAAATTTAATTGATAATGAAAAGTAGCGCCAGAAGGTACATTTCAGAGAATGAAGCTTTGATAGGGACATTCATGTGGGAAGGAGTGACAAAAATTTAGCGTTGCCTCCTCTTGTGTTTAGTTGGGGTTTGTTTATTGGGACTATGGTATTCAAAATATGGAAAAGATTCTAGCCTGCTGCCTAACACCGAAACATTTGTTCCTGTGAGGCATCCTCATTTATTAAATTCTGATAGGCTATAGTGTAAGCAAAATTATTTATATAGGGGCCATTGGACCCAGAGTAAAGTTTCTGATATTATGAACCTGAAAACTAAATCTGCTGAATTAAAGCAGAAGAATGTGCGTGATCCTTCTAATGAACACGGTGTCATTCTCCACTCAAAAACTTAAGTGCTATAATATTTACCAAAAGGGAAACCCAGAATACTGGAAATTCTGTTCCTAATATTAGGCTGTCCTGTACACCTAATGGAGCAGAAGAGATGGGACAAATCATATTTGGAGTTTTGCAGAAGAGAGAGGAAGAAGCATTTCCCAGAAGTAGCCCACAAAGGGTGCTGAAAATTAAATGACTAGAGAGAAAAAGTTGTATGATTATGGGATTGTTATTGCACTGATAAATTTTGAATACTTCTGTATCTTCTGTGTACAGCTGTAGAATTTCAGTCCAATGGTTTAACAAAACACCAACATATTAATTTGTTTTCAAACAGTGAAATTGTTCTGATGAAAGAAATCAGCACTCAGTTACACATAAAGAAGGAACAAACTGCCAGTGATCAAGTTATAAGCGAGCTCTATAAGGCTTTATAGTGGCAGACTGCAAGTTTTATTTATTCATTGGCCTCATTTAAATTATTGTCTTGTCTTAGTTTAATTTTCATTACAGTTTAATAATAATATTACAAGGAGGAGATCATTAAAACTAAAATTTGAAACTGGATGTTTGACTTGAACGAATCATTGACAACAGAAACAGCAGAGCCTGATTAATCCAACATTTGCATATTATTTATGCTAAAAGAATTGAGGCCGAAGCACCCATTCAAACTTCTTGCATTAATTCAATACTTGGCCTTTTGCTAACAGCAAGCGTGGGATACAAAGTCACGCCCAGGGAGAAAGCTGTGGATCAGAACTTACAGACTCTCTAAGTAATTCAGTCTGTCAGTGACACTTGTTTCAGATTTGTGCACGGACCTGTAATGAAAAAAATGATTGGTAGGCAATTTCAATCTTAAAATTAAAGTCCAGCTTGCCATGTAAACTTTTTGAATGTCAGGTGAGTCATATAAGATGGAAAAATGTCTATTAGCTGATAAGGTTTAGTTAATTAAAAAATATCTAGGTAATTTTACAGTTGTTGGGGTTTTTTTAAATATTAAAAAAGTGAAACCAGACGAAATTTTCAAATACAAGATCACTTAATTTTGAAAGTGATTATATCATCGCTTTTCAGTTTTTCAGTTTCAAATAAAATTTAAAGAAAAATCTCTTGATGTAAACTGATAACGTTTTCCACATTTTCTAATCTGAAAAAAAGCTTGCATTATCTGCAAACTTTTTCATTCTCTGGAAAAAGAGAAATTCCCAGGAACCACTGCCACAAAGTCAGGTTAGGGACAAAGACTTCTTGGAGGTCTGTTTTCTCTGACAGTGACTCCTTACGACTCCAGTTGGGTTTTGTAACACTTCTCTTGACAGCCCGTTAGTAACCGAAGAAAAAACAGCAGTAACAGTCACAACACAGTTGTTATGTCATTTAAATATACTTCTTGAAAAACAAATGTTTTTACAGTTCTACTAGTAGTTTGTTCCATCTAGTTGTAGCTAAGCAACCAGCATTTTGACAAGATTCTGCTGTCACTGTTAATGTCCCCAAACATATGGTTTTCCAAAGCTATAATTACAATTTAACAGTGGTAAAACAACATGGCAACTATCATGGGACACAGCCTTGCAAATCTTCACACTACAAATTAAGCCAGTGGTAATTACATTACCATTGCCAGAAGCAGCCAATACATTTTCTTACATAAAATCGGATGTTGAACTATGTAGTGTTAGGATAACAATTTTAACCGTTATTTGCATAATGTGTAATGACTTATATCAAGTTTTCATAGCACTCCTACTGAAGTATTTTAAACAATATTAAGCATCATTTAATCATAGTAATCCTCGACATCTGTCAGTCTTAGATTTTTAAAATCAGCAGCAAAACATGGCTCGGTCCTATTCTATGTACAAAGCTGGGATCTGTAATACACACTCTTCATGACCCCTACTACACTGCAGTAAGTTATCACAAGTGGCCCCATTAATCTTTCTTACCAGAAGACCCATCCTAACCCGTGGCATGGGCACATTTTAAAGCATTCAATCTGTGTTCATTCCTTCTGTATGCAAAGTAAAGTCTGTTGTCTAGACCCATAGGTCTGTTATCATTTTAGTGCAGATTGCTAGACAAAATATGCAAGGTGAAGGACTACTCCCGAAACCAGCAGTCCAACTTCATTCAGATTTCTGTTCAGTGGAACCTGAGTGGCAATGAACATTCTGCGTATGTGGCTCGTATATATTATCATTAATAAGTTTATTAATTTTAAAAGGCCATTATCATAGAGCTGCAGGTTATCATGAGCTTAACTTGAAGCATATGATTAAATCCAAGTGACTTCAAAGCACACAACAGCAACAAAAAGAATCACTATCATGTTTAATTTCTATTACACTTTCTAAGGAAAAAATACTTTTGCAAATTTCCATATTGATGATAAAATATTTTATCTCTTGACAAGGACAAAAAAACCCAAGTACTTTTTTTTATCAGGCATATGATATCTACTTTGAGTAGTTTAGCTTTAAAGTTTCACAAAAAGTCTTCTGCAGTTCTGTCTCTTTGAATACGATTAAAACCCCAAAATATTGTCAGAGCTTTATGTAGTAGTATTTCCAGAATATCAAATAAAGTATTAACTGAAATAATTGTAGGATTCTAAAAAGTTTACACCTGGATTCCAGGCCTTACATCTGCCTCTAAATTCCTAGTGAATGTTTTGCCTTTATTAATCGTGCTTATGTTACGTAGAAAAATATTACATTGCAATTTGTCCAAATTCCTTTGAAAATATTCTTTGAAAGTACACAAATATTAAATTAAAAATGTCTTGTTTATGACATTATGTTTCGTGCCCTTGTTCTGCTTTCATTGAGAAAAACTGATTTTATATCCTCTCTTGCTTTTCCTTGCTTTTCAACTGTTTCCTAATGTTTCTTATTCAGACTATAGTAGCATAATATGGGAAACAGGGAAAACACAACTTTCATTGATTCAATTTTAATTAGAAGTTTAAGAATAGTTGTTCCTTCTCTAACTTTCTCTCTTTTTAACCTTTCTCCTTGTTCATTGGTAAAGCAGGAAAATAAAGAAGGGAGAAATCTTTACCTTTATCTTAAACCTTTTAGGCTAAAAAGCCAGGCTAAAATAAGGTTAAAATGAAGTTGATATTTAAAATTAAAAAGAGTATTTTTTGTTTCTTTTTCAAAATGTAATTTCTGTATGAAACTTGAATAAACAAAATTATATTAAGTATTAAATCTGAATAACTTTAAAAACATGCATGGAAGAAAAGTGTCCCTATGGCACAGAGTGAAATAGTGCATTTTAAAAGCCTTAATAGGGTGTCCATTCCTCTGTTATTCTGCCAATAAAGGACAAATCTCATATCGCACTGGAGTATGAATTGGATTAAACCTGTATTATCATTAATAATGGTAATTCTATCACGATGAACTCAGTTTGGCCATAGTTATTGCCAAACGGATCAAGTGGCACCCTCCAGCTATCTTAAAAATCAGGGCGATGGAGGAGAGCAAACGGAAAAGCAGCAGGAGAGGAGAGAGAGCTGCCCTAGCAAGATGCCACCCACCACTGCAACGGTTCTTTCCGCTTCTGTGCTTCTGTGCAACTTGCACGATACTCTGACAACTTGCAATAGTAAAATACTCCCGAAGAGACAGCAAAGATTTAGGAAAAAGAAACTCTGCTCATGAGAGGAGCAGAGTAACTGAAACATCAGTTCCACCTTACACATTCACAGCTGTAGGAGACTTTTGCAAACTATACTCCTGTAAGCCTAGAAAGTGTGTACTGCAGGTTCAGGGAGATACTTCTCTAACATTGCCCAGCTAACTCTCAGGTGTTTGATCTAAGATAAGCAGATGGATTCCCTCTGTTAATGAAGAGAAATAAGCCTGTGTCAGTGGACAATGCAAACCATCCAAAACCAGGTCTGAGATGTGTGCAGTGAATGCCCCTGTGGGCGCCATCTGCATTGTCTACAGAAGAAATTCATACCTAGTTTATAACAGATGCTTAACCTTTCAGAGGCTGAAGACAAGTGAGATGTATCCTGCTCACATTGTGCCTGCTGCATCAACATATTAACCACCGTTGAAATCCTGGAAAAATATAAAGTTGATTGATTGTTATAAATTGTACATATATGTGACCCAGTTCAATGGAAGGCTGACTTCTCTATGTCTGCTGACATTTCTGAAGCTAAGCAGTTAAGTGTATAACGAAATAATTTGCTGCATCAGGACCTTGACATTGTTTGCTCGTTCTTTTAGGAAGTCAGATAAAGCAACATCCAGTCTGAAAAAGGCATAGTTCTTAGGGACGCTAAGTGAAATATAGGAAGAAACCTGGTTTCAAAATACTTAGGTTACATTATGAGATCATTTTGCAATTGCAGGCTGTGAGTTACGCTTTAGACTTATTTTGAACCCCTACATTTTAAATCTATAACCAAGGTGTGGAGCTCCACACACATACACACAAGCTTGCAGTCATTTTCTGCATGTTGGACGTAGAAGCCTATCTCAACGTTGCTCAGCGCATAGGTACCATACTGTGACCTAAGTGTTTATTTAAACAGCTACATCTGAGGCTTAATTCACCACAGACATAGCTGTTAAAAACAAACATTTAGATGTGAAAACAGCTCAGTGGCCTGCACAGTGCTAGTGAGGTGAGCGAGAGGAGGCAGCTGTAGAATGTGCTGTGCCGCTTTGAAGTACCGCCATTGGTGAGTGTTGTGAAAACTTTGGCTGAACTCGTAAAAAGAAACTAAAGTCACGCTCCTGCTCTGGCCTAGTGGTATCCATTGAAGTTTTTATTTTCCCTTACACATTATAGGAAAAGTGCTAAGAAATAACAAATCTTTACTTGGAATTTAGCCAAAGTACTAGCTGCTCGAAAGAGACTGGCTGAAAACAGGTAATAGACACCACTTACACCATTTACACAGTTGCCTCTGTTGCTTCATTTCCAAGCTTAATATGTAGCTCAGGAGTTCTCAGCTCTGTTTATTTTAACTGGCTACATCTGGAGTAAATTAAACACATAGTTTAGTCTTCTGTCCTTCTCAAATACAGATTTCAGTGGAATTACTCCATATTGCCCATGCAGATAGATTAACTTTGCAGATTTACCATCTGTAAATGCTCATAACTCATTCTAAGCTTACTGTTTACTTCAAATTATTACTGTGACATTGCAACATGAGGGGGTTTTTTTAGGAGCTAAGAATAACTTGTTATCAGATATTGTTAGAGTTTTATTACACATTGACATAAACAAGTTTGACAGAAGAGAATAAAGTTATAAAATTACAAACAGATTTATTGCATATTTTACTGTAATTTTATCTCTTCTTTGAGAAAAAAGACCACTTAATTATTTTATAGATATATACTTTTTTATTTCTGGAGACTTTAAATTGTTCCTGTGACAAAACAGTGTCCTAAGAACCTTGATGATTAAACTGGAGATAAAAACTTTGTATTTTTTATGGAATTTTGAAAATCTAACTAAGTTTTTTCTAGTTAAAGGATGTGATTAAACTTACGTGCTGATGAATACTCTGACAGTTTCCGGAAAACTCTTTTAGTTATAAAGAGAAAAAAATGACTGATGCAAAAAGCAAACTAATAGCATACTCTTTTAAAGTTAAACACATAGGTTAATAGTGAAAGAGGAACCTTTCAACATTGAAAATTAAATAATCAGAATAAAAATTTGGGAGATATTTTTACCCAGTAATAAATAGCTGTGAACAACACCTTGTAAAAAGTAATTGGTTTAAAATATTTTTGTGATTTAAATATGTAGATTGTTTAGAAATGTGTATATTTTTCTATTATTCAGCTGACAAAATCAGCTATATAGTGTCCAGAGAAGAACAACAGACAATGTCTTAGAGCACCTAAGCCTGAAATCAGTTTTCTGTATGGCTTTGTCTGAGACAAAATAAACTTTATGAAAACATCAGAATGAAACATTAAAGTTCCCCAGGCAACCTGACTATTTTTTCTACTCGTGTCCAAACCTCCTTTTTTATCATTTTTCCTCAGCAGAGTGGTTAAAACCAATTAAGCTTTGCTAGACAGAACTCATTTGCTTGTGTCTTCCCGGAGGGCTGCTCTGGAAGGGTTTTCTGGAGCATATCTCAGCAGTCTGTCACCATAGTAGATGCCGGTGATCACATCTACTTCCTATTGACACAAGCCTGGTGAAGGCTTGTGCCACAATTTCTCATTTATTTAATTAAGCTGTAATTAGAAGGCTCATCCAAGAGAAAGGAATACTAGATTCATTCTTTTCCTCTCATGTGAAGGGCCTGAAACACAGCCCCCACTTGACTTCTGCCTTAAGAACAACACTACCGGATAACCTCCATCCCTTCTTTAGGCGCTGCTCATGTGTTCCAGAAAGATGAAAGCAGACTGAAGACTGAGTGGGCAAGCAGGCAAGAGGGAAGTAGACAAACCTGCAAGCTCTTTATTAGAATTTGTGCCTGGAGAAGGTGACATGGAGTTTTGAGTCCCTGAAAGAAAAGGTGAGCATCTTCCACCAGGCAGATTGCCAGCAGTGCCTCTGCCCCGCCTGCATCTCATGGCAGAGGCTGGTGGGGAGAGCACTGCTGCACCATCCCGTGAGCGGTGTCGTTTAGGCTGGGGTTGCATCTGCTCAAAATGTGGGTGGGTGCCCTAAGGCAGACGTGGTATACCTCTCCGTTGGCTTCATTCTTAGGGATATCCTTCACTTCCAGAGAGGGTTTTGGATTCTGAGTGGAGGAAGATGTTTCTCCATACCCTTGCATGATGCTTGAGATCACAAAATCACAGAAAGGTTGAGGTTGGAAGGGACCTCTGGAGGTCATCTGGTCCAAATTCCCTGCTCAAGCAGAGCCACCTAGAGCCACTTGCCCAGGACCCTGTCCAGACGGGTTTTGAATATTTCTAAGGAGAGGAGAACTCCACTCTGGCAATCTGTGCCAGTGCTCAGTCAGCCTCATGGTAAAAAAGTGTTGCCTGATGTTCAGACAGCACCTCCAGTTTGTGCCTCTTGTCATATCACTGGGCACCACTGAAAAGAGCCTGGCTCCATTTTCTTTACACCCTCCCTTCAGGTATTTATATACGTTGGTAAGATCTCCTGTGAGCCTTCTCTTCTCTAGGCTAAACAGTCTCAAATGAAGAGGCAGATGTACTTTATGGTACAGTTTTGTCCTCAGTGATCCCCAGGGTCTTTAGTCAACACCCTGTTCAATGAGCTGCTCTTTCTGGATCCTTTTCTTATAGGAAGACTACAACAAGATTATAGGAAAAGAGTGTACAGAGAGCGCAGGTACCTAGTTTTGAATTCTTTCATACAATCAGCTGTTAAAGATAAGCCACATCACACTGTATTAGGATCCAAAGCCTCTTTGTAGATCTATCCCTTCATGGTTGTTCATTTGTTTCAGCTGAGAACCTAATAGAAGGTTAAGATATTCAAAGTGGTAGCCAAAACGACGAAGCGCTAAGAAGTAGCAAGGTGATTATTTAAAGACAGCTCAGTAAAGGCTGACACAAAATGCATAGTGGTTAACACAGCTACAAGAGAAGGCTTTAAAAATAGCACTCCTCCACAGAGCCAGTCATCTTATTTTTAAGTAAAAGCGCTCTGTGTTTGCAGTAAGTAGCAGCAAGCAGCAAGATAAAGGAAGCTATTAAATGTAAGAAGACATCCTTCAAAATACTGAAGTTATGTCCCACTGAAAAAAACCCAAACACAAAAAGATGTAAACATTGATGAGTTAAATGTAAAAATGCAATACAGCAGGTGATAATAGTTTTTGATGAAAAACTCGTGGAAGGCATAAAAACTAACATCAAATCCTTTTCAAACAGATCAGAAAGAGGAAGCTTGCCAGACAATACATAGAGCCAACAGGTAATCAAAGTGCAAAGGAAAGTTAAAGAAGATAAGGCTAGTAGCAGAAAAGCTAAATCACTTTTTTGCATCTATGTTCACAATGGAGGACCTAAAGAAGGTACCCAGGCCAGAAGCCTTGTTTGTGAGCAACTTACTGGAGGATCTGCCTCAAACTGAATCGTCATTACAGAAGATTCTAGAATAAACTGGTGAAATGAGTAGTAACAACTTGACAGACCCAGATGGTATTCCTCGAAGTACGAAATAGCTGACCTATTTAACTGTGGTGTTTGTGCTATCTGTTAAAATTGCTTCAGCAGACTTGGAACAGAGGGTGACCAACATGAAGGCAATTAAAAAAAATTATTCTAAAATAATCCCCCAAACCTGCAAATACGAAATCTGATTTCTATTCTGGAAAAAAACTGGTGGAAAGTTTAATAGACAACAGACTGTGCATAGATACACACACACAATCATGGCAGTATGTGATATGCTGGGGAAGAACCAACCATTGTCTTTTGAAGAAAGGAGTCACATGTTGCAAATCTACTAGAATTCTTTAAAGGAGTCATTGTGCGCAAGAACAAGAGTCATCAAGTTGATACAGGCTATTGCAGTCTCCATAAAGCTTTTGACAAAGCTTTTACCAAAAACTCTGAAGAAAACTTGAGTTGGCATGGGATAAAAGGGAAGTTCATCAAAAGCATAAACAACCATTTAAAAGAGTGGAATTGAAAAGCAGGAATAAGTGGCTGGTAAGTGTAAATGACTGAGGCCATTATTAAAACCTATAGGAATTAATGCTAGGATCTGCTACTCAATCTGTTCATCAATGATCGCTAAAAACGTGAATGAGATGACAAAAGTTTCTAAGAATAGTAAGTTATTTGGGGTAGTAAAGATGAATATTGACCAAAAGTCACGAATTAAAATAAAATGATTTGTAGAATGAACAGCTATCCTAATTTCAAATACACAATGATAGGATCTGAACTATGAAAAAAGTTTTGAATGTGAAGTCAGTAATTTTTATGCAAACATCAGCTCAGTAATTATCAAAGAAGCAAGTAAAATGTAAAAAATTTTTAGGAAATAGATGCCTGACTGAACAAGAAACTTTATACCGTTATACAATCCACAGCATGCCCATATCGTGATTACTGTTCTGGTCAGGCAATTTCAAAAAGGATGCTGCAGGAGATGCAGAGAAGAGTGAATTAAGTTTTGTATGAGGAACAAATAAATAGACAAAGACTCTTCAGCCTCGAAAAGGCATTAAAGAGGTCTTTAAGAACACGGAATAGCCTGGAGAAAGTAAATAGAAAACAATTATTTCCTGATCCTTATGAGTATTAATGGAAATTAAATGGAATTATGAGGTAGCAGGTTTAAAACAAACAGAAGGAGGTACATTTCCATGTCATGTTTTATTAAGCTTTGGAATTAGTTCCTATCTGTGCTAGCCGGCACAGGCAGGACGCAGGAACAACCACAAAACCACGGATGAAAGGCAAAGAGTAAATCTATTTTCATTACCTCGCCGACCAGGGGATCCCCGAAGCAGCACCCGGGCAGAGGCACACAAGCGGGGGCGCAGGCACCGTGGAGCTCGGCCCGTGCTAGAGGATCACCAGCCCTGCTGTTTGCGCCAGTTTTTCAGGGATCTGCGCAGGCGAAGTTTACCTCTGTGCTGTGATCTTTCCCACAGCGGGGCAGCAATCTCAAGCCCATTCAATAAGGTGCCTCTAAGTCTATCACAGGCCGACATTATCTAAACGCAGATGTTCTACGTGTCCAACGCACAAGGCCAAACGACAATTAGTATGATGTATGTGTTTTTCTGCACCTCAGCTGCAGGTGACTTGAGTGTGTTCACAATCCTCCTCGCCAATCCTCCGTTATTTTCCCACGCTATCAGTTGTTGTAAATGCTAAAATTTTGCATACTTTAAAAAGTAATTGGAGAAATTCAGGAAAGCGAAACTCATAAAAGGATAGTCAATACTTTATAACCACCAGTTCAGAAATTTAATTCCGAAGAAATCTTACTACATGTGCATTGTGTTCATTCTTACACCCTTCCTTAGACATCTGTATGGGCCCCACTTCCAGCTGGTTTCTGATTTTATGCAGCACAGCTGCTTCTACTTTGTTGTGCTCTTACATTGTTTGATAATCAGAAACTGTTTCTTTCTTACATATTACATGAAGGTAATGAGAAGATGAAAGTATTAAAAAAGAGAAAAGAAAAAAGTTGGGTAGTGCAAAAAAATTAAGACCAGCTTGACTTATAAATACTTTCTAAAATGACCACTTTAAAAATTCATTCTGAGTTAGCGTAGCTTCTAAAGAGCTGAAAACAAACAATGCAATCCCTTCAATATTTCAAAGTGGTCTCTCTAAAGTAGGATACTTTAAAAAATATATTTCATCCCATATCTATTTCTCCCCTCTGTAGATTTCTTTTCATGTTCAGGAGCTTCATGGGCAATGTTCAAATAGTTATTGAAGTTCTTTTGGTTTTGCTGCTCCTTTATTCCCCCCCCCCCCCTTTTTCTATATTACCTTCACAATTGCCGAATAAATTTTCAATCAATATTTAAGCATAGATTCCACACAGCTCTAGGAAACAACAGATTAAGAATATTCCCTTCTAGCAGGGAAACAAAATACACTATTTCTCTAGATACACTGAATTTATACCATCCTCAGCACTGATTTTTAGGCTTGCTTTTTTCACTCTAATCTTTGTCTCTAAAAACTAATCAAGGCTTTGTAAGAGGCTGAACTAGGTCTCCTGTAGCAGAGCTCAAGTCATATCAATGTCTCTATCTGCATCTGATTCAAGAAAATGCAGCTTCAGTTCATAGCTCATTCCTTTTACACCCGTCTGCATCGGATTTCACTTCTACCTGGATATGACATTGGCTGAAGTAACATCCTCTCTTCAGCTCACTTCTTGTTACTTAATGTCAAATACTATTATTACAAAGGTACCAGCTGGAGGCTGGGGGAAGGGTTGGGGTGGTTTCCAAAGGAAGATTTCAGATCACAGCGGAGACATACAGATTTTTTTCATGCTTTGTGTGTTTTGACATAAAAATCAGGCATTATGGGCAGTTAAGACCACCTGCTCAGGGCAAGAATTAATTACTTTAATTCCCCATTTCATGGGGTTCATGGGGTGGAAATTCCCTAAGCGTTTTGAGATGTGTTGGTAAGAGAAATAAAACTCATACTGTCTAACATGACAGATTCCACCCTTTCTTTGGCAATTTTGAGGTCTTATCTGGAATTTATTGCACTAGAAAGAGCGATTTCTATTTTTAAGATGCATTATGCTGACACAATCATTAGCAAGAGCACTATATCCACGTATGTCCAGATACGAATGGGTAGAAAATCTCAATTTCTTTTCTAGTCAGCTTCTGTATATAGCACAATGCTGTAATTTATTTGGTATGTATAACCACATGCTTTTAAACTAGTTTTCGCTGAAAGGTCATCAACTCTCTGTCACTTGGGATTTCCGTGTGCTGTGGAAGGTACTTGACTTAGTTCATATTTGTAAAGAGCTGTGAAAATGAAGAATGCTTTAGGTATGCTGCTTTGGCCAATAATATCTGTATTTGTGTAGAATATTCAGTTGTATTGTACAAGGGCCCTACAGCATAGGCATTCATGTAAACCAGGCACTGAGATGATGTGCACAGGCAAAAATGGCAGCTCCGCTAGACGTGGATTCTAGCAGAATTTTAGTACTTAGTTTAGTGACTAAGATTTAGGATGGTGTTCAGTCCACCTAATTTAGGCATTTCTTTGCCAAGGGACATAACCTGTAGTTCATTCCTCCTAATGTAAAGCACCTGAAGTCTCTATATTCATGGGAGAAGGAAAGGTCTCTAAAGATTCGATTTTCTCCTAAATATAGGTCTTTAACTGGAAAATTAGAGACTGTGAGGATGGGTGGATTCCAGCACAGCAGAGCTGGTCTGAAGACATCCATACACTAGTGCTGTATTGGTCCTTCGAGTCTTCTATTTGCAATAAACGTGTTTTTTAAATTAGACCAATTAGACTCTTATTGGCTCATAAACAGAAAATGTCACTTGTTCCTAAGTATGTTTAGGAGATAGTCTAGTTTACAGTCAGACTGTAAGATTACTCCAAGCAGTAATCAGGCTTCTCCAGAGACCTTCTTAAAATCTAAGGACTGTATGCCTAACTCGGGATTAATAGGAAGCTCAAGGCAGGTGATGTCTTCCAGAACAGGCACTGCTGAACAAGCAGGTGTAACTAAGTTTGGTCTCATAGATTGTTGTCAACTACTTAAGGAGGCACCTAATTAATTTGGTATAAGGTGTTAGGAAAACAGGTAGGTTGGATTGTCATGTAGGTATTAGGCATCTAAATCCCAGCTTAGGGAAGGTTTGTTTAGATTCTGTTCTTTTACGTGTGTGTACTGCCCATTGCTTAAAGCCATTGAGCAGTTCTGTGTATTGCTCAAGTGAATTTATGTGCTTGAATTTCATTTTAGGCACCCAAGACTAATTCTGGGTATGGTTATCAGCATATTGTGATGAGAAAAGCAAGTAGTGTTCCAAGGTTTTTGAACTCATATATGAAATAGGTTTACAAAGCTAAGCTGGAAGCTCAGGGAGGGAAAAAGGTTTAGGGGACCTGATAGAAGTTCGGAAAGAGTCTGTAGTACTGATACCCCAGCACCCTGTTGTATTCAGACTGGTGCAGCCTGAGGAACAGGGTCATAGAGGAACCAGGGCAAGAATTGTCAGTGACACAAACACAGGAAGGTGAGCAAGAGGGTGTTTGGTGGATCTAAAGAGCACTGCATTTCATGAAGCTGGACATCAATGTTTCAACCTTTGCCTTGTGAAGTATTTTCCACTGTTGCAAAAAAGACACGGGCCATGTGGGATTACATAGAAAGAACTGCAGCTTGTCAGACCTGTGAAGTCTGCTTTACCCAGAAATGGAAAATCTCCAGCTGGCATAGGGTTTTCAATGTTGGCAAAGGTATTTCACGAAGGAGTTGGACCTCCTGGAAAGAGTCTTGAGTAGAGCACCGAGTATGACCAGAGGTCTAGAACATAAAACCTGTGAGGAAACAGTGAACAAATGGGAATTGTTTAGACCAAAGAAGAAAAGCTTTGAGAGAGTCTGTAAGCCTCAAGTATGTGAAAGACTGGGGTACTGAGGAAGTGTCCTCTTTTGCACATCGATGGCAAATTACAGAAGAAGCAATGGGCTTAATTTGCAGTAAGAGAGGCTGAGATTAAATTTTAGGAGAAACTTTTAACAACAGCAATATTGAAGCACTGGAACACTGAGGAAAGTGAAGTGTTTCCAATACTGGAGGTCTTTGAGAACAGATTAGAGAAACGTCTGGTAAGAATGATATAAATGTGGCCAGTCCTGCCTAGAGGTCAAGTTCCATTTGACCAGCTTTTGGAGCCATTGCTTCTGTTATCCATAAATAAATTAAATTTGACCAACTAATTCCTTTATATATATATATATATAAAGCTCTAGGCACCCCGTTGCTTTTAACTGGTAGTAATGAATGTCTGGTTTTGGCAGTTTGTTTCACAGATTTCTAAAAGACTTGAGAAGGCCTAATGGGAAAGATGTGGTTATTAACTCTAAGTCTCAAATAAAAGAATGCTATGAGGACATACAGAGTGGGATGAAAATAAGACTGAGTTATACAGTTAGTAAAGTACGCTGACAGCCTAACCACCCCTAGCAGACAAAACGCTGTCTTTTGTCACCAGTATGTCCTGCACAGGCCATTGCCGTTTTCATATTTTTTCAGTACCTCACCCAGTAGGTTTCCCCTTATCAGTCTGACTTATTGTTTATTGTCTCAATGTATTTGGTTACGTTTTCAAACACCAAACCAATGCAGAATATATCTATGGAGGATGGTTACCTCACCTGAACTTTTTTTCTTAAGTTTCAGCCATGTTCAGGAATGTGATAGGGAATAAAACATTGCTCTAGGTTAAAACCTTCAAACAGAATTTTCTTCAAGAAACCCTAGTTTGAAATTGGACTTTGGCAGCAAGAGAGTAGGGAAAGAAGTCTTCAGTAGGATGCTTTTTTGCCTGTTCTGTTAATATCCAGAAGAGTCTGATATAGCTATAATTCCCCGAAGAAGAGTTTTGCACACATGCTCAGTGAAGATTTGTGAAAAATTGGTAGCTACATTCTCCATATAGTCCTGTGCCTTGTTCTTCTTCCTGCATCTCTAAGGACATTTTCTGTAATTGTCACTTTGGGCTGCTACAGACCATGTATAGGTGGGTACCTAAAATGAGTAGGTACTGAATGTTCTCGCTGATTCCTCCAGGACTCGTGAAAGAAGAATCTGTCTGACAAAAATTCAGATAGACGAATATAAATTCAGACAGCCTCATCAAAGTTTATGTGTTGAAGGAAGTGGTCTTGTTCCAGAAAACTTGGAATAGGGATGTAGGGACTGATGGTTAATTTTGGGGGGAGAAGCATGTATGGAACTGGTATTTGTTAGCAATCTTGAATTGGAATTGAGTGAATTGAGTAGGAATTGAGATTTGAGGAGAGAAATTGGAGACCTGACATTCCGTGGAATTGCTTGTCTTCTCTCACTGCATTTTGGTCACTTCCTGCTGGTTTTACAATGGGCACATGTTGATAAACTGTTCAGGATATTTTACTATCTGTCTGAAATGTCCTTGGAGGAATCAGACAAAGGACAACTTTGTAAATGTCTCTTCATGCCTCAGAAATTCCTCCCTCTGTAATGGGACCCAGCAAAGAGCTCTCTGTACAGTTAATAATTTCATCCCTACCAGAGAAGTAGAGAATGCTGATGGCTGTCAAAATAGATATAGAAAAGAGGCCCCCAAAATTAATCTTACATTTGTGGCAAGAAATTTCGACTGTTAAAATATTTTTGTTTCTGTCTTTTCTGAGAATTCACTACCCTCAAAGCTCAACATACATAAGCTTTAAAATAAACTGAAGGAGAAAGAAGAACAAATCTGTTTTAAAGCACAGCAGTTTGGATCTCTGCTTGTTTTTTTCTCTAAGATTTCTGGACTTGGCTGAATTTTCCATTTTTTATTTTGCTTAACAATATACCTGACAGCAGTACAACATGAAGTACAGAGTAAATATTCTCTCTGTTCAGCGGTCAGAGATTTTCCATTGCATCTGTCTTTTACAGCTATAACAACATCTCTGCAGCATATGCATCAGCCCGTATTCTAACAATCTATAAAGGGGTGGGGTTTTTTTGTGTATTTGAGACATACCAGGCACAAACCACTACATCACAAACAGGTTTTATACAAGGAAACTCTCCTTAGATTAGTTTTACTGTTTGAAGTGAGCTTTGGTAATGTAGGACATGGAATTTATAGCGCTATTAGAGAAGACTCTTTTTGATGGAGGAATGTAGGGGAAATGGAATTTTAATGACCCACAGCACCTGCATGTTGTTTCGTGTATGACAGGGCCATCACTCCTTAGTCTCATGGAGTCTGATGGTTCTACTGAGTCTCCAGGTCTGGGAGGCATGGGAATATTAGAAAGAAACTTATTTTGAACTGGAAAGACAAGTTCCTAGTATTTTAGAGAAAAGACTGCAAATATTATGAAGAAAGGCCCTAACGTGTGAATATCCCGAGACAAAACTAAACCAAAACAAAACCACAAAATACTCACTATTTTAAGGAAATGTTCATGCTTTTAAGCCAGTCCTTGGATTCTGACTCATTGTTTTAGAATCTTTGCTGTTATCAACACCGAGAAGGGCAGAATTTCAACTCATAAGAAATAAAATACATCAACAACAATTTAATAGCTGCATAATGGGATCATTTTTGTATTGCTTATGCTTGCCTGCGAAGTCAAAACCTGAACATTTAGATAATGCAGTCCAGTCTCTTGCTCTCCATTTGGGATAGTCTTAGTTCTGTTGCCTGTTATGGGCAAAATGACCTTCATTCACAACAACTTTCTTTCATACTGGTCATTATCCTCAGTCATTACCCTCAGTCATTACAGGAGAAGGCAATCCTTGATCCTGTTTATGGAATGGTTTTCTTGTATTTATTTGCTCAGTCGTTGTTCTGGTTAACTGTTTTCCTACCTACCTCATGTGAAAGTAATCTTAACTTTAATCTGCACTATACATACTCGCGCTTCTCCTGTTTGCCCCACAGAAAGTAACATACATTAGCAGAACAAAGGACAAAAACTATGGGCAAATTAAAGTTTTAAAAGAAATTATAAGGAGTAATTCAACTTCATACTTCTAATTTCCATAGCACTCCACTGACTTCCACCCACAAAAGGTCTCTTCTAACTTTGGCATGAATATAATAACGTTTTCTTTGGAGCAAATTCATGAGGTTATAACCCTCCATTTGAGGTAATGTCATTTCGAATACAACTGCTTTTAGAGAGGTGTTGAAATACCCTTTAGAAAGGGCTGAACCACTAAGGTTTGAACAGCTTAAAAAATCATCACTTCCTTATTTATCTTGCACTAATGTGGTAATCTGTCCTTTTCATTAAAAATAAAACAAAATAAATCTTTTCAGGATTATATTTTTAAACTGTAATAAAAATAATTACTTCTGTCATCACACAGAAAGGGATAACTGGGTCCATTCTTACATCCTTTTATGCCCCAACTGAAATATTAATGTTCTTTGTCAAGAAACCAAAAATAATTCACAGCTGCTGCATGGAAGGTGATGGATGATTTGATCCTAACTGAGAGATGCCAGGTTTAGATCCAAATAGATTTACAGCCTCACCGTCAGATGGTAAAGACCTGTTACACACGTGTGACACACAAGGGTGCTCCTGACCCAGAGCTGTGTCTGTCTCACGAAGAAAAGCAGGTGCCATTAGAAAAAACACGCAGGTATTACTGTAGGCGGGTGTACATTTTTCCATGTGGAATCCTAAATCAGATTTAAGTCTGTCTTCCTTGCAAAAGGTTTATGGTCAGACTGAAGAAGTGCCTGTGATTTATATGAGTTTTTGTAAAAAGGTATTACCTTTCTTTGAGCCAGCAGATGCATGCAAATTCAGACCAGTATAGCTCTGCTTGCGTTAACTAGAACATCAGCAGCGGTAGAAAATTGGGCTGTTTCCCTCTAAAAGAAGATTTTGCAGTATTGCGCAACTACGATACCACTGCTGTACTTGCACTGCAAGAACCTTAGCACCCATTAAGGCTGTGCCTCAAGTCTAATTTACAAGCTTGTATCAGATATTATTAACATAACCAAAAAAAAAGAAGTAAAAATGACTGTGGAAGCATACTATGCTTGCAAAGTGGTCTGGACCCAAATGACTTCCAATATAAATAATTGGGTCAATAATATATTTTTAAGCATCAGGACTGTGTCTCATCTAGTCAATTGTTCCATCCCTAACGATGTCCAGACTTCACAGTGGTTAACTGTGGTGTAAAACCCTGCTCATTGAAGTTCTCATTCAAATTCCTAACAGCTAGGTATCTGCTTAAATCACAAACACCAGAATTATTTTGTAGTTTTAGTATAAGCAAACTCTTACATGGGCTTCAAATGACCTCTTCAGCTTTTCCTTATTGCCCCGCTGACACAGATTGCTGCTTCTGCAGCAGGGCTGGCAGAAGGGGCGTGTGCCTGTACTCTTCGAAGATTACTAAGATGGTCCTAATGCAAATCCACCTTCACTGGTGATGCCAGCTTTTGTGCTCGTCTGTGGACCTGATACCCACTCCGTGCTCCATTCTGCTGACTCTGCTGTACAGTTGTTATCTCCAGCAGATGCTCGAACCCTGGCTTTGAGGAGTCAATAACATCCTACAGCAAAAAGATCTACATTCAAATCACATATCGAGTGAAAGACCACTACTTTTCATCAGTATGCTGAGAAGGACACAGAGTTCTTGAAAAATATCCATGTTCTCCCTCAAGACAGATCAGCATTTATGTCAGAAATTATTGCATAAATAGCTACAGTTAAAATAAGCTTCCGTTTATCCTACAAGTTTCACTGCGCAGGCAGGATTATCTTCTGAGGGCAGCAATGTCTCGTAAATTTTTTAACAGGAAGCTATGGCAGAGGGACAATCTTTTTGGGTATTTACAAAACGTCTGCTTCTGTAGCTGTAGAACAGGTGGCCAGGTGTAAGCTGCAGCGGTTCTCAGAATTACACACTTAAAACCTGAGTATTAGCTGGTTTCAGAATTTACTGGTCTGTATTCTCTAACCAAGCAATGAATCATATGTTTGCAGCAGTGTTCAGGGATCACCCTGGAAAAGATACAGGAGCCTGCTGGTCATTGCCTACATCCTACTTTGAACAAGTGCGGGAAGAGGAGCAGCTTTCTGTTACTGGTCAGAACAAATCCTCCTCTCACTCTTCCTCACGCTCTGTCTCTGTTCATTAACCTCTTCTTCCACATCAGAGAACTTACTGGAGCCACCATCTCTGATCATAACCGAAGCGCTCAGCGGTTCACGCCATCCTTCCCGCTGTGAGATGCCGTGAGATCCCAGCCACCTACACCGGGGCACAACAGTCTCCTGAGCTGCATCAGCCAGAGGACACGTACCACTTTCGACCCTGCCGCTGGTCCTTTCCTGCTCTGCTCAGCCAGCAGAGAGACCAGACACAGTTTGGGCTGAGGGCTGGTGGATCACTTGCTGACTGGCTTCCTTGCCACAGGTGGGAGAAGCTTTGCTTGCTTTAGCTCACGGAGTTGGAGAGCACCTACTTCTTGCTCCAGTGAGTGGTGCTGCAGGAGGAGAGGTGGCAACGGCCTTTGCAGGGCTCTTATAGCTATGACTATGCCTAAAAGGCTTTTTTTCTTTTTTTTTCTTATCAGTGCCTTCAACAAGACTAGTTTTTATTGAAACATCGACAATAATCTTTTTTTAAATTATATTTTAGTCTGGCATTTTAGCGTATGTTGAGTTGAATATGCAGGCTGAAATATTGTGCTTTCTGGAACTGTAAATTCTGATGTTAATATAACTGACAATCCTTGTAACTGGCCTCCTTGGGGACCGTAGCAAGCCTTGCATTTTTTCCTTTTGACAGAGGCACCTCCTTCCCACAAAATGTTAAGCTGAATAATATTATTGTGATAAGAGCTAATAACTGTTTTTTCTTGGAGATTATGCACTCATGAAATTTTTATTCTGTACCCATAATTGTTGCAGATGAAAGATCATCGTCCAATGCATGACATACACATTGATGACACACAGTTTTAACTTACAAAAACACAGTTCCACTACCTTGCATTTTAAGACCAAGCAGGCATGTACCAGCAGCAGAAGCAGGAATATTCAGTTCTTCAAGTCTAGATATTGTCTTGCCCTTTACAGGACATCACAGGGACCAAGCTAACTTTGGTTCTCATAAAAGATGTTGGAGTCCTCTATAAATAGGACTTGCCGTTTCCCTCATCATTGGTTTTCAATTAGATGGCAAAAAAAGGCTAGAGTATAGCAAAGTGTTAATGTTCACAGCAGGAAGTAGTGTAAGGAATATATATTGTTAATAGCTCAAGCCATCTGTTTTTGTTGGGATGGAGTATAGTGTGTTTCTTTCATGCAGTAGTAATGTTAAAACCCATCCAGTACATGCTTTCCTTTTGGAAAAATATATGCATTAAGGCAAATAATTCAGGTAAAGCTGAAGTTGTATAACTCAGGAGAAGAAAAATCAGTATTAGATGTCTCTGCAGTAGGAAAGCACTGGCAAAGCAAAACCGAATTTGCAGTGGAGAAAACTGGTCATTAAGGGAGACATTGCAAAATTGATAAAGATTGTTTCCCTTGTTTTGCCTTCTGTGAGATCAAAGCTAATTTGTCATTGCTTTATTGTATTCTCTGTGAAATAGAAATTAAACGAAATTGTAAGATAATGAGCTTTTTCCCTCTGAAAAGAGACATTGAGTTCAGATAATAACTGTAACACTCTCTCTTGAAGACCAGTTTTGCAGGTGAGTAGCTCAACAGCCACTATTGCCCCACCGTGACTAATTACTGTTGTCTTGTGTCAATCAAGACTCACTAAAATGCAATTTGAACTAATCTAATTTATGTGAATCATATATGTTTGTCATTTCACAGGTTACTACAAAATAAAATGTTCAGAATATGAGAACACATGTCACATGGTAATATAGTTACTGAAGGTGTAGTTTTGTGATACACCTGTCTCAGGCAAGGTTCCCACTCTGTCACGCTTTGCTCTGCCTTCATGATGAGCCAGCTGTGCTCCAGAAGCTACATTATGGCCGGTGCTAAGCTAAATGCAAAGCCTAAGCTAATGTATTTACTCCTGGGGAAGGCTTAGCCTGAGCTCTCAGCAGGCAGAGCTAACTTGCCTGCTAGCTGTCAGGTAAGTTTGCTTACAGCTGGGCAGCTTGGGGCAGGGGTGGAGTGAAGAACTATCCATATTCATAATTGTGTGTGAGCCCCATGTTAATAATCATTTCACCCTTTTCTATGAATGACTAAAATTTTCTGGCAGATTTTGTCTTGCATTTAAATAAACCTTGTATATGTTTTAATTAGAAATTATATAATTGATTTTTAATAAATTGCTTAAAAAATTTCCATGTCATGAACATACTATGGATTTTTCAAGAGACACAAGGGATTTATTTTGTTTTCCTCTTCGTTAGCTTTAAATTTTCTAAGAAACCATGTAGTTCCATGCCAGTGATTTTCAGAAAGTTTGTCATTTCCAGTAGAGCTATCTAAGTAAGACACTGAGAGCACTGGGATGTGTGTGGAATTCCACTCCTCTCCTGCTGTTAAGTCCAGAAATTAAGTAGGTCCACTTGGCAAACTTCATAGATTTCATTCTTTACATCTTATCCTTTGAAAGAATGGAATCACTGTTTTGCCTCTTTGTTTTTAAGAACACAGTTGGGACAAAAAGCTATTGCTTGTTTTGAGGAGCAAACACAGAAAATAAGATACTTCTATTTCCTGTGTTCTTTGGCTTAAATACACCTTATCCTAAAGCTAAACAGAAAACTTCTCTGATCTGGAAAGCACCCTAATCACTAGAGACTAGAGCAAGTTGAAAGGCTGAGCCCTCCTTCTTTCCTTCTGCTGCAACTGTACGGCTGTCCAGAAATGAATCACAAGATTCGTAAGGAGAAGAAAGTGTGAGAGAGAAAAATCCAGGAATCAATGAAAGGCTGATGTCGCACCATAGAGAGGAGAGGAGGACTTCAGTTTTTGTTCCTAGTTCTAGGATTATACGTGTATTTTTCCTTACTTTGGTATGGGGGTGGGGGGGAGGATGGAAGTAGGACACCCTCTCGCCTTACTGCAGACCTGCTGTCTAACCTGGGCTCACATCACCAGGAATCTCACGGGGGGAAGGTAACTTAATCCTTCAAGCCTCCAGATGAAACCCCCAGTTTCTTGGGCATATGCTCTAGTCATCAGGATACTTTTCTAGCAGATCTGTTTCAAAAAGAAAAGCCACAAACAAACACACCTGCTTTAAGTGGTCAGCCCTGCCGTTGTTTGCTCTTTTTTCTCAGAGCATATATGCATTTCAGGATCTTCAGGGGAACAAGGCAGAACATGAAACAAAACTGAATTGGGACTGATCTGAGATGGAGCCTAGACGCTTGTGCTGAGACAGCTCTTGGACTGCAAAGGAAGAGTGTTGCCTGCAGAACGCTTCAGGTCTGCATGGAGCTAGGAGGCACAATGGGTTTAGGAATTTAGCCCTTCAGGGTTAAACTGTGGCTAAATCTGGATTTAAAGTCTGCCTAAAATATTTCTGTGATGTCTTTATATTATCCAGCCTACGTATCTAGGATCAGCCTGCCTCACTAAGGTCATCCCACATCTTTCTTCTGATTTCGCTAAGAGTAGGATAAATCCTAAGTAGGACTGGAATATGGTGTCTTTTAAATGTAAAGCCACACCACCCTTACCACACAGTTGTTACGTTGCGTATTTGTCCGAGCAATCTCTCTAACCACAAATGCAAGGGAAAAGGTTTTCTGATTTGCAACTGTTAACACTGGTCACTACAAATCCTCATACTTGGGTCTCCTCATAACTTTAAAAATAAAATTTGCCTTCTTACTTTTTCCTATGTCTTAATTTAAACATGGATAATCCAAGCACGGTCTACCTTGAATATTGGTAGAGATATTATGTAAAATAGCTGATTAAGTGTCTGTACAGATTACCTTTTAATATCAAAAGTTTGCCTTAGGTATTTGTCATGTTTATGCTGTTGCTTTTCATTTGTACTTCTTTTTGCAGATGCATGAATCAGTCTTAATAAACAGAAAGTGGGCTGCCAAAAGCATCTATTATAAATCAGATTCATTGTGCAAGTCACATATACTTCTCTATATATGAAGTAATAGTTTCTTGGTTCTATCATAGTTTCTATTAATTTTTGTTTTTCTTGTGTGTTCAGTATTTCCCAATAAACACAAATAGGAATGAAAACAATTGGGGAGGCTTAACACCAACAATATCAAGAATTATTCTCTCTTACATTAGTAGCTAATGAAATTTCTTGCATAAATTTCTAACATGAGATTAATGAGGTAATAATGAAACAATTTTTATAATAGACGGACCATTTATGCAATTACAAAAATGTAAATTTTATTTGACTGGACTACTGAGAGCACAAAAAAAATATTTTAGCTGTTTTTAAAATTGGAGATTTTACCTGTCATATTTCAGGGTGAAATATTATTTAGATATTCTTGAAATTAAGAATTAATAATGGAAGTGTGTTGTACTCCTACATGTTGTATGTTGACATACTTTCTGTGTGGCGTTGTAACACATACTACAGCGATATTTTGTTCTTTGCGTTTCAAGTTTCTATGAAACATTCATCTTAGACTCTAGAGAATAGTGAAGCTCCCTGGTGCTCACCAAAAATAGTATCTGAGTTCTGGAAATGAACTATATGGGGCTGCAAGCTTCAAAATCCATGAGACTTATCCAACAGAACATGTCTGTGTTGATGTTTCGTGAAGGTGCACCTCGTAGTGCACCCTGAATCTTGGTCTCCCGTGGCTCATGACATAACGAAAACTGCTACACCTGCCTATGCACGTTCCAGTTTCCTTCCAAAGTCAGACTCCGGGCAGATACGTACCCACAGAGGAGGACTGTGGAACTTCATACAGATTACGCAGAAACATGCATAAAAAATAGCAGCAGACCCGAGTTGCTCGAAGCACACAGCACAGCATTCACTGCCCTTTTTATTCAGAAAGAGTTTCACTCCCTTAGTGGCCACAGAGATCACTACCTTATTCTTACTAAATTAGAAGTTCACGTCATTTCCTACAAGGTATGAGAACTGGGTTCAGTTCCTTTCTGACTGACTCTTTAACCTACTTATTATCATGTCAGTCCCTAGCAGCTAAAAAAAGTGACAACAATGGATTTCTGCATTTTATATGATATGGTCATTGTATAAAAGCAATCATCTTTCTACACAGAGAATATGGGCTGTGAATCCCATTCTTTTCACCGTAGGCATAGGGACAGTAAGTGTCTAATAGAGCACTGTAGAATCCGCTTTAGTCATGCATGTTTGAGCTGTACTGTACTTCCTTTTCACACTTTTGTTGTTGAATACCATAGTAGGATATGATTCCTGCTGTGCTGAGCATTCTAACTTTAAACTACAAAGTGTTTGCTATAGAACAAAGAGTTTAAATTGCTTTCGATTTTGTCAGGCTAACCCCCGGGTGCTTGGTTTGTAAAAAGCTGACCGTGAAATAAGAACCTACACCACCACATTTCTTGGCTTTCTATCCTCAAGACCATGGTAACTTTACAAAAGCATTTTTTTTCAGGCTAAGAACGCCAAAAGTGAGGCAGTGTGCCACTGTGCTAAGCATGGTGGAAAACCAGGGAAAAAAAAATGTCTTCTGTCCCAGAGAGTTTGTAATCCAAGCGTAAGAGAAGAGGGCATATGTGCTGGCAGGTGGAACTGATGAGACACAAGCATCTTCTTGCACCATCAGTTGAATCAATGAGTATCATAGCTGGGGAAGTAGTTCTGCTATTGAACTAGGTTAGAAATACAGGTGTATTTACATGAAATCTTAACTAGCAGATTTTACTATTTGGTTAAATTCTGGACAAATACCCACCTGGACTAGTTCCAACAGAGCTGAGGGGCTGAGCAGACACTTAATTGTAACAGCTTTATACACTTCATAATGCCACACCAGGCTGAGAGGAATTAATGGGAGAAAGAAAAAGAGAAGAGTCTAAAACCTCCAGAGTCCTTTCAGTAAATCTGTATCTCAGTCAAGCAAATATTTCCTTTTTGTCAGCAGCAATTAGTATACAACAAATCCAAGAGAGGACAGGATCAATAAGTAATTGGTAAAGTAATAATCAAAAGCAAAGCTTTATAACCTTCTTCACGTTTTAAATATTTCATCCTTGTCAGTTGCTGAATCCACTGGGTTTAAGGATGTGCTTCCCACACTCCAGATACTTTAGTCAGTTTTGTAATAATGCATTTGACTCAGATTCACTGAGAAGGGAGCCGAATCTGTTGTTCTTTGATACTATGGTGCAGATGCACACAGTAAAAATTACAAGAACTCTTAATGTTGGCTTTTAAAAAGCCTGGTTTGATTTATCATTAAGTAATCAACACACAAAAAGCAGAAATGTAACCCCCACGCACACACGCACAGAGGCTGAAAAGACTTGCAGAAGCAGGATTCATTAGGAGACAGGACAACAGAAAATGTCTCACTTCAAAGGAGAATGAAGAGACACTTACAGAGATTTGGTTCAAGAAAGCAGGTGAGAATGAATCATCTATTTATGCTTAAGACTTTGTAGGTAATCATTAAAGCTTCCAAGTGTATGCTAACTTACACAGGAGATCATCCATATACATATGAAGCACCAAAAAAAAAAAAGGTGCCATGTTACATTTTGACATGTATTCGGTTATTATATATCAAAAATGTTGAATAGGAATGACAGTTCCCAGGAAATGATCCTTCCTTTGCTTCTAAAACACAATGTGAACTCAGGCAAGTCCTTCACCTTAAATGATACTATTTTCCTATTTCTAACATACCGTTCTTCACAGGATTATGAGAATTTAGATAATGTTTCTACAGCTTTCTGATATTCTTTAATGAAAAATGAGGTACTAAAAAGCCAGATATCAGTAAACCCAATAAAAAAGAAATCACCTCTGGTGTGAAAAAGTTTACCAGAAGTACATTGTATTTTAAACATTCGCTCAAGTGTTTTTCTGAGTTGGTTCTGTAACATCACATTTATTTTATTATTCTGCATTTTAAGATACTGCTCTTTGGAAGCTGTGGGAGATATGGAATATGCATGTGTCATGGTTTAACCCCAGCCAGCAGCTGAGCACCACGCAGCCGCTCACTCACTGCCCCCCACCTGGTGGGATGGGGGAGAGAGTCAGGGGGAAAAAAAAGTAAAACCCGTGGACTGAGGTCAAGACAGTTTAATAGAACAGAAAAGGAAGAAAATAATAATAGTGGTAATATAATAATAATAATAATAATAATAATAATAATAATAATAATAATAATAATAATAATAATAATAATAATAATAATAATAAAAAATAATAAATACTTAGTAGGCAACCACATTAGCATATTCTTCTCGATTTCTTTTCCTGGAAGGCATTGGAAAGGCCTTTTGGCAAGTAGATAGTCTATGAATTTATAGTACGTAGAAGAAATAGACTTTAGCAAGGATTTTTTCTGGCTAAGGCTTTCCTTTGTTCATCATTCATAGCTCATAAAAATAATTCACAACTTCAATTCGTATCTTTAATACGAAGACTTAAAACCCCCCAAAGTGATCCAAATCACCCCACAATCTTCCTGCGCAATGTATCAGAAACGTTGCCATGCCTTTCCTGATCACGGCACTACAGCATCACAACCTATCTGGATAAATCCATCGTATCTACAGAATAAAAAGTTAATAAGAAGAGAAGAATTGCTTTTTTTGTTGTTTCATGAAAGTTCTTCCATCTGCTGCAGCACACAGACAGGGATTCGATTTTGTTATATCAAAAGCTCTACGGTTCTTTGAAAAATCACACTATATTTGAGACTAAGAAAAATGAGTACTTTAAAACTAGTAAAAGTAACAGAAAAATGATACATCACATAGTCCATAATCTCTGCTTGTCACCAAGATCCTAACAGTGAACTAACCGCTTGCATAGGTTAGCATGAAATCTGATTTGCAGTAATCAGCCAGAAGCAAAGGGAACATGAAATAAAATATTTCCAGTAATTTCTTGTTTTATGTTATATATTTACCCGCAATACAACAAAAACAACTCAGGATATCCCCTTAGATCTTGTTCAAGTAATAAACTTGTGATGATTCCCAGTCATTTGAGACGGTTTCATTTTCTGCAGAATATGTTAAAATCTATTATAGGGACAATCTGGAGTGTTCAGGTGGCCTATCTAGTTCTAGGCTGGCTAGTTCAGACTTTACAGAAGTTTTTATAGCAACATGACATGTACTGCTGGGACCCTCTTCATGCATTTTGCTTTTTCTCACTTGTGCCTATGAGTAACATGAAGCAGAGCCAGAAATTTTCAGAGTTGTAGGCTGAAAGAGTCTATTTAATGCAAAGGCTGATACATTTTAGGAGATTTTCCCACCAAATTATTTACTGGTTGCATAGGTCAGTAGAAAATCTAGTTATCTGAGCAATATTTACATAAATTTAAGAACACAGACTTGATAATCAACACTAATAAAGTCTAGATATTTGAGATGGGAATCTAACTCTTCCTTTGCTATTAAATGCAAATGGGTTGGAACCACATGATCTTTAAGATCCCTTGCAACCCAAACCATACTATGATTCTATGATTCTATGCATGTCTCAGGATTACATTTCTAAAAGTTAGATTGTCAGGACAAGCAGATTAATTAGGAGAATAAATATAAATTATTCCTTTTAAAATACACTGAATTGAATACGCCCATCATTTCTCTTTAAGGATAAATGATTAACAAATATTAAATGATAAATGATAAACAGATTGGTGTTAATTTTTTTGTACTTATTCACACTAAGAATATTGATGATCCTGCAGCAATAAATGTTAAAAGCTACCCAAAAAGGAATCTCCTTCCAAACCCAATCATTTTAGTTCTGCTTTGTGCTGAGACTTTCTAAATATTTCTGAATCTACCTGACCCACAGCCATATGCGGGAGGTCAGCTTCAGCATCAAACTGTATGAAAAATGGAAAACTGCCAAAGGAAAACCTGGACACAGCCAGCACTTAAAATACAAAAGTACAGGCTTTACAGATTCTCCTGTTCATCAACCTAATCTGAGGTGGAAGCATTTGTGGTCACTTCAGCAGCTAGAGCTCTCTCCAAAGTTACATTGGTACCATTTATCAAAAGAGCATTTCTTTTAAGTAACAGATGAGTGTCACTTGCTGACTGCGAAGTACAGAAACTAGTTATGGTACTTAATAATCCCAGAGCTCAATCTCCTTTCTCTTTCTCCTTTTCCACCACTGCTAAGAAAAAAGAATGCCATTAAAAGATGAAGCGCTCTTATAAAGACTGAGGAAGTGAAGTCTGCAAATTAGCCTTGGAGAGCAATTTCAATACCTGTGTCTGTCTAATTCTGCTTAAAACAAAAAATCTCAGCCTACCTTCAGCTCATGGAAGCTTAATTTAGGAAAAAAGAGAAGGGTAAACATTGAATCTGTCTAGATATTTTTATCGTTATAAACAACTAGTTAGATAGCAGTTGCCAAAATATGAAACTTGGAGAAATTTTTGAATTTGGTTTCTATCAAAACTGGGTTGAAATCAGTCTTGCCCACGCCTGTTCCAAGACGGATATTTAAAACCAAATCCCACACCTGGCAACACTGAAACAGAATACTTCTCAAATTAAGTAAGCCCCCATATCTTTTCAGCTATAAAATCAAACATATCTCTTCCCTGTATCACAGCAGTTATCTCCTGCCATAAGACTGAGAAAAATGAAAATTTTAGTCAGCGATTGCTGTGTGCCCACAGCTCTAGACCAGTTCCCCTGTGAGCTGCACCCGGCAGGGGAGGGCCAGCTCCGATTTCTGGTGCCAGGGCAGGGAGCCCTGCGCCGCAGCTCCAGCCTTCGTATGACAGGGCAGGGAGCCAGGCTTGGATCCCAGACAAGACATTGAGGGCACTAAATCTAGCAGCATGGGCTGTGGCTTTGTGCAGCTTATTGCCCCGGAGCTGTAGGACACCGAATCGCGAAGCTCCATAATCTCTAACCTCCCTCGTTATTACAGGCAGAGAAACTGTGAAAGGAACAAAGCGACTTACTCGGAGGCCACAGAAAAGTTCAGAGCCAAACCAGAAATGCAGTCATCTCTCTGAGGCCTCCGGTAGTGACTTGACTACGGACACCACCATGCCAGTTTGTCAGGGCAAGCTATTCCATGTCTGGCGCTTCGCAGGTTTATGCTCATTCGAATAGTACTGTCAAGCCCAGCAAAGGGAAATCTCCCTGTGCCGGATCTGGCTGTCCAAGATCTGTTCTGTCCTGTCCTGTTCTGTTCAAGACCTGTCTTCCGTTCAACACTACTGGAAGAAGGAAAGTGATAACGCCCATTCAGTAAAGAGACTGATCTTGAAGTGAACACAGTTTTGCCAAAAAAATAAAGAATAGAGCAAGCCAGGTTGCATAATAATCTTTGAAACCTATGGAAAACCACTAAACCAGCTCCTTTTCTTAGCAGTCATTGATGCCACATGGCACTGTGCCAGGGAACTCACCAGTCTGGCCATTTTTTTTCGATGACCCAGCATTTTCTGAGCTATTTGAAGCATCTGCTTACAGGTTCAGTCAAGGGCAAGAGGGTAGACATCTGAGACATCCAAGACATCAATTATGAACTGATATTTAAGGGGAAAATATTGTATCAAGCGGAAACAATCCGTGTAACATAAGAAATTTAATACAGCCAGTCCAATTCACAGACCTGCAGCATTCAGAGTTTGTCTCCCAAGTCCTTGTCAAGATGTTTTCAAATGGGTCGTCATATGAGCAAACCATTGTAAAGTTTTTAAAATAAGAACAGTGTCTTCAGAGTTTTAAGGGTTTTAAAAGAAAGCAAGCCAACTACTGGTAAAGTGCGAAGAGACTTCTATTCAAAACATTTTTTTAAGACTTGCTGTATGGTTTTATATTTACAACTGTGTCTACGTACAGTAGTGCCTCTATGCTGAAACAGAAACATGTCACAACACATGGGTATTTCTTCAGTAGTAAAAAATGTCAGGTGAAATTTGATTTTGGCAGGATTTTAAAAACAGTAAAATTAACGTATATATCCATGTATATAAACTTAGATTAAAATAAATAGTGGTTATAACATTTGTCTGAAGAAGAGTTTATTTGAGTTTTCATTGTATTAGATATTAAACTTAATTCAGTTGGCTAGGGGTTTGAGAGAGCATATTAATGCTATTTGAAAATATTTGCCTTAGTATTCGCATTGAGTTGAGTAAACTATTGTATGCAGTATGCAAAAATACAAGGATCTTTTCCACCATTATTCTGCAAGCAGTGTCAGAAATTTTATGGTTTTAATGACCTCTATATCTTTCACACACATACTTTAATCAACTTAGCTCCTGTGCCTGACTGTTCTCTAAATGGTGTTTGAAACACCACAGAAAGAGAATATGACAGAAGTTTTTAAGTTAATACCTGAAGCTCTCATGCTATAATCTGAGACATCAATTTATTTCAGCTATATCTGATTTTTGAAATGATGGCTTCTGACAGTGTCATTTTCCATTTTATAACCAGCTTCTGTTGCAGGCAACTGAAATAGATATTATCTCGTCCTTACTTCCTGCTAAATTCAGTTAGCTTACAAGCTTGAATTGCCTTTAAGATTCTCTTCTTTGCTTCTTGTTCTCATATTAAAACAATATTTTTTTCCCTTGAGTGTTTCCTCTGCCTGCTATAAGACAATGTTTCTGCTCTGTAAAACCTAACACTAACATTATCGTGTATCTGTTCATTTTCTCTTACCATTAACCTTTTCTCATCTTTTCAATACATATTTCTGCACTAGGCTTCGTATATTTTTAAGAATTACTAGTTTCTTTCTACGATCCTCCCAGTAATTAGATGTTAAATTAACTTTTTAGGCTATTAGTAAGCTAGCAGGAACACTGTATTGTGCGCTGCATTTAACAATAACATCTGCAGCTTGGCTGTGCTTTTGTCTTTATACCAAAAGATGCATTCTGCAATGTGTAACATCTGAAAAACCACAAGCTAACTTTAGCAGAAAAAAATAATGCAGCACACAGTGGTTTCCTATTGAAAAAATTGGGTTTGGCCTTTTTTGCATTGTGTAAAGGCAGGAGCAGGCAGCCAGAGAATGACACTGGGGGACAAACTAGACTGGATTTGCCATTGGAGCGAGTTTGTCACCAAATGACAGCCTGAAGTTAACACTCTGACTGAGATCATTCACATGGTTTCATGTGCTTCAACTCACGCAAAATAACTTCATACCTGTAGCTAATTGTCTTATTTTTTTTGAGTATCCCCATACAAATAAGTTTTTTTTACACCAGCCTAAGCTGAAAAATGAGAAACCTTTGATAAGCATGGTTCTAGCTAGAGTGTCATATCATGATTTTGAAAAAATCAGGGAAATGTTACTTCCATAGGAAGTATATGAGTAAATGATAGTGACAGGAAAAAAAAAAAAAAGATGTAGTTGAAAAGAAATTGGAATTGTAACAGGAACTACGGTCAGAAATTTTATGCAAAAGGATATTTTTGTACAACTAGGTCAAAAACTCCAAGAAAATTGATATGGTACAGGAAATCTCCAGGGGAAAATTGTTCAGTCCTTGACTACCTTTATATTGGCAAAGCAAATGTGCCTACAATCACTTTCTGATAAAAACGCCAAAACATAATTAATGGATCTTGTCTCTACTATTAAACTCTCTTACATGCAAAACAAGGGCAGCCACATCCAGACTCCCTGTTGGGAACAAACATTGGCTTATATGAAGCCATGATCCATGCTTAAAAACTGTTTGGAAGAGTGCTAAACTAGCCCAGTCCCAGAGTCTAAGAACTTTCCCATTAAAACAAATTATTTACAGTGATTGTGGATGTTCCTCTTACAGACATAGGCACCAGGTAATTAAAATATACGCCTAATATTTTATGTGTGGGAGTGGGAGAGAAAAGTGAAGTCACAGTGGTACTCTAAGAAGGAGGCAGTATCTAAGCTTTGATCAATTTATGCAGTTAAAGAAAAATCAGAAAATATGCTACATATTTTTTAAACATGCATGTAAATCTAAGGTAATAGGTCATCCAGACTTATCTCTGGGTAGAAAAGAGTTGATACTATTTTTTCTGAAATATTTCTTACTAATTCTTGATAGAGTTGTAATTGTTAATAGACTTTTAAAATGTATCTGTGCTCCAACAGGAACTAATCTTTTTTTTCTTTCTTTGTGATCATACTAAAATAGTTCAGTCAAGTAATAAAGACTGCTCCACGTAATACTTCTCATTCCAGAAATGTCTGTATTTGTAGAGACACTAGAAAACTAGAGCAGATATTTGGCCAACATCAGTCATGATGTATCGTATGATTAATTAGATGAACCTACTAAATCCAGGAGCTTCTTTTGAATTCCTAGCTTTACAGCAAAAGCCTTAATAAGCCCGTGACTTTTGGTCCTTTCAATTTTCATCAGTAATGTAAAAATAACTCGAGGGTGAGGTGTTCACTGTAGCAGTTATGATGAGGTATTACTCTTGGATATAAAGGATGGGCTGTGTCATTTTTGAACATGTGGTTTATTTCTAACTAAAAATACAGAGTTTGTATTCGGGATCAGAAGGACACCTGTACTAAGGATACCCATCGTGGGATATTACCGATTTCTGATCTAGCCTGTTTTCCTCCCTAAAGATCACCAACAGAAGAAAGAGGCCTTTGAAGACTGCATAGACTCAGAACTCCTATGTGCAAATACTGCATGGCTTAATGCCTTCATTAGGAGCAAGTTTTCCCCTGTTAGTTAAGGTTTGAGGGAATACATTTTATAAAAGGAATGTACTTATAGACATGAGAATGTATCAGCAAGATAAAAACTAAATGATAGTACAACGATGATATGGCAGGGAGTATCACTATCTTACCCTGTTCTTCTCAGACATCCACCACTTGCTGTTGTCTGATACAGAAAACCAGGAGCATTTAATCTCCGTTTGTACTGCCATTCCTGTTCTTGTCTTAGTTAATGGTAATTAATGAGACAATTAGAGCTATTGAGAAAGACAGTGGTAGAGTAATGATTTAGAGATAAAGCGAAATATTTTTGTTGAATGAGCACTATGAACTATAACAGTTATGAGCAGCAATATTTTTGATGTAAAAAAGAGAAATTAATACTCTTGATAGATTTCACTCCTTGATTAATATTGATTGACAACTAGTTGACTAATACATTACTGAATTTGCTTATTTGGTGAACTATACTAAATTATAACAAAACCATGAAAGGTCAACCTAAATATGCTTAGCCCTAATGAACATAGAAATATAGGGTTGGGACCTTACATGGTCACCTAGCCCATTTCACTGCTTCAGGGTGATGCAACACTTTAATATGAAGGAAATAAATTTAAAAACAAATAATTTACACAGCATTAGTTTTTGCCAAATTTTCCTCACAGGATGGCAGTGTTGATGCATTAGTAATGTATTCTCCTCAATAAATCTGGGGCTGAGGACCTGAATGTTATAACTTGAATATGACTCAGCAAAGACTGGAAATGTGAGGAAGAATCTCTGTTTCTTGGGATTACCAAAGACCAATTTCCTCTATGTAACGGTCCTTGATATAAGTTCATTTTAACTCTCTGAAAAGTACTTGCTTCTCTGAAAAGGAGCCTTATCTTCAGCATGCACCTAGCTTCCTTTAGCTGAGGCTTCCATACCTAGACCCACCTTCTACCTTCCCATCCCAATGTGCTTAAGATACTCTACATTAATATGGTGTAAGTATCCATTGGCACTTGAGTTCTGCCTGTTTTTGTTACACATACCAAAGGAAAGGGTGGCATTTTGCTTTAAAGTGTCAACATATTTGTACAGTTATAATAATGAACAATAAGACCCCAAGTTCTCTATTTACAATTTTATTGTCTATAGGCTATACCAAAAGCATAAAGTTACTTTTGTATTTCAGAAATGCCTCAGGTCATGAAGCTCTAATGTGTTAAGCAGCAGAAAGACACAACTTAGAAGACAATTAATACTTCAGTATCAGTCTTTCTACCTAAACAGAACAAGAAGTAGATTTGTATGTGCTTCAGGGTAGTGGAATATGAATTGCACAATAGCACAGACTTTTAGTATGATTGCTTATGACTATAATGTAATAGGGGAAATGAAACTTTGGCGTAAGTAATCATGTTCTATAATTGCAAGCTCGATGACACCACTGAAAGATTTATGGAGTAGGTAAGGCATTAGGTGGATCAACACAATCCTCTAGGCCCAATGGTATTATCTTCCCTACTCTAGTTCCTTCTTCTAAAAGTGCTAATTGTACCCCAATACCTCATGGATTTAACACTTATATTCTACTGAGGAGTGGTCTATGAAAAATTACTGAAGAGGAAAACTTAATGAAGCATAATGAAATCTAGTTAAACCCGCATCTGCTACTTGATTTTTACTTTAAACCTGGCTTCAAACTCCGGCACTATGCCTACAGTGTTCAATTTCCATTCCCAGAAACCTCTGAGTCTCACTATCAGTCCCCGGCAGATAGCTGGAAACGTGCAAAGACAGAGATTTCAAAGTGTACAGCAATTTCTTCCAGAAGAGTTAAAAACACATATAGTACAAGGCGGACTGTTGACTCTGCATTTTATTCCACGTATTTGTGCACTAATTCCAAGGCTTGGACACCAGACAACAGCTTTAAAAGTGAACAGTGAACAGTTCCCTCTCTGGAGAGGGCTATATATACTGAGAAATTAAAGAGCACACTTGTGATACGAAAGAACTAAATTCCAGGCTAATGTCTGAATTAGCATAAAGTACCTCCCAAAGCTGTAACTTCTAACCTCTTTTTGACCTGTTTTTACTGAAGATGTACCTTTTTTTTTTCCAAGAAAAAAGGTAGCTAAATATATTCTGTTCTTTTCAGCAGCATACGTTTCAGGAAGATGGATTCCCAGTATGCAGAAGGGCATGATTTTTGAAAGCACAGAACAGAATCAGGCTTAGTAAATACTTTCTTCAAAACAATTTTTGCAGTTGCACAAAGTTTTACAAGATCTTACCCAAAATTAGCTAGAACTTTTAACAAACCATTATTTTAAAGGCATAATTCGGTTGGTATAAGGCTACTTGTCCAAAAAAATCTTAAAGTCTTTTCAGTATACCAGAGCTATTAAGGTCTCTTTTGAACACCTCCAGAGCACGGGGCCTATTGAAAAGATAGCCCTCATGACAATTTTTGAGGCACTGTGTAGGGTATAAGAAAATCTGTATCAGTCCAAACAGAGTCAATAAATCAGCACTTTGAAGGAGAAGAAGTATTTTGAAGAAAATCTGTTACAGTAAATGGGATTTATTTTGCAGACAGCTGTCTGTAAAAAATGTTGCAATTGGAAAGTAAATTTAAAAAACATTACGAAAAAAGATCTGAGTTCAACACAGTATATTCCATTACAACTTTTACTGCCTTGGGAACGGATTTATATCAAGGCAATTAGGGTCCTTACTGGCTCACACTGGCATGAGTTAGCTAATAGCCCAGTACTGTCATACTCTTTTTTTTTCATTTCTGTAGTTGCTGTCTTTTTGCATCCTAAATGCCAGCTTCCCTATAGACACCAATTAAGCTTTGGGGGTTTGCCTCAAAGCTAGAGTAGTTCTTTTAAGAAAGACCTTGGAGAGAATCAAATGTACACTTCTCTTTTTTAAAGTAGTGATTTAGCTGTGGCTGTGAGGACTTAATGCAGCAATGAGATCTAAACTTTCAGTGGGATTAAATCTCTCAATCCAACCCATCAAGAGGGAAAAATTAGTACAAGTTTAACTCAAGAAGTCCCTTGGGGACAGTGGAATTTTAAACATATTTTGCATGTGAAATCCACCCTTTTGCTGAGGGAACAACTGGAAATGATTTTTCAACTATTTTCTTTTCCTTCTTATTTTTCAAAGTTCAGTTCATTTACTACTGTCCCATATACTCCGAGCTTCAGATGCCAATACACATAGATTCATGGCCCTTTGTTATAATTAATCTCACACCGTTAATCCCCTTTGTCAGTTCACTATTCAGTTCTCTCCACGTAAGGATTAGCCCACGACAGTTCCCCAAATCATCAGCTAATTGCTCACTCCAGTACAGCCCTGCGTCACCAGCTGCACTGTGTGGACCATTGGACAGTTAAAGCTCAAGCCAGATGTCGTGGTTTAACCCCAGCCAGCAACACAGCACCACGCAGCCGCTCACTCGCTCCCCCCCCACCCAGTGGGATG
>JAVKLA010000017.1:5089307-5113099 GCA_034782735.1 Sagittarius serpentarius | reverse complement strand
CTGAGTCTAAACACGACTGAGCAACAACTGAAAACATCAGGGTGTTATCAACATTCTTCTCATACCACACTGAAAACCCAGCACTGTACCAGCTGCTAGGAAGACAATTAACTCTATCCCAGCCGAAACCAGGACAAGGACAAATGCCAGTTTGGGTGTTTTAGGGTCCCAAATAATATCAAAAGTTAATATTCTTCAGTCATTCAGGAACAACAGAAGTTTTGGTCCTGTGGTTTCCTACTTTTTGGTGACATCCCTGGCATCATGGGAAGAACTGACAAGAACTCATGGAATGAGTCTGGTTCATCTCAGAATGAAAGACAAAATGAGTGAGCAAAGGGAAGTGGGAAAATCATATATTTGCAGAGCTTACAAATAGTTGTTCTCTGCTCTTGCTAAAAGAATTTGATAACCAAACACCTGTCAATCACCATGCAAGTTTGGAAAACTGACTTGTTTTCAACCAAATTTGTTTTGCCAAAGAATGAAGATTTTTAGCTTTTCATTGTGACAGCTAATTAGACTGAAAAACAGAAACTGAAGGATGTGATATATTTGTGCTAATTTCCAGTGATTTCCAGGAATATTTTTTTCTGGCTGATAGCTGTGGCATGTTATTGCTTCATAATACAACTCTGCTGTTATTTGACTGTTGCCTGATTATCTGAAAGTATGAAACTGCAGAGAAATTATTCAGAGAAAAGAAAATCACGCTGTCCAGGCTTTCTTCCATTAGTACAGGATTGTTCCTAGTTATTAATTCTGCAGTTCAGAAAGAGCAGGGAGAAGGTTTTTTGGCTAATTACAAAGACTGCAGGGGTAGCTGGATATTCTGTAAAATGGAAAGCTAAATGGTTTACTCCTTACAAAAAGAAAGTAAGATAAGGCTGGTGGATGAAGAGCAAAGGATAGTCAGGCTAAAAACTTCAGGAAACTAAAGGCTGTGTAAATACCTTGAATATTCCAAGTCATTAGCCTGTTCAGCTTCAATTATGTAATTTCTCAGTGGGGACCCATACTCAGAAAGAGTTAATACATCTCCTTTTTAAGGTGAATGTTTTATAATTCAACAAAATACAAACTTGTATTACACTTAAAATGTATCTACCATTCACCTCCAATTCAAATTAATAATTGTAGAATTTATACAATCAGAGTGTTTTTTAAGAATGGAACGAAATAAAACGTTACTACCAAAATACTGCCAGCGTTGTGGCAGGCAGTGAGTTTGGAAGCTAGTTCCCTAGAATATTGGATGAGATATGCGCAATTAATCATGCTTTAATTGGTAAATGTGTCATTAACATAAATTCATCATCCAAGGTAAGTTCTCACTACGTGGAAGTACTGTACTGCCATTTACTGACAAATAAAGTTGGTCTTTCATATGATCTACAAAAACAGTAGTTTGTGATTTATAGTAGGATATACAGTACAGTGTAGTAGTATAGTAGAAAATGGATATTTCAATATAAATTAGGAGGTGTCCTTTATTGAAAATAAATTTCATAAACAAAAGATATATAACAAAGAATACATTTAACTCTTAGAATACAGTCGTAAATATATATATTTCTAATTTAATTGAAAGCAAATCTTCAACTGGGATACTGGTTGCAGGGTTGGTTCTTTTTTTATGTATGTCTGAGCAACAGCTGGCTTTTGATGTTGATATATAGACACTCATGGCTTTACATATTCAGTAGAAACCATCAGCACATGATCTTGCATCTGAATGCTGAACAAAATCAGTATTCAGTCAACCAATAATGAAGGGACATTGCCAGATGGATCCTGCCAGGTGTTAGCAATTAATTATTGATATATTTTGGGGAATATTTAAAGGGATCATAAAATATAGTCTTCCTGCATGAGATTGCTGCATTATATTGATGGTTTTTGATTGTGTGAGTTTTCCTTTTCTGCTTTATACAGAATGTTCAAAACAGATCCTTCTGCAGAAATCAAAAGACATCCCCTCTGGCAGGTTATTATGGGGCCTGTTGAAATCAGGGTTTGGAAGAGATGATTTCAGAATGTATTTTAGTAAGAAGTAATGATCATGCATAAATGTGTTTTCCATTCTTTTCAGCTTGTTTGCAAGTTTTTCTCTGCTCTCTTGTTTAACTGCATATTTCAATGCCAGCCATAAGGCACTAATAAAAAAAATAACAATAAAAATAAGCACAACCTCTTGTTAATGGTCTGATTATGGTTTTGAAGTGATGAAGGACAAGTAGAAATGCAATTTATCCAATCTATGATTTACAAGACATGATGCAATAGTTCAGCTGACAACACTAAAGATTGATGCCCTCTGTTTCACAGAGTAGGGACAGCAGCAGCAAAGCCACCACAGACACTTATTCACGCTGTACCAGTAATGCAATGTTTATCAAGCCTGTCCTTGGTACCATAGCTCATTCTTTGCCAGCTCAATTTCCGTGTCTCAGCTGGATGGCAAACAGCAGTGACAGTGGTTTCTGTGATATGAATATTTGCCTGTAACATCTAACCTGTGGGAGCTGGGCAGAGACGACCTCAGGTTTCCACTCCACTTTTGAACTGATATAGTGATGTGGCCAAATGAACTTACACCCTACATTTTATTTCTGTTTCTGCTAAAACCAATGAATTTTGGTTTTGCAACGCCTGAAAGTGGCCTTTCAGCCTATTTCTGCTTGAATGTACCTTTGAAAGAACGTTAAAATAGAGCTAGACACAAAGTTCCCCTTCTGCAAGAAACAATTTTCACAGATTGCCTTCTCATTGTATCTTGCTCTTCATGAAAGAAAAGCAAAAGTGGGATTCATTTTACCTAACCTTGGCATCTTGAATTTGAGAAGGCTAAGCATAAGCTAGTAAAATTTGTATCCTTTTTCAGTCAAGTGAGAAAAAAGGCGCCTCCAGAGAGTAATTCATTTGACCTGTTCTATAAACATCTTTTACAGTGAATTGATTCTCCTTCTGCATCTACTTCTTTACACTAACTATAGAAGGAGGCCAGGAAAGCTTACTTTTAGTCTTAGGAAACTAACTATATTCTGTGTACAGTAGGTGGTGAATTATTTTATCCCCAGACATCCTGAAAACATTGCTTCAAAAAGAGCTCACAAAACCTTTTGTTTAATGTCATGCTACCCATGAAAGAAGGACTTTTCATCATCTCAACTTTTTAAACAGGTTCATATCTTTCTAGAATAAACACCACAGTGAGGAGAAAAGGTATGAGGCTGATGCTCAAATCATGTTCAAATTTGGTGGCTCATGTTACAAAGAGGGTCAGACAAGAGGAAAGATTCAGCTCAAATTCAGCTGCCTACACACTGGTACTTGCATTGGCATCTCCCACTAGTGAGATCTGAGGATCACTGTGTTTGTTCAGTGAGATTTTACATGCCCTAGGGTCTCCTGTGCAGGCTCTTTCTACCTTTCTTGAAGGGGATGAATCTCACATATGTCCTGTGTCACACCTACAGATGCACTTTATGGCATCTCAAATTACCATAGATGCCTGTGCAGTTAAATTAGGCCACTAGTTAAGGTAATCAGTGGAATTTAAACAGTAATTCAGTTGACTCTAGTCATAACCGTTGTGCAATTTGGTTGCCCTAGTACAGGCACCCATCAGGGTACCCAGTATTATCAGAGACATCTGCGGGGGGCAGGGAGGCAACAGATACAACATAGGGCTTCTGGAGGGACTGTGAGCTTCTGCTGCTCAAATCAGACATGAGGCTGGGTACGGTCAGCTGAATGGCTTTCAAGCCTCTTCTGGATTTATTAAGTTGACTTTCATTGGCTGTAATGAGGTGTTGAGCTACCCAGCATGGCAGTACATAATCACACAAATTGACCCCTAGCTCTAAGTGTTTTAATCTTGAGCCAAATTCTACTAATGAAAGTTTAGAATGGTCTCTCTCTACATTCCGGAACTCAGAGCTCATGTTCCGCACTTCTGAAGTCACATCGAAATTGAGAAAAGAATGTACAGCATCAGAATTTGCATTGTCCTCTATCTGCTTGCTCTGGCTGGGAAAATGGTCACAGGGTTTCATGTTGCATGTCAGAGCAAAGGGGCTAGAAACCCACTGGGCATCTGGCAGCTCTTCAGGCATAGCAATTTCTCTTAACAGATGTAGAGCCAACACAACCGGCTTCTCCATCACCTTCCCATTTTTAGAATAGAAAGTTTGGCTGTGATAAAGGGGGCATGGGCAGCATGCTGCTCTGCTGCAATGATTTCTTGGCAAGATTTTAGCCCTCTGGGGCTCTACCCAGCTGATGCTGTTTGACCAGCCCTGGAGTCCTCTTTTGTAATTCTGATAGTTTAATTATATGTGGAATGCATAGCGATGGCTGTTTTTGAAGCTGCTTGAATATTTGCATGCTAGAGGACCATTCTGAGTGTCATTAAAGTCTCAGTGAACTTATTTAGAGAGAAAAAATTATCTCTTCTTGTAAGAATCAACCACAGTACTCTCCCTTTTTGATCAGCTAGGGCCTCAGGACTCCCTCCTCTAGAGAGAGAAGGTGTGAGATTTGAGAGCCAGACTCGTCAAACTTCCATATGGCAACACCCTGAAAATTAAAGACCTGGTGTCAATAGGGTGATTCAGATAGAAGAAACAGGGAAATTAGACCAGCTGTACTGTCAATGGGGAGATTAAGGACCCTCTGAGAGATAAAAATTCCACACACATACAGCAAGAAAGACCTTAGCTTTACTGGCTGAGATTGAGATGTGTCGCTCCCTGGAGCTTAGGTGACTGAATTGGAACTGCGCATTAGGCACCTGTGTCCATTCAGGTGTTTTATGAATAAAGCTGATTGGACAGAATTCCCTTTTTACAGCTGAAGGGGGAAACAAACTTCTGAATCACTGCTTCACACCCAGGCTGTGTGCCGCCAGCACCTCAGCTGATGTGCTGGGTTGCTGCCAGCAGATGCAGGGGTCTCCCTCAGCTCCTGGCTTCCTCCATCCCCCTTGCTCCTGCCTCCCATTGCTCAGCTTGCCCTCTCCCTTACCGGAGCTCTAGCACTCAAAATAGGACTGGGACTTCCTTTTCTCAATAGCAGATCAACTGTCTCAACTTTATCTATAGCAAAATACACACAGCTGTGACTGTTCCTTCGTGGAGACCAACTGGCATGGAAGAGCAGGTTCCATATTATTAAACTCTTACTTTCTGAAAGGACCACGTGCAAATAGCTTGCTGGCAAGTGCCTTCAGTCAGTGCTAAATCCTTAACTAAGTCACCAGGCTGTAGGTAGACCTATGATAGAACCTCCCTCTCCTCCCGATGTTGTTCAGCCATGTGCTGCCATACGCAGTGAAATCACGAAAGCAGAGAACAAACAACAAAGTATGATTCTCTGGCCCATTGATTCACTCTTTCTGCTAGGACTCGGTTTCTTGCTGAGGCCTTGGTTTCTGATTTCCACCCTGGAACTAGTTAAACAGATTCCCCTTTGAGAATCTGGGTCAGAATTTCTGGTTGCAGGTACACATCTGAGCAACTTGTTGAAGGTCAGTCTGCATTGGGCAGGTTGCTAACACTGTAAAATACATCTCTTTCTTATGAATTCTTGCATTCGGTTGTTGTAATTATTTTTTTTTCTGAATGCACGTGTTTTTGTTTCTATGCTCATATCCAATTCAACCGGTTTGTGTACGTATGTCGAAGCAATTATCATCTGTAAGAATGCATGAAATGACATCTCGTACTCTAAAGGCAGCTGGCAAATGGTCATGAGAGCATGACCATGCCATCCTATAGTCAAGGTCATTTGCGCTGATCACACATCTGGCATCTTTTTCATCTCTGTGTATACCTGCCTTGCTACAGAGCACTGTCTTTACACTTTTTATTTTCCAGAGAGCAATAAATCCACTTTTTGCTGCCCCATTGGCCTGCATAGGGTCAAGAACCTGTTTGATAGTGTGCAGGATGGTATTGAGGTTAACAGCAATTTAAAATCAGACATGTCTATTATCAGCAGAATTAAGAGTTAATGAAAAATACTTGAAAACAACAACAAACCTGCACTTAAATGCATTCTTATCTGACATTATGATGGGCTACAACTCAAGTGAAATGGTGCGAGTTACAAGAAAATACTGATACAAAGAACAAGACTGTAGGCAGCCAAGAATCTCAGTTTTGTCTTCCAGCTTTTTTCTCAAGTGACAAGTACAGTTTTGGCTGCTGTTTTGTCTTCCACCTTTTCTCTTTGAAAAAAAAGGGAAGGTTCTTCTACTGCTTTCCCTTTCTATCCTGTCCACAAAAGAGACAGTCACCTGTCTCTTCTCTGACTTCCACCTGATCCCACTATTCCTTTCAGCATGAAAAGCTCATCTTTCCTCAGTCTTTGCAGGTGGCCAAGGACACAGATCTTTTTCTTGCGAGGCTGCCTGACTCCCATAGCCATCCCAACACGTCTGCGCAAACAGCTATGTTTTTGAAGAGAGGGCACCACATGGTGCTAATGTCTAAGGCTGTGTCTTCTTAGAACGTACAAAGAACGGGCTATGAGACACCTCTCTACAGAGGGAAAACTTACATCTGGTATGACTGACAGACTAAACAGTAGGCTTGAAAGTGTATCTTCCTTCTGCCCACTGTTCTTACAATACAAGGTTGTCTCTTCTCTGCAGCACAGCTTTCCAACGCAGCAGCTCTTGCAGCCTCCTGCGCAGCGCAGACACCGATCCAACTCCTCGCGTGACTAGGATTGTTCGTTTCTTTTCCTCTCCTCTGAGTATCGGCTTTGGCTTTGCTCCCCTCAGCCGTAACACCTCTGCTTCCCTCCAGAGCCATCCTGCCTGGCTGCTGCCCAGCACCTTCCCGTTTGCTGCCGCTCCTCCGGCTGCCGCGCTGGACCTTCTCCCTTGCTGAATACGCTGAGCTGCTCCTGGGGTGAGACAATCTATCCCAGCCCTTCCTCCCTTAGATTTTCCATATGACTAGGGATGCAGCTGCCACATCAAGATAAACACACGCTCCCCTCCTGCCTACCTCCACAAACATATTTTTTCCACAGAATCCATTCAGTGGTTTTGCAGCAATTTGTTGGAAAAAAAAAAACCCCGACTTGGTTAAAAGTCCCTACTGTATATCACACCCTTGACATAACCTACATACAGCTACAAATTATGTCTCACCAGCCACCTCTTTTCTGTAGTTGTCATACTCAGGGTGCATCTCCAGCAGACCTGTTGGACTAGAATATTCTACACAATAGAATTTCTTCTTTTGATATTTTTCCTGGTAAAGTCCTGCAAATTCTGAAAGCTTTCAAGCTTGTGCTTAAGGTATTCCAAAGGTAAGGAGCTTTCTCAACACACAACCGCCCTACTGCACCAGTGTACTGGGGGAGAAGTTAATTGCATGATCGTATTCTGGGTGTTTTCCTGCTCTGGCTCACCTCATTTCATGTAGAAATTAAACAGCAAGCAAAAAATACCTGAAGCAGGAAATTACAAACGGGACCATGCGAGATACATTTCTAGCACATTTATAATTCATTCAGAGTATGTACATATTGAGGATAATGCCAGTGACATGTAAATGCAGCAGAGGTTTATTTAGTGGATGATTAGCACACAATTCATCGCTGCCTCTTTCATTGCCTGCACTAAGATCCAATGGAAAAGTACCATGGGTAGAAGTACAGATACAGACAGCAGAGAAGGAATATTGAATCAGTGTGCACAAGACTTACGACTGAAAAGGCAATTTTAACATAGGCATACATTCACTGCATTTACTCTGCAGCCATTCAGGTTTGTCGATACTGCTTTTCATATCAAATCCACACTAAACATTTTCCTACCTCTTATAATTTAATTCATACATATCCAGTGAAATATTTTGTATGCATTTTGTGGTAGGATTAAAGGATATTTTAAAAATTTTAAAATCCACCTTGAATTATCCTTGCTGTCATGGAAAAAAGAATGTTTTTAGAAAGTCATGTTTAAAGCGTATTTGATGTGAGGTAACAATGGCTGTTTGATATTTTTCAGCTGAAATGGCTTTAACTTGTAAGATTCAGAAAGTGATCAATTTTTAAAACTCTAAGAAAAAAAAGTTTTATCTATCTGTCTGTCTATCTATCTATCTATCTATCTATCTATCTATCTATCTATCTATCTATCTCAGATATATACAAATAGAAGAAATGATTTTTCCCCATGTTTTACTTTGTGGGTCTTTGTTTCTCCCAAATGTAAAGCTCCAAGTGCAAACAGATCTTGATATACTGTGTATATCTTGATATATTGTGTATGTATCAGTGTAGCTTTATTTACTTTAAAGCAACTTCATTCAGTTCTACCTGATGAAAATCAAGACTACTTCATGTAACTGTTTTGGAATGGCGTGTGTAGAATTTATATAAACTAAGAATATATGCTAATATGTTGTCCTGAATTGAGGTCTTAATGCACAGTACAATGAAATTACCTGAGTTATGTTTTCAATAGTAGGACAAATAACTACACTTCTGCAAAGCAATATTAATGAAAGGACTAGATAACAAGAAAAATTAAGACTCTTAGATAGAATCGAAAGTATGACAGTAAAACAAACATGAAATTAAGAGAGTTTGATCTGGATAGGCAAAGAGTTTCCAGAGAAAAGGCACATGAAACTATAGGAACGTTACTTGGGAACCTTTGTGTCATCTACTCATTGAAATTAATGGAGACATTCGTCTCATAGATAAAGGTAATTAACTAATATGAGGGGTTTATCCAGCTATATTTGTAAAGAAGGTTTGCCAAAAAAGTGTGAAACCAATTATTTTATAAAACTCCTGATCAAACGCCCACTAAAGCCAACAGGAATCTTTCCAGTGATTTCAGGGAGCTTGATTTCCCGTCTGGTAACAAAACATGGGCATTCATAGAGGATAAATGCTGGTACCAGAATAATCTTTTATTTATTTATTTTTATCAGGCAGAAGTTTTACACAGTAGGCTGACTCTGACACTAACCACTTATCTGTTGACTGGCACTGCAGATTTTTGAGAAAAGGTTCTAATTATGCCGGCATAGTCATTTGTACGCTTACCACTGACTCACCCACACCCGTTAGCGTGACACTAACATCCTTGACTCTGAGGAATACATGGTAACAATGACTTCAATAGCTGCCTGCCTACTTTTCTGTACAAAATGCATTGCTTAGGCTTACTTGTGTTTGGAAATTCAGCTGTTACCACAAGCTATCCATAGTCAAGGAACTCGTGGTTGTCTGGCATAGATGTTTGCATTTGGTCACATGATTAGTGGAGCTGGTGTACAATGATGACTGAAAGTGAATGTAAAAGTGTCAGATATTGACACTAAATGAAATATGCTGCACTAGAAAGAGCAGATCCAGCGATACTTAAAAAAATATTTAATTGTCAGTGAAATCTTGAATTTTTGTTTTGTCTGACTTATTAAATTATCCAGTAAGGACCAAAAGTCACTTAAAAAGTCAGTGTAACTGATGTGTGGAACTGAGCCTGGGAAACCAAAGGAAATTAATTAATACATTGCTTGATTGGTTTCTTTTACTGCTTATTAATACATAGGTTTTTTCTTTTGGTAATAACAAAACCTCTGCTTCTTCACAGGTGAGTAAAAAATAATCCCAAAATTGAAATTACTTACATCTCCATCAACTACTCCTTGGTTTTTTCCTCAGAATAACCAAGACATATTTATTTTGCTTTTATTTGACCTTAACAGAATTGTTCTCTTAACTCCGCAAATTCTCCTTCACTTAGGTTTCTTAGGCAACATAATTTGCTTCAGTAGACTTCTTACACTCATTTTGACATTGGTCAGCTGATAAATCAGACCACCTAGTAAATGTAAATGAGCAATCATCACTGAAAACTTCCCCCCCTGCCCCGTTGATCACTCCTGGGTGGATATGCTCTGCATTGTACCTCAGGTATCACCATCTTGCCTGTGATGTCATGCATTTGAAAACAATGCAGATCTGAACAGTGCTTCACTGTTTTGCCATTTCCATATTTGTTTTTCTGATTTGCTCGTTACAGACCAACCTCCATTAGTCTGCACCAAAGAAAGCAAGATTGTTTACTCTTCACAGCAGCATTGTCTCTCTGCTTATCTAAAATTCATTCACACTAACAGAGTCGTGTCAAAACAAGGCTGTTTACCTCCAACAATTTTTTTGGCGCTTCTACAAGTTTAAGCTGTTTTCTTAAACAGCTTCCCAGGGTAAATGTGGCCTATCTTAATCCCAGAGTTATTCCAATTATTCTCAATAGCCAGGCCGACACCGTAAGAAACAAAGTGGGAACCTCCAAACTGTAGCTTTGTAATGATTTCGAACACCATCAACACAATATTGAGAACCAATATTAGCCAGCAAGAATTAGAGCTTTCTTTTATTGTCAAGATCAATTAAAATCTTCCTGGAGTCAATGTTGCCTGTGGAGTTTGCAGTCTTGTGTATTATACTTGCCAATCTTTCAGGGGAGGGAAAAAAAAAAGCATAAGCAACAGAATTAGGCCAAATGTGGTATAAACTTCAAATATCAACATCCCAGAAGTATTCTCTGTAGAAATATAATATTCATAGCAAAAATTCATTTGTTTGAGGAGAGGGATAAATGATCCCTATACATATGTCTCTCTCCCTCTCTCTCTCCTTGTTCTTGTCATTAAGAGACAATACTGAGATGCTGAAGAACATTTCCAGCAATGGAAATTACAGTTTATAAATATTTCACACAACCAGATGATTATACTTGATTAATTAGTTTTCAAGAAGCAAGTTAAAAACCATGAAAACATCAACAAAACCTCTCTGAATAATTTCTCAAAGAGAATATCAGTAAGCAGAAATCCCTTTTATAGCATCAGTATAACAAATTGCCAGAGCCACCTACCTTTAATACATGTGTTAAAAAAGAAAACAAAATTTCAGTATTACTTTGATGGCTATTTTACATAATAAAAGATCTGTATTTACCCCAAGAGAAAGAAAACAACACATCTTTACCAGGATACAAACATGAACGATCAGCACTTTTGGGGCTGAATCTTAATTTTAGTTATCAATTATTTTTTAAATACCATCTAGTACATAATGGGACCTGTCTTCTCTCTTAAACTCACATCTGAAATCTCTTAAGCCCACTCAATATGTATGATAAATATCGGTTAGAAATTAGTATTTTCCTACGTGAGACAGGATCATTCAGTATCCAATGAACAATGCACATGAAAGTCCAGTAACAGATAAAGGTGATTTTAGGCTCCAAGCCACCACAGTAAAGGCAGAAGGGACCTTTTTCTCTTGCTTAAGGTAGAAATTTCAAGAAAACATATACAAATTAAAAACAAAGTTGAGTTTACAGTGGTTTTGTTTCTCTTAGAAAATTAGTTTTAGTTAGGCTTAGTGTATATGCACATGTTGAATGCACTTCAATCTCCAGTTTTTGATTCTTTATAGGAAAGGCTAAGGATTCCACAAGTTTGCAAAAAGTATACAAATCAAAGATGGTATTTTTGCATTCCCATCGAGCCAGGAGCAGCAACATAGGAGGCAGGACCTTCAGCTGCACTAGCTAAAAGATGCAGCTTCCCGACTGAAAAAAAAAAAAACAGTAAAAGAGGGCAAAACTCATTTTATCCTAATGCAGCGTAAGAGCTACACTCTTTTCTAATTAATGCATAAAAAGAATTTTAAATTTGCTAACACTGAAATGAATTTCCTTGATGGGGGAGAAAGGAAAATGGAACACTTTGCAGTACACGCATACAAGTAAAATCCTTTCTATTTTTAAGAAGGAAAAATTCTGGTATGGGAGCAAAATACTTGCTGGCTTATGTAAGAGTTCAAATCTGGGGGGGAAGCTCCCCTAGAGGCAATGCCTTGCAGCTCTGACGGAAATGGCTTCTTGGGAAATACAGTTACTTCACTTTCAACAGCACTTTTTCTTCCCCAGCTAATTCATAGAAATAAGTAGACAGTGGTCTTCAAAACTGGAAGAAATTACCCTAACAGAAAGAAATGAATGCAAAACAATAGTCAAAGGACACAGGCAGTTTCCCTCCTATGCATTTTCATTGCCAAGAGAAGAAACATTCAATAGATTTAAGGTAGATTTAGCTAAATGTAGTTAGATTTATTTATCTGTGTTTGAATAAATCCTCTCAGATAACAATACCACTGTGTCTACCCCTAAAAATAATCATTGCCCAAGTTGCAAGGCACTCATCTGAAATACTCCAGCAAGTCACAACACCGTCTTCTACTCTCCAAGGCTGCAGAGTCTGTAGTTACCCCTGCACAGCTACTGCCTACTGCATATTCTATGCACATACTGTGTAAATTATGTATTTTGATTTTCTATTACTCTCAGAATTTTACTTCCTTACTTGAGGCCTGTATTTGATCCTTTGTTATCTAAATGGCTTCTGTCTCAGCATGGCTGCACTGCAATCCCTTTGGAAGACACTGAAAGGTGCCAGTCCTGGAAATATTATTGAACTGATGCACTTACATAAGACACACTGCTTCAGTAGGCACCAAAAACTTATGCACAAGCTAAGCGCTAAGTGAGGTAGACTGATCCGGACTTTATTGTTCCCAAACTGGAAGCAAGAAGAGAAATACAAACCGAAAAGATAACAACATATATCAGCATAATACAGCTGGTATTTCTTCTTTGGTCTGAGTCCCTGACAGTCCCAGAAACTGAGCTCTGATCCTTCCTGTTGAATAGATGTCCTATTGCTGTAGGCTGGGGACTGTAACTGTTACTGAACACACATCCTCCATCAGTTATCATCTGGTCTCCTCCGTAAACTTTAGCGGTCACATTTTAAGCTCAAATGTCCTGCGTTTATCCATTAGAAATTATTTCTAATGTCACAAAGCAGAGGTTCAACATTGGCTTAACAAGCTAAACTACTGAAGAAGTGGCATCTGGAGAAGCATCCAGTGGATGACTTTCATTGGACTCAGAACTGTAGTTTGAGAAAGGAATGTGGTAAGAAGAGGAGCACAAACCAAAAGGAAAGTGTACCTAAGCAGCAGCAAAAAAGGGCTTGGAGTGCCAGAACTGCTAAAAAGCATTCAGTGTAAAGCAAGAAAGAGCTGACTGGAAAATGGGAAAGGTGTCCAAGTACCAAAATTTCTAGTTACAGTTCTGGTTCATTATTCTTTCATTACTGAAGCTTTATTATTCTCTAGATCATAGTGTAGGCGGGAGGAAACAAACGGCAAACAAAACCTAAAACATAAGCAGAACAGTCGGCCGTGTAGCGGTTGAAAATAACTCTCTCTCTTCCAATCAGCCACCAATGCAAAACCCTTCCAGTGGACATAATGGAATTCTGTAAGAGACCCATCAAATCCACTATATCCTCTCAGTCAATGTACAAAAACATTTCAGTGGCAGGTGCAAGGAATTTTGCAAAGTCAATTATGAAGGCATTTAATGGTTAGACTTACACCTTGAAAAAATGAAGTTTCTCTCTATTACAATGTATTTTATATACTGGATAGATATTCTCAGTAATGTTAAAAACTGGGTTTATTTTTACTGAGTTTAGGAAAATCACTTGTCAATTAATATCACGTTAAAAGCAAGATGAACTTTTTCTTTTTACCCGAGTTTCTTCTGTTGCATTTTTCTGGTACCGAAATCTCTTTTTCTTGTATTACGAGAATGTAAACTGGGACACCCTACAATCCCAGTCTTTTCAGCCTCTCCTCGGATGGAAGCCTTTCCATGCCTCTATCTTAATTCATGCTTGAACTCTCCACATGACAATTTGATCCACTCTAAGTAGGTTACCATGCCAACCTCCTTAACACTAACCTTTGCAAGAAACCACAGAAAAATTGCCAAATAATACAGGGCAGCTCTTCTGAAGTAAGAGCAACGTTTTAAAATGCTACCACCTGGTGGTAACCGGGTGGCAAAACCTTGACACACGCTGAAAACAGATGACTAAATTCTGCCTGTGACTAAATACAAACTCAAACCTTACAAGGGTTGCAAACTGGTAAATGGGCGCTAATGGGCTTGTGCTGTGTTACACCTGCAACGTCCTGTAGCTCCACTCGAGGGAGGAAATGTGAGACACCAAATCTCGTAGGATGGAGTGACGTGTTACGGACTTTGGTCCCCTTCAGTTCGCATACGTGTCTGTGGAGAGAAAGCCAATATTAAAGTCTCCGAAACAAGCTAGTTACGGAGGTGACTCACTACTTGGTATTGAATGAGTAGATTATGTGTCCCAGTACAGAAAAAAAAGATACAATTACAGAAACAAACAACAAAAAAAGGCTGCTTTTTCTGCAAACGTAATTGCACTGACTTCAGCAGAGCTACTGGCACAGGGAAACTCCATTTGGAGCTCCCTTTGGTGACTGCATTATATAACATGATATGCATTAATCAGTAGCTACAATAAGGTCACGGAAACAAATGAGTGTTGCTCCAAATATCCAGTGATAGCTATTAAAATCTTTACAGTTGCCACTTTCAAGTAATGAAATCCCTATTCTCTGGGCAGGGAAACCAGGAACATGGAGTACTTCGGCAAACTCAGCTCGGCAAAGGTAAAGAATTTTATCGCAGACAACGCGGACCTGGGCCTGATCTCACACCGAGTCAGTACAAGGCTGACTCTGCTGGCTTCGGCTGAATTATTTCTGATTCATATTGGACTGATATCAAAACAAAGTCTTCCTCCAAGTCTAATTAATTTTGTTTTCATTCTCACTTGCATCTGAATTAGCAGTGGACAGTTGATACATACGCATTAAAATTTCCCTGTTAACTCTGATGACAGAAGCATATGTGTGTGTTTCACAGAGAGCTGTGTGTCAGGGTGCCCGGAGAATACGGTTTTAGTTGATACAGACACATCATAAGGGAGGATACCCGTAGGTATGAGAAAAATGCCTGATAATTTGCATAAGCAGCTGGCGGTATGCTCAGAGGGCCAAAAGCTCCTACCACACCTGCAGATCACCATCAGGTTGCTCTGCCCCTGCTTCTGAATGCCTTCTGTATAGCATGTGTTTCACTACAGAAATTACAGCTTCCTTGCCTGCCTTTCAAATTATCGTTAAGCTTAGAGGTGAATGTGCTACCTCTTCCTCTTCCCTCAGAAATAGGAAACTCTTTCCCATATGCGAAAGCTTCTTTCCTTTTAAGGACAGGGAGTTTGGGGTTTTTTTTTTGTCCTAGTACATGCAGTTTCCTAATCCAGAATCGTTATGTTGATTGACAGATGCATAATAGCCAGAAATGCATGGTAAAGTTGAAAAAGAAAATAGCCTTCACTACAGTATAATATTTCATGTAAAAAGCTCTACAGTAGCAGCTGTGATACCTCAAATTTCCTATATTATTTCCTATACTTATGATAGCATATAACTGTGATATCTATTTGCACTTACATTTTATGATCGTCATTGCAGAAACTGACTCCTGTGAAGTAGAATAGCTTGTTGGAAGAAATAAGGAAACATATCAGATAAGAAGATCCTTGCCTTTTATTTCTGGAATAAGGACAGGATTTTAGCCACTCTTTTGATTTTATCCAGTTGGTTCTGATCTATGTCACTTCAGATGACACTGGAATGGTAATACCATGCACAAAAGCAAAACATCCTTTCAACTATTTAAGCACATGTTCAGTCTGAGTATTTGGCTAGCACAGAAATGGAAGGTGATTTGCACATCCATTTGTTCTTTACTCATTATATGTAGCTGCTACTAAATTCATGTTGTGATCAAAGATGTTTTCCTGACTTTTTGGGGGGGTTTGCTCATATTTCTGAGGAATGATCAAGAAATAAGAATTAGATTTTTTGACAAAGTCGGTTCTGTCTGCACATCTAGTTGTTGCTGGTATTCATTTGTACCTGCAGGATAACAGGCAATTTCTATTCCTAACTTATTTTTCTCTGGAAAATCACAAAATACCAAATATACTTAATATTCTCAGGCTGCACATTTTGTAAATGTGAGTATTGACCCAGCTTTCCCTCAGGTGACACTATGGTAGTGCTTTAAGAGCCTTGCTGAGTAACTAAGGTAGTGATGGATTGGAAAAACAAAGTCATTTCAGTCACCCTCTACACATACACTTCAACCATTAGAGTTAGATTAGGTATTTGCAGTTTGAAGTCTGGCTGGTGAAAGGTCTGATTGCCCAGCATTTTGTCAATGCCCATAAGCAGAAGGAAGTATGCATCCAGAGAAAGGAAAGAAATCACTGACGGAGCTGCTGGTTCAGTCAGAAATCAGGAACTGCTAGGTAAGTGCAGTGTGAATAAAATCAAGATAACACAGCTGGCACTAACAAACAAGAGCCTTGGGAGGGACAACCTAAAGCAGTGCGAAGAGCAAGGGAGACAAAAAAGATGAAGCAGAAAAGAATGCCGTGATTTCAGCAAAAAAAGACAGGATGTTACATTTAAATTCAGCTTTCATGAACAAACGAAATTACTTCACATGCTTCTAGATAAATCTATGACAGCCATGTGATGAGAAAAAAGAATCTGCAAACAGCTCCGTTTTCTCAAACAGGGAAGGGCTTAAGCAGAATTTAGGTCAGAGCACCATACAAGAGTGGTAGGCAGAACCAAGGGCATGCTAAAGCAGACGAAAACCAGAAAGAATATTTGGGTTGCAAAGTGAAAATCTGAAACTAAAAGAGCCAGACATACCAAATACAACTCCAATCCATAATGTAAGCAAAGCCAGAAATCAGCCAAGGATACAGCTATACCATTATAAAAATAAAATATAATACAAATGTAGTAAAAAACTCTTTAGAAGGGTGGTTCTAGAGGACAAAGGGAGTTATTCTAATAATAGAGATGCCTGTGTGTAGTATTTCTAAATGTTTCAGAGATAGCAGGTCATTTGCACCTTCATTGCATACGTACTGAGACATCAGAATGCAGAAAAGCTATATAAGGAATTTTATAACAAAATGAAAAAGAGGAACTAAAGTGTTAGCTGCATAGTTAAAACAGTATAGAACTTGGCCTCACAAGCAAGCTGAAGAAATTTAATGAAGAAAAAGCAGAAATAAAGCTACTTATAGAGACCTCAGACTCAAGTACCAGATTCTCTTCTCACAACTAGTGCTTCAAGGAACTAAAAATGCCAAATGCCGTATCTCAACAAGCCCTTAACCCCCAACACGTATTGTTTTATAGAATGATCATGTGATGGTATCTTTTTAAATGGTGTTTCTCAGCAAAGGAGATGTTTGTCTTGATTTGTCAGCCTATTGCTTTGTACCTCATCTAGTAAAAGTAAACAGATTATATGTGAGATAATGATTTAAAATGCTGACCTGTTCTTCAAAGAACTTGACACCAGGGATTTCTATAAAAGAAAACAAAGGACGTCCCGGAGGTGAAAATACTATGACCAGACCCACAAAAACGGAGGTCCTATTATATTGCAGGCTATCTCTCTCAGCAGTTGTGACACAAATAACCAGGCAAGTAAGCTGAAATTCTAAGCAACATGGCTAGACTGATCCTTGGTGCAACTCCATTTATTTGGAGGAATTTGTACCCCAGACAACTATTGTGTTGAGTCTAATTCAAACCTGATGTAAGCAGGTTCAACTCCCTTGATATCAATGCAATATGACCAGCTTAGCGTAGGAGGCCTGGGTTTGGCATAACATGTCTCTTGTAGTGAATTGATTTTGCAAAACACCACAGTTTGTCAGCCCTTTTCATATCTCCAGTCTCAAGAGAACTGCCCCCTTCCAGTACCGCATTGATTCATTGCTGAGCTGACCTTTACGAATGGACCAGAATAGAATGGAATTTAGTTTATATTATGTCTTTCATTCAGGAGATGTCCCCAATCACTGATAAACCAATAATAATATGAAGATAATGTGTAGGCAAATACAAAACCAGTTGTAAATTAGCCAGCAGTACATATATTGCCTTGAATACAAGACTATTACAAATGAAAAAATGTAGTTTGCTTGTATTTGAGAGTTTTTCCTCTTCCCATTTAAAGCATGATGTTGCAGAATTCATTTTGTGGGCTAGGAACACACTAAACTGTAGTATAAATTCACATGTCATTTCACTAGTTGATTCTTTTGGTTTTAAAACTATTCTGTTTCTTACCGACGAAAAGTATGTATTTTTAATTGCTTTCCAGATTTAGTTTAAGGTGAATCTATACAGTTGTTTTTGAGGCTGTGCTTTGTAGGTCTTGAATATCTGTCTCTACAACGCTGCCCACTGACCACAGCAAACCATTCTTTTCAGCTCCATTAATTCCTTTCTACTTTCTGATACTTCTGTAGTACCGCGGAATTAAAGAATTATCATCATGCTCTTCATCTGAAAGACTGAAAACGCTTTAAACAATACAGAAGTGATGGAGCAGTATGCTGATACATTAAAAATGTTTGTGAGCCTGCAAAGCCAGTATCTCCCTTACATGCCTTTCTATTCACCCTGAAATTGTATTATGCTTAATAGGACTCCCTGCAGCTGAATTGCTTGGTATGCTGGTGGTCCCAGGGCGCTACAGCAGGACAACAAAGAGTACCCAAAGCACTTGTTTTGCTAGAAATGCAAAGGGCAAACATGAGAAACAGCGGTCTACGAGCCTGAAAAGCCATGAAACCATGGAATAAGGGAATGCAAGGGATTCAATTTCAGGAAGGCTAATTTGGAGAGGTTTAGAACTGCAGACAAGCTTCTTCTCTGCCTTGTACCAGCTGTGGTTGCCCAATGTCACACACTGCCATTCTGATGCATGTTTTATATTTTCTTTCAACTAGTGTCATATAAACCCAACTGATTAATGCATCATCAAAATACCTTTGTGGCAGGATGTTGAAAGTCCTCAGAGACACCTGCCTTGCTTCCCAACACAGCTTTGTAAATCCATTCCATCAGTCAGTGGATTTCCCACTCGTCTGCACCAGCTAATGGGTGGTTATGAAATGCCAAGAACTGGTGCATACAGTCCTCTCTGAGTTTAGGGAACTTTTCAAAAATAGACATTTTTTTTTTGGAAGTGGATACAGTTGATTGTAGCAGATGGCTCATTCTGTCTGGTAAACCCTTCTTCGTTCGTGGCTCACTGAACTAGTAGTGTCATTACTGTCTAGCGTGTTAATTTGGAATCCATGTGCTAAACTTCATTGCAAAATTTTATGATGAAAAGATTTGATTTGTGTGTACAATATCTACTATTTCTTATTCGATATGGCAAAATAGTTAAAGTTCCCTCTAGATATCTTTCAAAGCTGGATTTTCAGCTCTCCTCTACCGTTTGATTGGAAAAGCCCATTTCATCTGTGTTTAGTTGCTAGGAGGTTAGTGCAGGAATATTTTTTTTTCTAGTGACTTGGAAACAAGAAGATTAAAAAAAATTCCCCTTCTTAAAATAATTAATCTGACAAATATATTTTACATTTACAGCTGTATCTTTCAATTCTTTGCAACCTTCTCAGCACAGGAGTTATTGAAGAACTTCACATTTCACATACTACACTGTTCGTCTCTACAATGTAAAGGCAATTTGCACTGGAAGCACACGTTAAAAAAACTTAGAAATTAATCTTCAGCATTATGTAGTGGATTTCCACAGGCCTTTTAGTGATTAAAATTTTAATCACCTGATGATTAAAGGTTTCATTACTAGGCAATTAGCACTTAGAGTTTAAGTGCCAGGCGTTTAACTCCGTTTTGGAAGTGGAACCGTCAGCGGTCGGGGATTGCAAAGTTTGATGGATCATAAGGCAGCACTGAAGTAAGAGCAAGGGGACCAGACAAGGTCAGAGGGAAGGGGAAGCTTCAGGGTGCAAGTGCATGAACAGCATAAAGAAGAAGGAGATTTAGGTCTAACGAAGGAGATATCGGGGCGCAGCAGCCGCCAGCAGCTCCCTGGGGATGGGGAAAGTTGTTCAGTCCCTGCATGATAATGTGGCTCTTGAGGCAGGGTAAAGCGTGCCCAGAATTGGTCACAAAGAATATTTGTTTAATCTTCTGCGTGTTTTGGGATAGAAACCACTGTTGAAAACCAAACTATTTACTGTAGTACATTTTAACATGTGGATCGTTACTGCTGTTGTTTTCCATAAAAATATATTTAGCTGGAAACCTTCACTCTGTTACCCTAGGCAAACTGAACTGCAATTTAAGCAAGATGCATTTTTTTTTAGTTTCTTTCAGAATTGTAGATTTTGCATATTGGCACTGAGTGTTGAAATGCCAAGCTGGAAGCTGATTAGTTCTTTTCTTAGCTCTTGCTAGTTTTAGCTGCCTCTTAATCTTTTTTTTTTCCTTTTTTTTCTCACTAGCAGGAACACTTCAGTCCTAGAAGGGTTACACAGTCATTTCGCAGTATAAATATCTAGTATTGATTTATCTGTGAACAAACTGGGTTTGTTATTTCATTATAAAATATGTTCAGTAGACATTGGAGCTGGAGGATGTTAGAATTCTCTGATCTACCAGAATAATAAAAAAAGACCAGATTTAAAAAAAGACCTTGTTCTGACTCAGTTCCATATCTCACTTTGATATTAGAGGAAGCTGCATTCATGTATCAGAGTCTAGACTATGGAGCTTAATATATTCCTTCAGAGTTGTCATGCTGTTTCAAGATAACATAAGGGTTTGAAGCTATAACCAGTCATTCAGAAGGATAGGAAGTTCACTCTTATTTTCTCCTCTTTTTTTCTTTTTCTTTTTCTTTTTCTTCACCATTTAAGTACCGTTCCAGTGACTAAAGTCATGCCATTGAGATGCTGGGCAAGGCAGTCAGCAGGATAAATTCCACGGTGCTTGTAGCAGATTCAGTGAATACGTGGAGGAAAAAATTCCAAACTTCCCCTATTGTGTTACCTAATTGTTTTTATTTGGTAGAAGAGAAATGTAGTTAGCATTGGACTAAGTCCTGTCCTTAGTTCTGCTGAAAAGCCAGATAGCAACTAAACAAGGAAGCATCAGACTGAATCAGATACTAACGGAGCTATGTATGAGTAGGAATTAGATGGTGAGTGTGAGCTGAAATAGGTTTTTGCAGAGATGAAGTTAAAAAAAGCACAAAGCAATGTAAAAATAGTTAAAGAATGAATGCTTGATTTCAGTCTGGTGTTTTGGGAAGAGCATATAGTACACTAAACTGTTCCATCACTTGAAGAAATAACGTCAAGTAACAAAGAGAATCCTCCTTGCAAAGCAGCTACTGAAGAGATGTTCTAACCTGGATCATATTATTTTTCTTCCTTTTTGTGAATGATAAAAAGCATGAAGACTGCATGAGTGAGTCCTTATACACTTTTTTTTAAATAGGTGGCAATTACAATGGTCTCCACTTACACGAAAAGTTGCATTGAGACAGACTGAATTCCAGCATGGAAGTGAAGTCTGAACGCTTGTTTTGTTTGTTTTTTGTTATGATACTGCTCTGCAAAGTTATAGTAGAAAATTCTACGGATGCTGTAGGCACAGCTGCAGCTTTTCAAAGGCAGGTCTATATGGCCTATAGAGTGGGTGGGGTAAATTTATCTCATCTTTATTTTAGCCATCTGCAGAAATTCACCTGACTGGTTTTACCTCCCTCCCTCCCTACCTCAGGAGAAAGGGCTTATGCCCTCGAGGTCCTTATTTCTGTCCACTGCCCGCAAAGGGGACTGACTCAGACATGTTTGCATTGCGGATTTTTATGTCTGATGAGGAGAATTTTATCCTTAGGAGTACGAAGTTCTTCCTCGGGTGTTCATGGTGAGCTTTCATTTTTATAAACCCTAAATAAATCTGGATCATCAGCAACTTGTCATAGTGCTGCTAGAATAAGATGAATCATGCCCTGGAAGTGTTGGGGGGGGGGGAGTTTGTGGTTTGGGTTTTTTTTTCAACCCAAGCACATGACTATGCAGATTAAAAATCCTTAGACAAATGCTGTTGTAAACAAATTAGGTGGGATGAATTCAGCCCTGAGTATTTTATCTTCCTTAAGAGTCAGCCATTATGCTTCTGAACTGCTAACAACACATCTCAGAATGAAATGAATTGTATAACGGGAGCTGCAGCTACCAATAAGCCATTAGGTGGCAATTTGAGTAAAAGGAATTAATGTAACAATTACCATACTGGTAAAACTGACCTCAGTACCTTAAGGAGAGATTTCTTTTTTTTTTTCCCCCCTTTTTGCTTTAAGTATAAGGCTACCATGCAGCAGGAAACGGATAACTTTTTCTTTTTTTTTTAATTCCATGCTTGTTTTTGTACTGGTTATAAAATGAAATCCTGATGAATTTTGAGTAATGATAATGATAGAAAGCCCAAACTTACGCCTTAGTGGAGTTGAATGGTGAGAGAAAATCTTGAGACAGTTAAGTTAATCTTTTTCTGGCTGGCTTTTTAAAAAAAGGTTTTTTTAAGGAAACTATTTGGAGACTGGCAGGACAACTTCTGAAGGAAAATACAAAGGCACAGTCACAGAAAAAGGCTCAACCAGTTAATTAGATTTAAGGAGGTAGTACCTAGTCAATTAGATGTAACCCTATGGTAAACTAAATTAACAGGGGATCCGACTTTTATATAGCTATAGTCTGTCCTTGTTAAAAAGACCTGGTTGAAAATTATAAAAAGGAGGTTGTCAAAAGCACTTTGAAAACAGAATTATTACTTTAATAAGCACAAGCATATGGAATGGAAAAGAAATGAGAGATTTAGAGCCTACACATATATTTATTTAATCTGTGAGACTGCAATGAGTAGACCAAAAAGGAAATGTAAAATTATCTATATACTTCTCACATTTACCATGAGATGCAAAAGAATTTACTTCCACTTAATGTGTTGGTCTGTAAGATCACCTGCATACAGAAAATGTGTTCTAGGAGATTTCATTTCCAGTAGCAATCAATCTCAATTCAGGAGATTAACTGATTATAGCAGTGTTGCAAGTGACTTCCTGTATAACTGAGCATGATCCCTCAGTGAAATAGAAATAAATCAGCGATCCCAGTTGCAGCAACATAAAGACACCTGTTTTAAACATTTAAATCCAGGGAAGGTACTTAGTAACATTACAGTTGGCATGCAGGGACCATGTAAGAGCCAAGTGTCAATGTTAGAACCTTCTTTGGTTCCTCCTTATTTTCTAGCAGCCCATGCTTGATTCGGAGCTATCTGAAGATGGGAAGACAGACAGAACAATGGAGAAAAGTCAAGACTGTAAAAGGCTGTAGGCTCTTTGAAATATAACTGCTACAAAATGACAATTTTTCAACCTACTTTCTTCAGTTTTAGTAAAGTCACATATAATGGATTAATACACTATATGAAACAAGTCACACTGTCATACTGCATCTCATTTTTATTTCATATACTTCATGAAGTTTTTAAAGTTTTATGCAATCTTTTAAAACTGTAGACACTAGCTACAAAACTTTGTTCCAATACCAGTCTCCCAAGTGACACAGCATCTACTTTGTTACTTATGCTGCTTACTGTCCCCCTTTTAATGCATCCAAAGGCTTCCCTATCCTTCCAATCAGCAAGTTCCCCTATGTTGCACGTCACTATATTTTCATTTGATAGCATGCAAATTAACTTGTTTGAATGGACCACTTCATCATGCTATCTAGATTACACTCTAACTGGCCGTGCTTAATCATCATCATTCATTCTTCAGGTTTTGAATCACTCACAGATCTTAACCGCTATTCGGGGGGGGGGGGGGGGGGGGGGGGGGGGGGGGGGGGGGGGGGGGGGGGGGG
>JAVKLA010000017.1:5075509-5089297 GCA_034782735.1 Sagittarius serpentarius | reverse complement strand
CACTCACAGATCTTAACAGCTATTCTTCCCTCCCCCCGCCCCCATCTAATTCTAGCTCATTTAGATGAATATTGAATTATATCAACATTATTTCTGGTTGGCCCAGAACCCCACTAGAAACATGCTGATTCAGCAAGGATTCCACTTTCCTTGTTACCTTTTGAGATCTGCCAGTCAGCTGTAATCCAAATGACCTGAGAATTGTTGATACTGCATTATGTTACTATTTTAGTCAGCATGTGATGGGACACTAAACCAAAAATGTCATTAAAAAGAAAGAAGAAAGTGTATTACATGTACATGTTTACCTTCCTCTTCTTGTTCAAGCCACTGACAAGGAACACAATAACAAGACAGGACAGTAGATGTGAATTTCATCAGAATACTTGAACTAGTTCCACTTGATACCTGATTAAAAATCTGCATTACATGAAAATAAGAAAGACTACAATAGGCTTTCCCAAATGTAGTTGTTAATGGAAATTCATCAATTTGTGGGGACGTATCTCAAGGGATTGGTACTTTGCCAAGTGCTATTCAATAATTTTATCAAGAACTTAGACAACAATATAAAATCTTGTCTGAGTTTACAGCCGACACAGTGATGAATAGGACGGTAAATAACAGGAGAGGTTACCATTACAGAGTGACCTGAATTGTTCAGTTAAATGCTTACTCTCCAACAAAGCTTGTTTTCAAAGAGCTGAAGATAAGGTAATTCATCTAGGGACAAGGAAAGTATGTTCTAGGTAAAGGATGGGAATGTTATTTTGGAAAACAGTCATTCAGAACGTACACTGGAGTCATAGTATATGAGTATCTTAACATGCAAATTCAACTTTTGGATGCACAAAAAGGGGACTGTAGAGTAAGAATATGCCACTGCAAACACAGCTAGTCAGACTGCTACAATACTACTGGGACCATCCCTGCTGACTGTATTTAAAGAGGATGTTAGAAAAAGCAACATGTGGTAGCTGAAAAACAACCCTTATAACCACCGTCTTTAGGGACTCAATTTATTCAGCTAATCAAAGTGGAGGTTAAAAGGTGATTTGATTGCCATATAGAGATACTTACTTCTACTTTGAAATGAAATCTGATCATGGGAAAAAAGGAAAAAATTCAGTCTTGCAGACAAAAGCATAACAAGATATGCACATTCAACCTTGAAACAGAGAGAGTAAATGTAATTAACAATTTATCAGGAAAGGCAATAGACGCACTCTGGCTCCGAGTCTGTAAAATGAGATTAGATATCTTTCTGGAAAACATGCTTTGACTCAGCATCTGAGAAAATTATATACATTATAGACCAAGTGATCATAATGGTCTGCACATAAAGACTATGAATCTGTTTGTCAAATGAGAAGCACTGGCAAAGAAAAACAAGGGGTAACGTGCCAGAATTTAATCCTGTCATGGCATTTTGAAAGGGCAATATTTTGCTCCCTGGTACTGGGTAAGAGTGTCTGAAACAACATGGCAGATCTCCTCCAGCAGGCTGAAGAGTACCTGGGTTTGGTATGACATGGAAAATAACCTGCTTACTTCAGTGGAGTATGGAGGAATATTATCAGTACCAAGAGCATCCTAGGACAGATGATATATGTTGGAAGAAAATGGGGTTTGGGTGACTGAAGAGGGCTGCTGAAGAGATGACTTCACGGGTGGGTACTTCTGCCTGAAAATGACCCTAGAACTCCCTGAAGGAGACTCCTGTAAATGATGCAATCTGACCTGAGTGGCTCAAGGAGCTCTCCCTGGGTATTATTCGGCTAGCAAGGTCAGTGCCATTTCAGTGTAAATCAGCACAGGGAGCCTTTGAAATAAATCCGTGTACATATACTAGCCATACAAGTAGATAAATGCATGGAAACAGGTTGAAAACCAGGCGATTAAAAACTTTAACAGAGCTAAAAGCAATTTTATTCAAAATGGAATGAAACTAGTAAGTCAAATTAAATAAAATACTAAAGGATATGGTGTGGTACAAGATAAAAGGCTATTATATAAACTGTTTGAAAAATGAATTAAGGTAAAACCACTCATTAAACCAAATTACAGCAGAGAAACAGTTAAAGCATATTACTTTGACCCCGTTGGGTTTTCTTCCCCATCACATGGTCATATTAATTAGCGTGAACCTTCTTAAGAAATAAAAACAAACATTTACCAAAGGTAGCTTGCAAGTGTGGTTAGCGACTTCCAGTAGTCCTTTGGTAAAAGCCTGAACAACCCTCTGAGAACTTCAGCAGCAGAACAGCCTGTCAAAATAAAACCCTAAGCAGATGGTTCTAAATCACTGGAACTGTACTGCATATGCTGAATGCTTGAGCAGTTCTATGAATAACAGAAAGCTGTCCACAAACACGGAGGAAAATAGCAGATGTGTGAGGCTGATGTTACCTGATCTCCATCACATGGAGTCCTATCGCTGTCAAAAGTGCCGTCTCTTGCCAGCTTGAGAAAGTGACTGAAAAAGTCTCTGCTGATGAAGTTGTTCATAAGAAACACATCCCTTTTTCAATACTGTACCTCAGCCCATTGCTGTGAAAAAGGGGAACTTATGCTGGCACAGACAGAAAGCAGCTACGGCAACAGTTCCAAAGGACGTTTCAAAATCTCTTGACCTCCAATTTACATGTCGTCATGAAATACATATGTACTTTCTGTTATTTTACCAAATGAATTTCACTTTCACCAAACAGAGCAAGTCTTAGTCACAGAGACTCTTGTTCATTAATCTCTGTTTTCCTTGTCCCTCTAGGGTCTTACTCCAATGTGGTGTTCTGAGGTAGCAATTATCTTCTTGTTCAACCTTTATTTAGCATCTCACTCTCTAGAGTCTTGGTCACCTCAGAGAAAGAGAACTGAACTTGTCCCTATTCCCAGTACTGTTCCTTTGTTTTACAACAAACTATTTAGTATAAAAAAATACAGCAGAACTCCTTCTTTTTGCATTAAGTGCTACAGCCTTTGGCCTCCAGAGCTCTAGTTTCTGAGGGAGTTTGTTTCTCTCAGAAATAAAGGCCCCACAGCAACAAGAAGATTCATTTCTGGTAAGTGCTATAATATGGTAAACTGAAGCAGAAAATAGAGTCTTTGGCTGCTGATCTTTCATCCTCTGTATAAATAGGGATCAGTCATACTTGAAGACTTTCAAGCATGAATATATTTTTTTCCACAATGTGAATTGATTGTATCTGTGACCCCCAGCATTTGGAATTGGTGGAAGCTGCAGGCATCCTTCCACTGTGTTGCTGACTTCCGTGTAGCATGGTGGAAGTACTGGTGTTCCCAGAAACCGTTCCAGTTTGAATTGTAACCTTAGAACTGCTTACAGTGATTTTCCAACAAAAGATACAGCAGAATGCAGATCCTCATCTGCATGAGGATATATGTATGATACTACATGTTTTATCTGTAATGATACTGTATCATTATATGATGCTATAATGATGCTATATGATACTGTAATGATATTCCAAGAATACATATAAAATGAGATACTCTGTGATATTCTTAGCTTATATAATCTTACTTCTGTTTAAAGTAAAGAGTGAGCCTATGCAAACTGAGAAGAAATAAAAATATTTTGGCTATGCTTACCTGGGAGTTTTACTGCAGTACCTTTCCAAGTAATTTTGGTATCTGTCTCTGATCCTAGAAATTGGCAGATTGACTAACACCTTCAGAGTCCAAAGTCCAAAGGTGCCTTTTATTTAGATTTCAGAAGTCCAAGCCAAACATTAAGAACAAAGTGCATTTTTAGCATACCAGGTGATTTAATATCCCTGACTAGGATGTCATCAGAGAGCTGCAAATTAGACCCTTCTGAGAAGTGGTGTTCAGGTATTTTTTGTGATTTAATATAATATGTTATGATGCTGAACCCTTCATTTGGGTCATCAGGGGCTTTCAAAGTTTTTGGGTCTCCAAGTAAGACAGGAAGATCATATTTTTTCTGTAAGAATTTTTTAAAATGTAATCTGGCAAAGGTCTGCTGAAACTAACAGAGCTCTCCTCTGTAGTTCAGGTGATAGTAATTGCATTTCCACTCTTTCTGTATCAATAGAAAGCCTTTTTTTTTTTTAATTTTTTTTACCTAAGAGAGGAGCTACTATATTTTCTGGTGCTTGAGAATTTGGATAAATGTTCTGAATATAACTGAAATGTTATTTTATTTTTTTGACTGCAATAGCCTCAGAGCACAAGGACAGATACAGTGTAAGCTTCTGTTGGAAGGTAAAAGCTTCAAACAGTATCATTAGCTTTCCAGAAGCTTTAGTACATGATTTGCATAATGTTATGGTACCAAGAATAAGGCACAAGGAAGATTGTCAGTTATTTGGATACGAGCATGCTAGTGTGTGCCATTTTTTCCCCTCCTCTCTTGTTTGGTAGAGGAAAATCCAAGGAAAGGGACAATTTCCTTTTCCTCTTGAGATTAAGACAGCTAAATATACGTGCCTCTGTATAGTTATCTAAAGAACTATGTAGCTAAGCTCCCATTGTAAGCAACGGAGATTCGATCTCCATTTAATCAATGGCCAACAAGGTTGGCCTCAACTAACACCCTGGGGTATCCAAAGACGCTCATGATGCCCCTGTGTGGGCAGCTGAATTGAGCTACTTGTGACTGTCCATCTGCCTCGTTCTCCAGGTCCCACTGATTTTATTGATCTATGAACACACCTAACTCTTCCCTTGTGGGCTAGCTTAACTCCCTCCTCAGTGGTTTTCTGACCCTCCCTCCCGTTGGCCTTTCTCATAGTTTATATACGGTAGTTCCTCTGCTTGTTTAAATGGCCACGGGTTCATCAGCATCATCCAGGTGCTTTGAAGAGAATCTTGGTCACGTAATTCTGTACCTCATTGAGTTCATGAAAGGAAATTCCTCTCTGATGCTTTTAAATGCAAGAAGACGTGATCTTACATTACATTCTATATACATACTCTTACACTGAGTTCCTCACCAAACTCTCTGAATGACTTCCAACATGCATTAAGCAAAGTGAATGACATCTCAGTGGCGCCTTGTCTCATCTTCTGCTCCCTATGTGCAGTATGCACTTTTTGTTTCAGTGAACATCGGTTCCTATGGCTTTTTTTCTGTTTTCCTTTTTTTTTTTTCCCCAAGAAAATACTGTTAGGAATTTATATTGAAAATGACTGTGAAAGGAACATACCTGGCAATTGCAGGAGAAAATAATCAGGTGTGATACTGTCGTTAATCTCTGGAGAAAGCTCATTCTGTAGTCCCACAAAAAGCACCCCTCTAGCAGAGATGAGTTTTTTCCTAATGGTAGAAAATTCACTGTGCCAGTGGAATGAAATTGTTGGCCACCATTTCCAGCCCACAATTTAATTATTTTTTTAGATCTTTTTGGCCCAGAAGAATAACACACTTTTAAGTAGGAATTTGAACTTGCCTTATTATTCTAGAAAACAGGAAGACCAGAGAGGAGAAGACAAGAGAGTGTGCAGCAGCTGAGAGCATCAAGGGAATTGATCCGTGACCCCACAGTCATAGATTTTAAGGCTGGATGTGACTGCAGGTGTCGTAGTCTAACTTTTTTCATAATAGAGGCCATATAACGTTCTTGTTGCCCTCTAGTGAGTTTGGTAACTGTTGTTTAACTAAATCTGTTTCCTAAAGCCTTTTGCCAGGAAGTTGAGGCACTACTCTGTCTTTCAGTGAATTGGATTCTATTTGCTTTACTAAGGCCCATTTTTGCTCTGTGGGTGTCTCTGCTTTTCCCTTAGTAACTGTTGAACTTACTGACTGCTTGAAGCTGAATTTGTCTGGAGGGGGAAACTCTCAAAGATATTAACATAAAAATTGGCCTCTGGGTAGAGGAAGGAGGCACTGTTAATGGTTCTAGTGAAGGAAAGGCTGCATCAGAAACTCATCTCTTTAGCTGGCAGAGAGGGAGGGTGAGGGAGAGGTCATGTCCACCGCACTACGGTGGCCTAGCCTGGACTGTAGTCCTTGACAACTAACTTCACCCACCTCTGCAATTGCCTCAGAAGATATCTAATTAGAATGGATACGAACCAAATGTAGATGCTTACTCTTGTAGACTCCATAAGGAAACACTTAAATTCATTGGCTTGTCCTGCGCAAGCCCTTACTGTTAAAGGAAGACAGAGGCACATAAATTAGGTAGACTAAGCGTCCCTCTGAAGGTCCCTTGGGGGACTTGCTTCTTTCTGTTAGCAGTATAAGGAACACAGGAGTTTACACTGTCTGAATTGCCTTCCCTCCCTGCTTCACAATCTTGTATTTTCAATGAAGTAAGGCCTAAACTGGGCACACAAATTAGGTGTGTTGCATTTCACCCTGAGGAATCCACTCAGGAGAGGGACGTTATGTAAAGCTGCAGAAGAGAGGTTTCAATCAAGCCTTACATTTTTTGGATACCAAATATATCAGCCTCAAGAGAACAGGAAATCTGGTTTCCTTACCAGTAAATTCAGTTTAAGTGTTCCTAATTATCTTCTTTTTAGATCAGGATAATGACAAAGACTTTCAGGGTGATGTTTGAGAGGTGTTATACAAAAACATTTCTTTTGCTTCTGTACCTTTCCTGACTTAATTATAATACTAATTCATTAGTCAATATTAAGTGTTTTGAAAATGTGGCTGGATATATTGGAAAAAAGCAGCAACTGTTTACAGTTGTCTGCAATTCTATGTGAATGAAGATTACGCTGATGTAAATTTATGGTGAATTTTCCACTTACTGTGGAATTTTGTTATCCAGAATGCTAGGGCTATAAAATACCTTCTCCTGGATATCATGAAGATTATGCCAGATAGTCAGAAAAGACTGAATTGACATATGCTGAGAAGAAATTTCCATTTATTTTTTGGATATGAATATTCAGATTTGGATGGAACCAGCTACTTCCATGGCAGCAGAGTTGTGCCTAGGGGTTAAATCCAGTCTTTTCTACTTAAGTTTCAGCCAATGCCACCTGGTGAAGTCTGGGAGCTCTAGGGGTAGGTTCTGTCAGTTAGATATATATTTGATTTGCCTGCTAAGGCACAAGAAATAGGTACTACTTGGAGAAGTGGTAGGCAAGCTTTCCTAAAGAAACTCCTTAAATTTGACAGTATTTCAAACTGGGTTTTCATCATGCAGCAATAGCTTCCTTTTGGGGGCAGAGGGAATTAATTGTGGTAAACTGATTCCACCACTGGGCTGTTTGACTTAAAATGGCTTAGCAGTGTGTTTGGTACACTGTGCTTGAACTTGCTGATGGACAAAGATGTGATGCATGACAATTCGTAAAACACTGGAAAACTCCAGTGGGAGTAAAGTCACATTTGAATGATGTAATTCCTTTGTTTCTGAAAAACCTCATCGAGGTCTATAGTACTGGCTGACCAGTCTTCAACCAATAAAGCTTTCTCATATAGAACTTAAGGTACACATGGTACTCGTGAGTGAGTATAGGCAGCTGTGACGTCGGTATGGCAGTGATATTCAGATCTGTGCCATCATTCATTCCCAGTGCCCCTGAGAAGCTAACTTAGTGTCCAGCAGAAAAAGGACTATTGGTAATAGCTAACTTTGTCAGGCACTGCCTAAAGGACGCAAAAGTAGCCTCTATACCTTAAAAATTATGCCAACACCTACCAATTAAGTCATTGTTTCCAATTGTTGTTGCAAGGCAAAATCTAGAGGATCTTCATACGCTCGCATAGAAGTGGTTAGCATCCAGCCTTAGCCCACTATCCAACAATAATGAGCAATACCAGGTAAGGGAAGGAGCATTAAAAATGACAAATATACTGCAGTATTTATCCATGCGTTAATGGTTGCTATACGTAGGTTTTACCATATATGTGTAGCAAGAAGATTTTTTTTTTTTTATACTATTAGTTTTCTAGCTCCAGAAAAAACTCATGCAATCTTCAGAGTTTATTCCTTTGGGAAGCTAGAAATGATGATTCCACACTAATCGCATTAAAAATCAATAGTCTTCATCTGTAAAGACTATAGCAGTGGAAGTAAGCTGAGACACTCAAGCTAAAAGTGAAAAAGCTTATCCTTTCACTTCAAGAGTCATGCTTCTGATGAGAAATCATCAGCTTCCTAATACATATTGTTTGTTTGGTCCGCTGGAATCCACATTTGGGAACCTTTAGTTTCTTCCTAGCCTTGCCTGGTTTGGGATACTGAGCTGATAGAAGACCATGGTAGGAAGAAACCTGTGAGCTCAGGAAGGGAATTTCTTGTAATAGCAATATAGCCTTGATTTTTTTCTAGGTAAATCAAAATAAATATATTATAACAAATATACATCAATCTATAGCCTTCCTAGGAACACAAATGGCAATACATTGTATTGAAAATATATACAAGAATTCTGCTGCTGTCTATTAATGCATGTTCCAAAACTCCAGTGAAGTAGAGACTTTTGAAGTGAAATATGTTGCATCTCCAGAAAGGTGATTTCTGAAGCCACCAAATTTAAGAAAGAGCAACTAGCATTCAAATAAAGCTGAAGTGGGAAATGAGTACTAAGATGCTCAGGGAGACATCTTTAATATTTGTCCAGTAGATATTTCTATCAATTTTGAAGAGAAATCTTTCATCGCTGTACTGTGTGAGGCCATAACCATGTTTATGTGCACACTTAATCCCCATATTTAAAGGGTGACTAACAAGCTTTCTCTGTCAGGAGTTACAAGAACTCCGTAGCAAGGAATGGTTCTTTGTGATCATCTCAGCTTCTGTTCAGTCCCATAACAAACAAAACATAAATACTTATAGGCAATACTATTTATTTATTTATTTATTTTACTACCTTTTGAATGTTTCCGTTATCAGATTGGATTTGTCCTTTTCAGAAGCTAGGTGGAGTACAGCTCTGCGGGCTCAGTTCCAGCAGGTTGTGTGCTGTTTTCGTTCACTAAATCAGCACACTGGCAATAACATACCCAAGTGCCCTTACCCTTCCCTGGTGCTGGCCTGACAGAAAAAAATCAGTAAATGAAGCAAATGCAACCCTTCCTATGCACTATTTTCTTCAACTTGTTCTCTGACTCCCAATGCAGTTTCAGCATTTTTTCTAACGTGAATGCGTGGACCTAGAGCCATGAAAGGACCCACAGGATCTTCTAGGCTCAGCAGAAGAGAGAATGAGGGTCGCAGGCGCTTAGACATAGAAACTTAAGACATCTCCAGGGTGCAGCGCAGCACTTCCTCTCAATTTTTTTCCCCTTTCCTTTCAAAAAAAAAAGGACTCTCCTACTAGCTTATGGAGTCATGTTCACCTTAGCTTTTTGGCTTGATAGCTCTTTATACGTCCCATGCAATGCCTAGGCCAAAGTAAACAGCAGGGGTTGCAGGCGTGTCGGCACTGGAAGAGGCATGCTCTGGGGAGTACAGGAACTTAAACTTGATTCCTTTCAAGAAAGAAAACTCTAGACACCCATACTTTGGCTGGGGGTCTTAGCCATTGAAACACTGAACTGGTGAGGGTCCTGCTTGGCCACTCTCTGACAGAAAGCAGCAGGAACTGCTATATTTGCTTAGCAGGCATTTGTTTGGACCCACTTGTAGACTTAAATCCTTAAGAAGACAGAGGGAAAGAACTCTTACACATGAGGATCTTAGTGCTCCAAACAAGAAACTTCTAGCCTTTCCCAGAACAGAACTGAAAACATGCACTTAAAATGACTGTAAAAACTGGGGTACCTCTGCAGCTTAGCTAGTTCCAGGGTAGATAACAGATGAGGAGAGACTTGGAAATTAGTCTCCAAAAGTGGGATCTAAGTGGGACTTTGGTGCACAGGCAGGACATAAATCTTTTTTTGTGGATCCGGTCTTTCTTGCTAGGAGATTGGACTGATATTTCCATACCCTATTGAACATTAATCAGGTGGTAACAGCTTTCAGTTGTTAATGATCTGTGAGGGATGAAAGGCTGTTTGATGTTTCCTGTTATTTATTTTTGCCTTTTTCCAAAGATCTGTCCTATGCTTATCAACGTGGCACCTGAGCATTAACTTCAAGTATTTTGAACCATCCGCTCTTATCAGATTTTTATGTTTTGAAATTGTTCTGCACATTGATTTGCATATTGTTCACGAACAAAGGCATGGCTGTTTGAGATGACAAATGAACACGCTGATTTCTTATGATGCAAAATGGATTGAAGCTCCCAGGCCTCTCAGCTGGATTTTGCCAGGTAGCACATTGCATGGTACAGTGTTGAAAATGGTTTCTTGACTATACCAGCTGCAAAGGCAATGCTCAAGAGCTGGGCAAATTATTTCTTTGGGTAACGCTTTTCCTCAAAGAATATGAGTTCTGAGAAATGGATGCATATTTCGGCACCAAGATCTATCTTTGAAATGTGAATTAGGATAGATTAGGCAACTGGGTATTTGGCTGAATCATTAAGGTCTTTATTCTTGCTTCTGAGATGGTGTATGGTAGGGCAAAGTTTCACTAAATTTATCACTCAACGAAATGCTGGCTTTGAACACTAGAACTGCAGACTGCTCAGTCTCCCCGGAGAATGCCATGGCCTTTGCTGAAACTGGGTGGAAGAGCTGACCGGCACCTTTGCGGGCATCCACTTGTCATTTCCTACAGAGCACAAATGAAGCAATAACATCCAAAGTGAATCACTGCTTACAAAGAGATACTCGCTTTTGTGGATTGCTCAGTAAGTGTGGCTGTTTAGATCTTAAACTTCAGATGAAGAAGTCAAGCAAGCAAGAACACAGGAGCCACAGGAACAGTTATATTTTAAAAAGCTGCAGGTGGGCTTTGCAAGCAGGTGTAGAAATTATTACTGTGGGGCAAAATGTCTGTTCTGAGTAAACAGTGAATTATTCTGTGTGTATGAAGGGCAAATAACAATTTAGAGATAATAGACTATATTTAAGCAGGTGGAAAAATCTATTCTTAAAATTAAAAAAGGAGAAAGACCCAAACATGCAATACAGATCATAGGTCTGTAACTTAACCAAGGCTTAGGATATAAAATGACTTAGATAGGGCAACATACCCATCAAGTTTCCAAATAATAAACAGGCAGACTTGTTTTTAACTGTGAAAGGTCCTTTATATTAAAGGTTTTGCTGTCCTATCCATTTGACCTATTCTATTTTCGAGTTTCTAGTCATTTTCGGGTTTTTATTTGTTTCTGTTTTGTTACTCATCTCTACAGTAAAAGGAGTCAGTTATCCCATCAGCTACACACAAGTAACAGTAATTGAAATAATTGAGGTATTGTGACTGATCCCAGGTGCTCTTTTCCCCTTTTCCTTTTTGGGAGATGTGATATATAGTATGTGCACCAATATGAACTTTCTGCAACTAATAAAGGGAAAAGTACCCCAGGTTAGTAAACTTAATAAAAATACTCCTCTAACTTTTTTTCTGCATATGTGATGCACTTTCAGGTAACTTAAGTTTCTCCATTGTAACCCCAAATGTCTTGGAATGACTTCTAATAGGGGCTCGTTGGCCTATGAAATGAATTTGGCAGTCTCAGTTACCAGGTGACAGGTGTCTACCCCACACACAAACAAAAACCGCTGCACAGCTGGCACTGGCATCCGCGTTTGGCCGCACTCCTAAAGCAGAGGCCAAGCACTGAATCAGATGCGGGCGATGAACTATCCTGATGGCGTATGCAGTTCAGTTTTCAGGCTTATTACCAGGAAAACTTTCACCGCCACTGTGTGCACTTTTAACCTGTTCTCCAAGGCCACTCCAGAAAACAGAACATATTCTTTAAGGTCATGCAGCATAATCCCCAAGAGGAAGCCTCCTTAGGAAATGGGAATCTCTTCAGCGGAATTTCTGTAGCTGACTCTTTCCTTGAAAAAAAGAAGGATCTGAAGGAAGAACAACATAAGAAGACTGGACTTTGCTTGTATACAATGCAGGATTTATATTGACTTGGGAAATAAAACCTTTTCTTCTGGAAAAAAAAAAGTTACAATTTAGAAAGATTGTTTTTCTGCACTGAGGGAATACATATTCCAAGACTCTGAGCTATTTTTTCTCTGTGTGCAAGACAAACAATTTTGAACCTCACCAACAAATATTATTAAAACATGAAGCTCTCCTACGCCTAGAATCTTTTAAATAACATTTATGGTCTCTCCTCTCCTCTAGAATCAATGTACGTAACAAATTTGATGTTTGCTTTAGGTGTTAAAAAGCTTGCTACTTCTTTTCGACACTTCACAGTTCCACACATATTGACATCTTTACTTTTGTGGCCCACTACATCAGAAGTCTTAGTGTTAGGCAGTAAAAATGTTATCTAATCTCTCTAGAGTATTAAAACTAAGGGCATGATTGTCATTGTAATAGCAAACAACAGGCAAGTCATTAGCTGCAGAATTTGTCAGGAGAAAAGCAAACAGGGAAAATCCCAGATTCATCTTTTTTTTAGGATTCCCAAGACTAAGGAATGCAAATATAACCATTCAGACAAAGAACACCCTAACATTATCCCAATTTGCAAACAAAATTAATCATTAAAAGGGGAAACTAAATACAGTATAATTACAGGACCCCAGACACTGATATGTATACACTGATATGCCTTTACCAGACATCCCCAATGGATAAGTAAGACAAATTATTCACTGTAACAGTAGCCTTTGATGAAAGAATTTTGTGTCTCTCTAATGACTGTGCTTGCTTTACCATCTGATAAAACTCCTTCTTCTCCACACCACTTCTTCCCCTATTACACATTTTCGTAATTTTGGAAGCTGTGCAACACCTCCGCTTTTAAAAGCAAAAAAAAAACCCTATAAAAATGAAAACGACAACAACAAAACATCCAAAACCAAAGGACATCTAGAAGCTGCTGGCCAGCAGATTATTCATCTTGGTTGTGTAAATCCAAGCTTCAAATCCCTCTTCTGACTATTTGCAGTCAAAGATTTGAATCCCATAGGGCAGGAGAATGACTAAGCTATCATCTATTGTCTATTCAATGTAGGATATGTGATTAAATATTAATTTAACCATAATATTAGATTCACTTTTCCTCTGCACGTTCTCTGAATCCACATGTATCTGAGCAAATTAAACTGAAGGGAACTGAATTTTGGCACCATCTACCCAATAATAGTTGTTTTCTATTCCCAAATGAAATATTGTTAAATAACCATGACTCTAATATCTGTTCCTGAAAGGTATATGACTCAACAGTGTAGATGCTCTCTCCCTCGCTTTATGTTTTTGCATCAAGTTTGGCTATTTTTCAACAGATCTGTATTTCATGAGACAGAAAGTAGGTCCTTATTACAGAAATTGAGGGAAAGGTTGTGGATGTTGTTTTCCTGGAGTTTAGTAAAGCTTTTGACACCATTTCCCACAGCATTCTCCTGGAGAAACTGGCTGCTCATGGCTTGGATGGGTGTACACTTCACTGGGCAAAACACTGGCTGGATGGGCAAGCCCAAAGAGTTGTGGTGAACGGAGTTAAATCCAGTTGCTGGCCAGTCACAAGAGGTGTTCCTCAGGGCTCTGTACGGGGGCCAGTTCTGTTTAATATCCTTATCAATGATCTGGACGAGGGGATTGAGTGCACCCTCAGTAAGTCTGCGGACAACACCAAGCTGGGCGGGAGTGTTGATCTGCTGGAGGGTAGGAAGGCTCTGCAGAGGGATCTGGACAGGCTGGATTGATGGGCCGAGGCCAACTGTGTGAGATTCAACAAGGCTCAGTGCCGGGTCCTGCACTTGGGTCACAACAGCCCCATGCAATGCTACAGGCTTGGGGAAGAGGG
>JAVKLA010000017.1:5057437-5075182 GCA_034782735.1 Sagittarius serpentarius | reverse complement strand
CTGGAGAAAAGGAGGCTGAGGGGAGACCTTATCGCTCTCTACAACTACCTGAAAGGAGGTTGTAGTGAGGTGGGGGTTGGTCTCTTCTTCCAAGTAACAAGTGTTAGGACAAGAGGAAATGGCCTCAAGTTGCACCAGGGGTGGTTTAGGTTGGGCAGTAGGAAAAATTTCTTCACCGAAAGGGCACTGTCAAGCACTGGAACAGGCTGCTCAGGGAGGTGGTTGAGTCACCATCCCTGAGGTTTTTAAAACACGTGTAGATGTGGTGCTGAGGGACATGGTTTAGTGGTGGGCTTGGCAGTGCTAGTTTTATGGTTGGACTTGATGATTTTAAAGGTCTTTTCCAAGCTAAATGATTCTACGAAATTAATGAATGAATTTCTATTGCCAGTGTTTGAGGGCCACAAAAATGTCCTTATAGTGTCTGTTACCATTTTCTCACATAAATGTGAGAAAATCCAGCTTTATAATGATGTCTGGATATTTTAAACAGTGATGCAAACTTTATGTAAGTCCTGTTGGTGCATAGGAGCCCATTAAACTTCACAGGGCTCTATAACATTAAGGGTATCCACCCATGTAGAAAAGCCTGCTGAATCCGAACCCCGAGCATACACTCGTTTTCTCAGTACTCTGTTGCTGTGGTACAAGTTGCGCGTCCAGTCAGTGGCGAAATGTGGGCTGGGACAGGTGAAGGCCTTCAAGATTTTTCACATCTTATCAATAGATAGACAGATGGTAACTAAAAAGCAGACTATGTTAGACAACGTTTATTGTCAAATACAACAGATGCTCCTAATACAACCATGCAAGGTGTGGATCATTCATTAACGAATTAACTGTATTGTTTTCCACTTTATTTTTAAAAATACATATTGCCTTACTGTCTATTTATTTTCTTTTTAGACATTCTGTAAAGCTTTGGTTGATAAGGCTGTGACAGTAAACTTGACAAAGTTATTGGCTTTCTCTTTTAGGTTCTTTAAATTAAGAGATGGTTAAGTTGCAGAAAAAGTATGGCTGCATTATATCAGGATTATCTTGCAACCAAAACCTGTACCATGGAAAGGCAGAAAGCAGCTAAAGCATTTTTGAACAAGTCTTTCTTCTCTTGCAGCTCTTTTGCCATGTACCTTTTTCTCCTATCCACACCTAGATCTTAAAAGACTGCACTTTAAAGAGCACTTCCAGCCAAGCAGCAGGTTGGTGGCAGAGCAACTACACGGGTGACACAGGTCCAGTGCTCCCGTGGAAGTGCTCCACACGCTGTGCGTGCACAAAGGGACCGCTCTTCTGGGAAATGACACATTTCCCGTACCCGTGCAATAGATCCAGTCATATCTTCAGGCTAGGGATGCGCCAAGCCCCTCTTTTGCTAAAGCTAGCCCTGCTTTTGCTAAAACTGGCTGTCATAGTCATATGCTTCCTACAAGACACTTGCTACTATACAACTGCTGATTTTTTTTGTTAATTAGTGCGAATACGTATGACACTGGTTCAGGATTTAGTGGAGACAATCTGTGCAGAGATCTAAAATTTTACATTTTTTTCATCCCCTTTCCAAAAATGTTAGTTGAAGCAAGAAAATTTAATTTTGAACAATGACATGTGAGCCCATTAGTATGTTCAAATCTTGGTTTCTTTCCATTGTTATGAAATCTTGACCAAAAAAAAAATACATGCAGGTATATTAAATTAACAATGATGTGCCCCATTTTTTTACTTGAGAAACTTGGGAACATTCAGAAGTATTTGAAGATCATCCTCAGTAAAAATGGATTGGTAGTGTGAGGGTATTCAGCTTCGTGTTATTTGTCTCTGCTACTTAACAGGTCAAAAAAGAAAAATATTTTGAAGTCTCTGGAATTCCTTGTTTATAGGTTCATGGTTTGCATAACCGATACTTTTACTTTTTCTTCTTTTTGTTGACAAGCTTATAAAACATCCTGCCAAATTTTAGTTATTTTAAAATGTCTTTGCCCCTTTTTCCAAATTGCATGTTTCACTTGTGTTTTCTAGGTAGGTCTGTTGTCAAAGAAAATTGTGATTTGTCCCAGAGGTTTATGAATTTAGCTTAAGACAAGATACAGTAAAATGGTAGTGCCAGCAATTGGAGGAGGCAAAGTAGAGATATTAATATACATAGCTTATTAGCACCTCATTTAGACCAATTATAGGCCTGAACTACGGCCTTAAGTCAATTCAATGATTTCCATTATCTTCAAAGAGCACCAGATGAAGCCCTATGTGACAGGTTCAAGTAGCTCTTAAAAGTATATCAATAAAAAGGAACATGAATGGTACTATATACTTTTTCTGACCTCCTGCCTAGGCATTTCTATTTAAAAGAAGGATAACCTCTAGTAATATCATCCTCAGGTCTGACATATTTAACTATTAAACTGCTGCATGTTCTTCCCTAATATAGCAGTTCATGCCACAATTGTCCTTTTTACCCAAGTTTAAGGCCCCTTTTGTGCTAACAGTCCAAATAGCACAGCTTAACACGTCTGGCATGATCTCCTGAAAACTATTCCTCTTGGCCATGTTCTACAGATGATGCTTAGTTTTTCATGTGCATAAAAGGGGGCATTTAAGAAGGCACAAGAAGTACCCAATATATAAAGTTCTCTAAAATATAAACCAGTGAGTACCTGTGTCTGATGCAGAATTCCAGAAATAGCTCTGGAACAAAGACTGGGCTGGATGCATCTTCTAGGGGAGGTGCAGGGTAATACGAGCAATGATAAACTGATTGGATGTAACTGAAGCAGACTATGACATGATCTTTCTCAGTTTTATGTCTGTTCCTCTGCTAGAGGAAATCTCCCTCATAGCTGGGGCAGCTGGGGCAGAGAAAGTAATGTGCAGCATCCTAATGCAGAGCCTGGGATGTGAGTGCCAGGAACAAGACAAGTTTATTCTGGGCTGTCAACTGGGAAAGCCCATGCACGTCTTGATAAACCTTCTGGGGAACCAAAGATGCTAATCTTGCTGTTAAAAAGGAGAAATGCCTCCTCCCAGCCTTCGCAGCTCCTGTTTTCTGACAGTGCACGATGTGCTGCTGCCCACCTGTTCCTTTGTTGGAAGAAGTCAGAGGGCCACCAGTTTCACAGTGAGGGGAGGGCGGCTGCTGCTGCTGCTGCTGCTGCTGCTGCGCAGCCTCTGATGCTGATCTGTGTCAAAGCAGCACATCTGAGTCCTTTGAAATTAGTTTCGGTTGTTGGATGCGACCATGCTATAGACATTGTCTAATGACAAAGGGAATAGTGCAGAAAACAAAGGATCTGTGATGTTTTGAATGGGTTTACAGAGGTGGACACAGACAATATTTTCTAGATAAAAACATCACACATGCATACTTCTAAACCTGTGTGCCTGTACTCAACTGATCATGCATGTAGAGGACAAAAATATTCAGTGAAGTTTTTAGACATGCTGTCACTCTGTCAGGATTTCTATTCACCAAATAGAGTTGTTTCTCTCAGTGGGAGCTGCCATTTTAATGATTTTATGCAGCAGAGGTCTGCTTTGATGATGAAAAGAGGAAAGAAAGGATTAACTTTGCCATCCGGAAAGAGGGAGAATCAGAAAGTCTAAGCATCTTCATAAGGTAAATTCTGTAATTTTAAAATATTTTTTGTTAATTGGAACAGCTTATTTTTAGTTAAGGAACTTACCTTTCAGCAGTGAACTTTCTGATTGCTAATGCTTTCCAGAGCTAAGACAGTCCTTTCCAACTTACTTTAATTAGCTTTTCCTTTCTCCATTTTTAAGGGAATAATATATTTTTCTGGGTTAATCCCTTACCTACAATATCACCTTAGCCTAGTGGGATTAAACATTATCCCTGCTAATGCTGTAGATGTTCTTTCTTTCTCTGCTGGCCCTTGCAAAGGGCATCTCTCTGTAACCGTCTCACTTTCTGGGTTATACATCGCTCGGTACAGCCGTGTGCAGGAGTGCAGAAACGAGACCTCCCTGAAGGCCGACAGCAAACAGCAGGATGCCTTCATCCCTCTCCGAAACGGCAAGCAAGGCAGAGGCAGCACACCCTGCTGTGGGATTCCTGGGCTCCGTGGTACATATTTGGACACAAAATGTGGTCACTCAGGAGACGGAGGGCAGGCTCCCTTTCCCACTTTACAGCAGTACCTTTGAGCAGGATGGAAATGTACTTCACCTTTCCATTATTTTTTACGCCCATGATGTCTCTAGGTCTTTGGCTACTGTGAAATGATTTTAAAATAGCAAATGTCAGTTGTTTGGAAATCTCTGTGAGCATTAGGTGAGCGACTATTTTACTTTGACACTTGAATCCATTGGATATGCTCAGTCGTGAGAACAAGTCTGCTGGAATAATGAATTCATGCATAACAAACTGCCTAACTGAGCTTACAAAGAACAATCTCTTCCTTAAGACTGTGCTTAAAATTATATTCAATCTTTGTTTTGTGCTATTACAGAGCAAGACTACATCTATGATTTATATAGTTTGATATCCAGCTTATTAGGAATTTATTAGCACTGAGGAATGCATTTCAACATCTACCTAGAGTTTCACTTAATTTCATTTTAAAGTCCAGTCAAAGACTATAGGCCAGAACTCTTCACCCTCTGAGTAGTATTACCCCTTGATGTGGAAAATCTCTCTGAGATTCAACACGTAGACCTTCCTGCATATTCTTCTGGACATTTTTTTTTTTTTTTTTTTTTTTTCTCTCCCTCCCTTTCCCCTGCCAGCTCCACGGAAGACGAAAGTGGTTTGGTCCTTAAGCTTCTGGTCACAAAGGGCTGCCTGAGGCACACCGCAAACTACAGGAGGACCTGAGCCCATTCTACCTGCGATCCTCCTCCTGTGAGCACAGCTCTGCAGCACTGCTATACACTACACAATATGCATAGGTTCCACACCTCCTGCCGCTTTACAAGAGCAGGTGTAGGTGAACACACTTCAGCAATATAGATCACTGTTCCGCTTTACTGTTGTCTGTCTGATACAGCACGTAAAACTCTAGCCAGCCCCAGAAACCCAGTAGGTGACTAAGCACTATACGTCTTCCCCTGTTCTCTGCTTAAAGATCTACGGAAGTTCACATGCTCTTGACCAATGACTTGCATTCATTTTGAATAACATCTTTTTTTTTAATGTTGTGCTGTTGCATCAATATAAGCAAATTTCATTAAATGCTCTGCCTCTGTAAGATTAAAAGCAAGGATTACTTGGTATTCACAGACTTCTTTAATGAATTTAGAAACATCTGTTGCACTGCTACCAAACTCTGAACCTGGTCCCAGTAGCCTGGGAGCATCAGGGCAAGTTTTCCTTCTGAAAAGATGAGAGTTAGATATCCTGCTGTTAGTACTTAAGACAAAAAAAAGACTGTCCTTGAGTTTCTTATCTTCTTATGAATTTGAATACTATATAAAAAAGAATAGATGAGCAATGAAAACAAAGTCATACGCATGGCAATAGTGAAATAGAAGGCTTTTGTTGTAATACACATCACATACATTAATGTAGTGCGGAATAATGAAAGCCCCCCAGTGTGAAAAATAGAAGCACATTTGGTCTGAGTTATTTAAATGTAGCTTGGTCAAAGCAATTGAAAATGCAGTGGGGAAACAATTCTTAATTAACCATGAGACGGACAAGATGACCTAATAGATTCCAAATGCATCATAAGAACTTTGTTATTGAAATACTACTAATAATTTTATAGTGTATATAGTGCATATAGAAGCCTCATGAGATAACCATAGACAAAGCTATGCCTACACAAAATCAGAAATGGCCTCCACCTCTAAGGAACATGAAAAGAGTTACAGAAGACTGAGCAAGCTCTTCACAGCAGCTCAGTGACCCATATTACCCAGCCTGAGAAGTGGTCCTGCCCTTTGGGATACAAGTCAGTGCAAGCCTTCCATTGAAATAGAAAAGGAAATTTTGATTCTAATAGCTCCTATTTATGCTACAAAAACAACATGTCATTTTAGTTTTTAATTCATGTATTTTAGAAGTGTTACCCAGCTGAGATGTTCCAGCAATTTACTACACAAGGCTTCAGACTGTATTCAGACTGTAATTCAGCCTGAACTGTAATATATCTGTTGTAAGTGAAGTCAAATGTAAGATTCCCTCAGCCTTAACAAGGATGCGGTTAGCCTGCATTTCTCTTTCGTCTGCTCTGGCTCTCAAATGTCTCAAATCCAGCTCCATCTCATAGCAATATGCCAAAGATTAAACAAGTCTCTGCATATTTCTGATTTACTCACTGAGAAAAGAATATTAACTAGTATTATTATCCTTAATTTAGAACAAAAATGTTGCTTCAAAAAAGAATGAAGATCAATTTTCAAACAGTAACAATTAGCCATACTGCAGGTACTTCACATTTTAACTGGGACTGCTAAGCTTTTCTTTTTTTTTTATATTTTCAGATTAGTCTTATGATTGACGTGACCTTCAATTAACCAGATCAGACATCATACATTCCTCACAAGCAATTTACAAACTGAAATGGCGGTTGATCCTCTCAAAGAAAGTCCATTCCAGATTATCGAAATGAACTAAACTAAGGTTAGCTCTGAAATGATGCAGCTCACACTTGCCCTCTTTTGAAGAACTCTGTTATAATAGGCTGTCTTTAGTACTCTGAGGGTACTTGGTTCCTAACTGTGATAAATCTTCCTATAATCACTCCTTTTAACAAGATCAAACAGCTTAGAACATCCAAAACGCTTAATTCCTTCAGGTTGATTGCATTTATCATCAAAGAATACAAAGTGTATTGCATGACATTTGGAAAATAGTTTTAATTGCCCTTTTATTCATTATCAGAGTCACAGAACATAGAGTGAACAGGAATATCATAAATCCTACTGTTTTCAATAAACAATAGCAGTATTTAGAGTTTGAACCAGATGTCCTCCAGGCTTCCCTTCCACCTTAATTTATTCTATGATTCCATGATTTTATGATTAACCACTATATGTGTATGAATTGCATGCCAAAGAAGGTGTCAGCCAATTTCTCCGTTATGGAAAGGTATCCACTTGAAAATTTAGGCATATTTCTCCGTGAAGAAGCAACATGGCTAGTCAAACACAGGGCCAGATGTATTATGGTTTTAAGAAAGTGTAATTGGACAGGAAAGGGAAGAGTGAGAGGAGAAGCACTTGCTGAAAGTGCTGTAGGAGGAATGCCTGACAAATTGGGAAGAAAAGCTAGGAAGACAATGGAAATCCTAAGTTTGATGAGTTAGAAGTGGAATTATGCAAGATATCATTATGAAAGTGTCACAGTAAAAATAAGGGGAGAGTTCGGACAATTATGAAAGATGAATTCAACAAATTGAGGAAGAGCAGCACAGACACTAGTAGTGATCAGGATGGAGATTGTAGCAATGGGGTTCGCTTCAGAAAGAGTGTTCTGGCAAGAAAAATACGACTCTGGCCACCTCACGTCGAGCTAACCCTAAGGCGGAAGGTACAGCTGTGTGAAAAAAGAAAGTAGTTGTTATTTAAGCAGAACCACTGCCTTCAGGTAAGTGGAAGAATTGGGAAGATTTGTGGTGTTGTGTGAAATATTCTTGCATCAGAGAGAGAAGTGCCAGAGTTACAGCCTGCAAAGTAGAGGGTCCTGGATTAGCTCAACACCTACCCGTACATTGCAAGCATGCGTTGCAGAGGGCAGTGGGTCCATGTACATGATTCTGCAGAACTGGAGTACCGCAGAATTTAATACGGTTTTCATATCTCTTTTCTGAGTGAGGCGTCTTCTCCTCAGTTTGATTACAGCTGGCCAGAAGTGTCATTTGATGGAGGAGGGGAGTGGTATGTAGTGAGTAATTATTAATGAATTTAGGTCCAATGTGGCAAGTAGCTGAAGCTGCAGAAAAATGGAAAACTTAGAAAAATTGATTTTTCTTTTTGACAAAAAAATCAATTTTATCTTGTGACAAAAATTTTTACAGACTATCAGAATTAATTTAAGAAAAAACTTCAAGTTAAAGTAAAGAAAGTGTTCATCATAGATTAAGTATTTTTTTAGTTTGTTTTGCTTGTTTTCCTACGAAAAAGTAATTACTTACACTGTGTTAACCCGGTCACTGTTGCTCAATCTCTCCAGTCAAATAAAAAAATCTAAATCAAAAAGACATTTTCTTCCAGGTCCTTCCAACAGTCATTTGCATCCACAGAGCTGCTGCTCTATGCAGAGAACTTGGAACTTCTGCAGAGCCACCATGGGGGCTGGAGGAGCAGAAGATGACAGAGGCATCTCTTTGCCACTGCACTAAGACCAACCTGCCAAATACTCATCATATCGTAGTGTCAGTCTGAGTAACAGCTATGTGTGCCAGAGGACAATGTATGTGGCTGACTCACTAGCTATAAACACACGCCAACTGGCAATGACTAGGAATTTTTCAGCAAACCAATTTTGATGGAAAACATTGGTTTGTCAAAACTAAAATACCGCAGCGGGAGTGTACATACCAATTTCAGCACCCAGACACTCGTCTGCTGCAGGATAATCAGTATCACTACGGCAGGGTTCTCCCCTGAAACACCAAGGTCCTGCTCTGAATAAACCTGCAAAGATAAAACTATGTTTTTCTGCGTTGATTATAGAGGGAGCCTAGGAAAACTGGTCAGCTAGGTTATGTATCTAACTTTGGGGTACGTGAATACCTACCCACAGTTCAGTCTTTTCAACCCGATGACTTCTCACTCAAAGGGAAAACTGTTCATAATCTCCTCAATATAAATGAAATATCAAATGTTTATCAGCGACACACCAGCACACCAGGTGTCTTACAAGCCTGACAGCAAATGTTTGAAACATAAAAGGCCTATGAGGAACTAAGGAGTGAGATTTTTATTTGTGTTTTATGGTTCATCAGTTGAGCTCTTTATTGGAGCTTCCATAAGGAATTAGCAGAAAACGTATTTTTCACTGCTTAAAAGTTTTGAGAATTTACATGGTTTCCTATGCTCTTTCAGGATAAACCTGATACCTTACAAATGTGGAAAAGTGTGAGAGCAAGACTTCAAAGACTGAATTTAGCCCACATTTGGGATCTGGGAAATTCCAGTCCAAATCTCTGGCTATTTAGCAATTGTTTACACAAACTGAAACATATCTCTGGAAGATATTCAGAGGTCCATAATCTTACAACAGTCAATATTCTATTCAATAGGTCAGAGAACTCTCGTAACCGGTGGTAAGTTTAACTTCTGGGATGAACCAAATAGAACAAGGAATACACATACTTTTAATTGGTCCCCAAGTAATCCAGTTATGTCTTTACTGGTATTTCCCTAATAAGCTAGGTTTCATCTCTTTCCTGCCCATTTGACGTTTTTTCTTACTGAGTTAAGAATATCCAATTCCTATAAAAAATAATTTGAAAAAAACAGCATCTTCCATCAACAGAATATATGCAATTGAAAAATTCTCTAGCAGTACTGATTTTTTTTGACTGCTACAGAATGTTCTTGAATTCCTCTCTACTCTTACAGATAAACTGAAACCCAAGACAGCTCTGTGCACAAAGCTTATACCCCACCTCAACCTCCAGATTGCCCAAGTCTGCTGTAAATATAATCTCACACCAAAAATAGGATATATGCTTCAGCTCCAAGCAGAAGGGATGTCCTGTCCCTTTTCCTACTTGCTTGTGCTTGTATACTGTTAGAGCAGATGGAAGAAATTTGCTTTAGCAGTTAATCTCTTCAGTTTGGGTCTCTGTGGGCAGACAAACACCTTAAATTTCACTTTGAGTTTTAGTGGAAAGCAAATTAAAAACATGAAAAACATGGAAATTCACAGATTTTATCAGAAACTTCTGTTGATTCTCATTCTTCCTGTGACTGTAAACTTTAATCTGAATACCTGGAATAAATTTAGACATCACCAGATTATAGTCATTTGCATTTCTCATCTTTCTCTTTTTTGGCATTTGTTACACCACTATCGCCCTTGATCTATTCATAAGACAGAAGCAGAAACTTCATTTTGCCAGAGTAATTTTATGAGTTTTTCTTCCATCAGCCTGATTTCACTACTGCTCTATAAATCCCTACTTGAAACTATCTTTCTTAAATGTGTGTGATCAGACCTGTATACAGCATTAAAAATTAGTTCTCACCATGATCTGATACCTTAGCATCTATAACTTTACTTTGTATGTTCACTAGAAATATATCAATACAATTTACAAATACATTTGTCCTCTTAAGAAATGTATGTCATTAGTAATTTGTAGTCTTTCTATAACCTTGTATTAGTCAACTAACATAACCATGTCTTTCTTCTCTTTTGTCTGTCCAACTGCCAAGCAAGCAGAAATTTTAGCTTCTATCCCATATTATCTTGTACTTCATGCTTTGAAAATGTAACACATTGCTATTATTCCATTCCCCCAAACCATTCACTTTACAGTACGGTATTATCAGTCCTTCTGTGTACTGGCAATATTTTTTTAGCTTTTAATCACATCTGTTGTTCAGTAGAACATCTCCTTTTTTTGTGCTCACACCATTAATGAAAATATTAAGCAAGATCATTTCCAAGATCAGTTATTTAGGAATACTTAACCCTTGCGTGAAAACTCCAATTTTTGCACAACCCACTATCATCTGTCCTTTGGTGAGCTCCTAGCCCAACCTCTGTTCTTCTAATAGACTTCATCTTCTTCAACATCTTCAGCTGAGTAATTTCCCTTGTAGCCATACAAAGTACTTTCTGAATTCCAGACAGGGCAAACTTACTACATTTCTTCACCTTTAAAATAAGTCATCTTGAGAAAGAAAGATACAGTTGGATAAAAGCTATCTTTGGTGAAATTTATATGAACGGCTATTTATATTGGTTTTCTTCTTTTTCTGGTCCTTTTCTCCCCTTTCTTGTTTTTGTGGGTTTGTTTTTTTTTTTTTAATCTTACATTCTACTCTGGTCTGAATAATGCTGCTGCACTTGCTTAGAGTACTTCTTTCCCTTTTCAACATGCTCATTATTTTCCCATCCTATAGACTTGGTAGGTTGATTTAAAGGCATGAGACTGGACCTGTGATTTCATATGCAAGTTCTTTCTGTGTTTGAGTTCTGAAGAATCTGGTCTTGACATTTGTAGGTCTTGCTTTCATCTTGAACTGAGCTAGTTTCACTAAACCCCGTGTCAGTCCCACCCATCTTAGTATTTCCCTTTAAATTTGCTAAGGATGCATTCTGTCTCATCATCCAGGTTATTGACAAAGTTATTGAACAATTCTGGCTTCAGGTTCAACCACCAGGATATTCCATGTGTTACTGGCCACCCACTGAATTTCAAACCATTGGTTGCAACCCTTTGAGGTGGACAGTCCAGTCAATTTTTAATTCATTTAACAGGATTAGCCTTTAGTTCCTCCACTTCCAACAGAAACAGCTGTAGGAGATGGTATTAAAAGCCTTACTAAACCCGAGTTATATTACATCCTCCCTTCTTCCGCATTCACATAGCCAATCATTTAATCTCAAAAAGCAATCCTGCCAATCAAACACGATATGGCCCTCATAGAGCCATGTTTCCTGTCCCCGATCTCGTTCTTGTCCTTCCTGTCTTTGGAAATGCTTTCGAATAGGATATGCTGTTGGTTTAGAGCCTAAGATGAAGCTGACCGGCCCATTATTTCACAAATCTGTCTTGCCTTTTTTAAAAGTGGTTATAAGATTAACCTTTCTTTTACCGATCATCAGGAAACTCCCCTGACCGCCATGACTTTGCATAGAGAATGACAGTGCCCGTTCTTGGGTGAAACCCACCCGGCCCCAAAGATCGGAACATGTGCAGTTTTTGTCAATAGTCCTAGTCTGCTGTCCATCTCCTTCCAAAACCATGCTGTTAGGCACAGAGGTCTGAGAACAAACTGAGCCATCAACAATGAGACAAGACATGCGGTGAGTACTTCAGCTGTTCCTGTATCATATTGGCCTTTTTTCTTTTCCTGATATCTTTAAAGAGTACTTATTAACTTTTCCAGTTTTCTTACAAGGCTGAAATCAGTTTGTTCTTTGACAGGTCTTGTCTGTTTATCTCTTGACCTGTTAAATGTAGTGTTCTTTGCTGATCTGTCTTTTTTGCCATTTTTTTCTAGTTCTTTACTGCTAATATCTTTTTTTCCCCCAATTAATTATTCATTTAACTAGTTCCGGAATCCTTCCATACAGGATTTTTACCCCTTGCTTTGATGACACAGAAAAGCTTCCATTACAGTTTTTACTTTCCTTAGCCATGTAAATTTTGTTGATGTCTCTAGTTAGGTTTCTTTAATAGCCCAAAGTTTGTTACAAAGAAACCCCTTACTTATGGATGAATTTTATTTAAACATCCCTCTAAAGTCCATAAACATTTGATCTAAGGGTGTTGCCTACAATTCCACATCTTCTGTGAATTAAAACTGACAAAATTACATCTAAAATTATATCAACACTGATGATTTCAGATAAAAATATTTTGGTTATTACATCTAGGAACTAGCTATCATGTATGGGCTCTGTGACTGTTAGTAGCATTTTTTATCTGATCTGTCTCTGGGAAGTTTAAATGTTAATAACACAACTCCCAGTAGTTTCTTGTTTTAGTAGTCTTGCAGAAATCTATCTATACAAATGCAATCTTTAGTAAGGCAGAAGCCCCTAGTTACATTCCTTTCTATTGTAGCTAATGCATTTTACTGGATTATAAAATCCTAAGAAGTGATCTATGCATACCTATGGATACAGAGAACTATATATACCATACATACACATATCCATGTTTTTATACACCTAACAAGATCTTCATCCTAATATTTCAGTCTTATGAATATTTTTAAATACGTGCTGTTCTATTGAAATATTTTTTGTCCTAAATTACATTGTCTTTAAAGATGTACTATGAAAAGTGAATGAAAATTATACTAGCTTTCTAAAGTAACAGACTAAGTAATCTGGTGGCAAATTATCTTTTTCAAAACCAGTTTTTTTTAGGTCCAGTTCTTTGCCATTCTGTTGCTTCTGAAGGACATAGTAGGAAGATATCCCTTTATTTTTGCTTCCTACATCAATGGGCATTGACAGTTGTCAGGAATATGACTGATTACTGTGTGCAAAATTTAGTAATTTTTTTTCATCCATAGTACTGGCTATTCATTGTTTGTTGGTAGCCTGTTAATGAAATGTTTCTGTCCTGGAGAACTGACGACAGGCAACACATCCAATTTTGCTGTGAAAGGAGATTGGGAAGAATTAGTTGATCTAAATTTGAATTTAAAAAATTAAATCTATTAGTTGATCCTCTTTACACTGAATCTCATGTCTGAATGAGACATTCTTGGACATCATTTTTGTCTAAATATAAGCAGTGTCTCATTATTTTGTAGGACTGTAAAATATTTGCAGCTCCAACAACTGTAAAACATAGAATGAAAATAAAATGTATCTAATCATGATTAGATTAAATTTCAGATACCAAAACAGCTGCTGAAAGCAAACTCTTTCACTGTAGCTCTGTATAATAATACAGTATTCTTTTAATCCATGCAGCTTTTAAAGCCACTAAAATTGAGTGGCATATATGAGTGATCCAGCTGAATAAACTAACTGCACTGATGAGACCTGACTGAAGGAGATTTTTCAAGCTGCAGTGATGCATATGGTATAAAATTCACTGGAACACAAATTCTGCAGGAGGTACTGCCCCTATTTGTATGTATTTAATAATAAAATATATTTCTTTTTAAAGTCTACATCTTGCAGAAGCTTCAGGGGATGACTAAAAAGAGATATGGATGATCTGACTGAATACACTTCTGAGAATAACGAAACTTGACTGAAAGCCACTGAAACAGAGAAGGGCTACATTGGATGCTAGATAACAAGAAGTCAGGGCTCCTTTGAGTGAAGGTGACAAAATTTCTTGAACTGCATGCTGAATCCGCACCACCTAATGACAGATCAGCTCTCATTTCCAAAACCTGAAAGAAAAGGTTGTTTTTCCTTTTTTTTAAGAGGCTGAACTAGTTCTAGCTATAAAGCTAGACATTTAGAGAGTAACGTTTCCATCACACAGACAAGCACATCCATATTTCTGAAGATGGAATTTGGAAATTGAGCCTCAGTCATGAATGTGAAATAGAGATCACTTCAGATGTTCAACTGGCAGGTAAAAACCAGCGTCAGTATTGCAAAATAGGCCTGCAGAGGTAGAGGAGAGAGATAGAAAATGAGGCAAAAGCAGCTCAGATTGGGAACAGGTAAAGTGTTCTAATTAAACCACCTGGCTTTCCATCTGACACATTGTATTGAGGCTGCTGCTAAATATCCTTGCTACTTTCAGCTTGAATTTAAGTTGACCCTTTTGGTCTATTCACTCCTTTCATGGCAAACTAATCTTGATCTTCTTTGTTCCCAAACTTGTATCATATGATCACTGGGATCGGCACTGCTGGAGAAGTTAGGCCATTCAGTTCCTTGCTTGGAATACACTGTCTGCCATAGCTTCTCCATTCATTTACAAAGAAAAAAAGAAATATAAAATAAATTTTCAGTCTCTAAGAAAAAATATTTTCTTTTTCTGAATATATGCTTCACCTCAATACAATGCAGGGTGCAATGGAACTGCTTGAATGCTTTCGTACAATCCAAATACTCTTGTAGCAGAGCCCTCTCTCTTTCTTCCCCTCTTTTGGATCTTTCTAGTCATTATTTACTCTCTCCTGCTAAATCCTTTCTGCAGCTACTCTTCCTGGCGACAGCAGCAGCCTGCAAGTGTCAGGCACATTTATCCTCCTTCTATATTTATCCATAGTCTTTGGTAGATTGTGTAAAAATGATACGTAAATCAGACTGAGAGAGGTAAGGAGGGAAGAGAGCGGTTCCGAAGGAAAAGTAACCGCTGGAGTAAGTGGACGTATTGTCAGAATCAAACAGAAAGCTGGTAAAATTTTGTAGGTGGTAAGAACAGATACTCTGTGAGCACTTGGAACAAGGGGAAGTTGAACCACCTCCAGGTTCCTAAGACAACTGGGACGTCCGAACAACAGATTGATTAGGACTGCCTAATGAAACTGTACATCTCAGCTTAATTTTACCTACCTATGCAGGCATCCAGTAAAAATAGTCTTAGAGGACAGATGGTATTTATCTCAGCTGCTACCTGCCCACAGCCCAAGCTACACACTCTGGCAATGGTCTTCCTCAGCAAGGATGAATTTGAAGTTCTGAAAGGGTAAGGTCACGATTTGCTAGGTTACTGCCATTCCCTTAGCCATTTCATCAATACTAGAAGGAGGTGCACGGATTATACTCTTGTTTAAGACCAACAGACGTGCAAAAATGTATCCAATTCCGTGATGAGCAGGGTGTGTAAAGATTAATTTCTACGGCTTCAGATAAATTTTATGTCTTAAAATTCTACCTAAAAGAAGCCTTTGTGATGAAAGGAGGCAACATATTTTGCAGAGGCCCAGTTATTCTGAAATAACTTTTTCATCAAAGCAGGTGCTCCTCAATACATGTATTCTTTTACCTGTATCCACAAAGAGTAATTGAAATCACACGAGGTGAGAGCTAGGAATCCATAAGAAGAGGGACTAGAATATTTTTTTACACCGTAGGAAACTAGGTAGAACATACAGTGAAATCTGTACCTGTTTTCACTTTGGAATACCTTAAAGAAGCACAGGGGCTTCAGCCATAGCCCAGTTATTTGTGATTACAGGGTTGATTCTAGACATTTCGATCATAAAGAAAAAAGAAGTAAATTACAGGCTATTCCTATTTGCATGAGTCATACACAGCTATGACATGCCTTTAAAGGCTTATTCCTCTCTAAACAAGGAGGCTTTCTACCTGTAAATTGGTGTCAGGGCACAGCCATGGGCACTAAAGGTGAATGAATTCCTTGTGCCGTTATACTGTTTGAATGCTCCCCGAAGTGCTCACTGCACGTACCAGCTAGCACTCCCCCAGCAGTCATTCCCAAGGAGCCAGTTGGATCACACCACCTTGGAGGACAGAAGAGTTTGATAGCCGGGACGTGGACAAAGTTTGCCAGAGTATACACATTGGCACTGTTTAGTTTACACATACAAACATCACCTTAGTGTCCTACATACATCACAGATGAGATGCTCAGCTTTCCCTGTTGTTTTTTTTTTTTTAAATGTGGTTTGGGAAAGGAGACAAGCAGCAAATGTGCTGAAATCCCACAGTGGATGCTTATTTTGTATTTTTTTTAGGGGAAAATTGAGTAAGAAAAAGAGTTATGATGCACTTAACTGCTTTCAGTAGTAAGACAGGGTGTGTGGGGGTGTTGGATAAACAAAATGATAAAGCATGAAAGTGGAATTTTATGAAATTTAGGGGGTTAAGTGAAAACTATGTTCCATGTCAAGCTCTGTGGAATAAAAACAACACTGAAATGCTCACATTTCATTACATGATTTCTTCAGGTTTTGACAAGTCGTAGCTGAGAATCACTATGCTACGTACAGAAATGTTACTCTTCAAGCACACAGAGGGGAAAGTGCTTTCCAGCTCACTTGTAATGGGCATTTTCCCACCACGCAGAAGCATTCCCAGCCAACCTGCTCTGAACATCTCCCTCGCCTCACCTCTAGCTGTTCCATCTTCCTTCGTTTTCACCAGTCTCACAGTGCAACACAGAAAAAGCACGGCACTTACCAGGTCTCAGAAGACCGGTTGAGTTTGGACAGTGCAAAAACGATCTTGCCGTCTGAGCTCATGTGCTGAGCATGGTAAGCAGGCCACAGAAGTTCTGGCTTGCAGATAGCCCATGGGAAGGCTTCTTTTCTGCAGTACTGTCAGCAATAGTGGCAAGGTTTCAACCATCTTTTTAGGGAGTGGGAAGGCTGTGGGATGAGTGGCTTGTCAGACCTCCTAGCAAGCACACGGAAAAGGCAAGAGTAGGAATCACAAATATTCTTGAAAAGTTCAAGGGCTGGTAGTAATAAAATGACATTTGTTGTCCACAGAGAACGTGGGACAATACAAGGAACTAGAACACTTTTTTTTTTTTTTTCTGGGGTTGGAATTTGTGTGGAGAGTTGTTTGGGCTCTTTAATAGCAAACCACTGCGAGTAGCAGTTAGTGGGAAACTACAGTTTTTAGCTTGGAGTTCAAGGGTCATTTAGCTGAGCTTCTGTACTACTCCAGTAATAAAATGTCTAGACACCAATAACTAAATTGGAGACAGTAAGGGACAATATAATGATTTATTTACTGAAGTCTTTGTGAAAGCACTTCAATTTTAAATGCCCAGCATCTGCAGAGACCTCCCACACTCAATACGTCAAATTACTCATTCCTTTCCCTAGACCAGCCTCATGAATTAAACTTGTACTTATCCTAGTCTACCATTTAAAAAATAATATTTCTTCCTGCTCCAGATCAACTACCTTTCTAACTTCTTACATGATTAGACTGAGCCTTGCTTTCTAGAGGTGCTTTGCATTTTTTGTTGTGCAACAGTAACACTTAATCAGCTACTGGAGAGTTCCAGATGGCATCTGCTCTGCTTGCTTCCTTTGGGATGGAGGCGAGTATTTCTATTTTAGTATTTCAAAACTATGGTGTATGATTCCTAAGAAATCATTTTAACAGTAACTACAGCAATCTGTTCATGAAGAGAAGAGAAGAGAAGAGAAGAGAAGAGAAGAGAAGAGAAGAGAAGAGAAGAGAAGAGAAGAGAAGAGAAG
>JAVKLA010000017.1:5039461-5057388 GCA_034782735.1 Sagittarius serpentarius | reverse complement strand
AAAGAAAGAAAAAGAAAGAAAGAAAGAAAGAAAGAAAGAAAGAAAGAAAGAAAGAAAGAAAGAAAGAAAGAAAAAGATAAAAGAGAGTGAAAGAAAGAGAAAAAAAAGGAAAACAAAAAAAAAAGGAAAAGGAGAAAGGAAAAGGAAAAGGGAAAGGAAAAGGAAAAGGGAAAGGAAAGAAATGACCGTAGGGAGGCAGAGACATCATGAATTTGCTTACTTTGACCAAGAGACCAGGACTGTGCAGGATCTACTGCCTCTTGTGAATCTTTTGTGTATCCAGAAGGAAATGGTAATTGGCAGATAGAACGAGCAACTGACAGCCATGGTCTCATCCATTAATCTATCCAAATATCTGTCATAACAGAGTGGAGAGAGATATAAAATAGCAAGAGTATGAGAAGGCTAAATTTAGACTTACTGTAATTTTAGACTAAAGATGGCTACTGCCTGAAGGAAAGACCCAATTACTAAGTGCCAGATGTTGTGACTCAGAAAACACATCTGTAGCATGGAGAAATAAGTAGGAAATCCTCTCAAAGATAAAAATGCCAGATGATAAGGCATTTCAAAATTGAATTAATTTTATAACATATGGTTATGCTTTCAGAAATGTTGAATGTGTTTTGAACAAAGTAAGTAGTGGGTGTTGACCAAGAATAAATTTGTTTTTAGAGGTAACTGTTTTTTTATTAAAGTAAAAAGTGTTTATTTGAAATAAAAAGATGGGAGAGGGTTTTTTTCATTAAATAAAACATGAGTAGGATCCATCTACTTACTTGCTGTGCACTGACAAAACCTTGGAATATTAAAAAAAAGGCAAAAAGAGAGAGATCTAACTAACATGCGGTAGGCACTTATCCGGTGACATCTCTGCTAGTAAAGAAGGAAACTCACAAGTTTCAGTTCACTTCTGTTACACCTGGAATTCTCACTAGCAAATTGTTTACTTTGTACCATTTTCAAATACCTGAAGGACAGAGGAATTATCCTGTCAGGATCCCAGTCTGAATAATCAAATCAAATGTACCATGAACCTAGACCAAGAATACATCGAAGCCACGGGACAGAGTTCATGGGCAATGCTTTGCCCCTATGCATTACTGTTTACATTTAGCTGATGTGACTGCACATCTTAGTCATACCCATAAAGTATAGAATTGTTTTATTATTTCACTGTGCTCTACTAAGTTCCTTTTTATAAGTAACGTATGGTTTTAGACTAAGCCACTGATCTTTTTTAGAGGCTCTTTCCCTCTAATGGTATAATTTTATCATTAGTCAGCTGTTTTCATACAGAGTGATCATTTATATTATTTGGCAGGGCCAAGAATGGGATTTGCCTTAATCCATTATAATTAATTTTGAGACATTCTGTATGTCACATTTGCATTAATGAAGGTACAGGGAGAAGAGAGTGAAAGAGAGATATCTGTAGAAATTAACTTAATTTTTTAAACAGGTGCATTGAATATAACTAATAAACACAAATCTTGGCTTCTGGCATTTTTGTGTTCTTCAGGCTACAGGTACATATCAGGAACGCATACACACAAATAGCTCTAGTCCTAGTTCCACCTTAAATAACCAATTCCTTCAGTATGGCTTCACCACGGGACAGTTGTGGTTGACTAATCTGGTGGCCTTCTACAATGGAGTCACTGCATCGGTGGACAAGGGAAGAGCTACAGATGTGATCTACCTAGACTTCTGTAAGGCCTTTGATATGGTGCCCCACAATATTCTTACCTCTAAACTGGAGAGATATGGGTTTGATGAATAAACTGTTAGATGGATAAGGAATTGGCCGGATGGCCGCTTCCAAAGAGTTGTAGTCAATGGCTCACAGTCCAAGCGGAAATCACAGAGTGGCATCCCTCAAGGGTCCCGACTGGGACCAATACTATTTAATATCTACATCAATGACATAGACAGCGGGATTGAGTGCACCCTCGGCACATTTGCAAGCACCAAGCTGAGTGGTGCGGTTGATTCGCTAGAGGGAAAGGATGCCATCCAGAGGGGCCTTGACAGGCTTGAGAGGTGGGGCTATGTGAACTTCATGAAGTTCAACAAGGGCAACTGCAAGGTCCTGCACATGGGTCAGGGCAATCCCCAATATCCATACAGGCTGGGGGATGAACTGATTGAGAGCAGCCCTGCAGAGGAGGACTTGGGGATACTGGTGGATGAAAAATCAGACATGAGCTGGCAATGTGCGCTTGTAGCCCAGAAAGCCAATTGTATCTTGGGCTGCATCAAAAGAAACTTGGCCAGCAGGTCGAGGTTGCTGATTCTCCCTCTCTACTCCACTTGCATGAGAACCCCCCTGCAGTACTACCTCCAGCTCTGGGGTCCACAGTACAAGAAAGACATGGATCTGTTGGAGCAGGCCCAGAGGAGGGCCACAAGAATGATCAGAGGACTGGAACACTTCTCCTATGAGGACAGGCTGAGAGAGTTGGGGTTGTTCAGCCTGGAGAAGATAAGGCTCCGGGGAGACCTTATAGCGGCCTTTCAATACCTAAAGGGTGCTTACACAGAAGATGGAGGGAGAGTTTTTACCAAGGCCTGTAGTGACAGAACAAGAAACAATGGTTTAAACTGAAAGAGGGTAGGTTTACATTGGGCATTAGGAGGAAAATTTTTATGATGAGGATGGTGAGACACTGGAAAAAGGTTGCCCAGAGAAGCTGTGGATGCCCCACCCCTGGAAGTGTTCAAGGTCGGTTGGACAGGGCTTTGAGCAACCTGGTCTAGTAGAAGACCTGCCTGGCCACGGGCAAGGCTAGGTGATCATTAAAGATCCCTTCTAACCCAAACTGTTCTGCGATTCTATGCATATCTTCTAGACGGCTAGCAAACTGGAATGGTTTCCCCGGAAAAGTCATTTCATTCTAAAACGCCTTGCTGTATTCTGGCTAGAAGAGCTGGGAGACTGCTGGATGTATATGTGATCACACAATGTTGCAACAGGAGGCGGCAGGAGTGTACGAAACAATACCTGCTCTTTTATGGGCTAGTGGTGTCTCTTCAAATGAGGAGTAGTATGGCAAAACTCTGTTAGCGACACTGCTGGAAGTCCTTAATGACACCAGTGCCACTACATTGTACTAGCTTCCGCGGAGGGGTGGGAGTAGAGGGTGGAGCGGTAGTCTTTGTCTCAAAGATCTTGTCATCTGAATGGATGGGAAGGATAACAAGAATATATAGAGTTAGAATTATTTGTGTGTGGAAATACAGAAAGAATGTGGCAGAACCCAAACAGAAAGCTGCACTTCTTGGGAATGTTTTGCCCATTGGACAAGACTGTGCTCCAGGGTCCCAGTCATGTATAATGGTGGGCAGTGGCGTCTGCCTGAAATACTCTTAGATTCTTATTTTCAGATGCAATTTTGTGAGCTGATACTGATCCCTCAGTACATATATAATCACCATCTCTTAAATAGTGTTTCATAATGCCTAAAATTTCTCATCATCTTTTTTGATAAATCTGTGCCTATTGGTTAGAAACGACCACAACACTTTCTCCTTCCCATGGTGTACTCAAGTTTGCAGTACAATGCACTGAGCATTTGCTGGCTATTCAGTTTTAGTATAGTAAAATTAATGTTGCATACTTTTATCAAACAGATAATAATAAGACTAATTCATATCATGAGCATTAAGAAAATTCTGTCTTCTGGAAAATTAAGAATATTTCTCCTGTGTATTTAAAAAAAAAACCCAAACCATACTTTTCTCCTGCTCTTACTTTCAGTTCATCCATCCTTCAAAGGTTTTCTGGTTAAAAGAAAAATGAGCTCCCTCAGTTACCAGTGTGCACATTTTCTTTCAAGAAAGTCCATGTACTGCTGCTTTAAAATTAACTCTCACCTTGTGGCAAATGGAAACCAATGAAGCAATCAGACTCCAGTAACTGCAGTGGAATAGCTTTCACCAACTTTTTATTAGGAACAGGAAAACAGTAATTAATGTGCTGAAAATATACTTACGGATATCACAGAAAACACAGGGGTCTTTGATTGACATAAGAAAAACTCAGAGTCCCTCTGCTTTTCCTTTGCCTAAAAGAAGTGGCTCACAGTATAAATAAAATTGATTGATTTGGGGTAGGATTTAGGAGCCTGACTTCCACTGACAGTCAATGGGATTTATCCTAAGTCTTTTAGTTATTTGTGGGAACCTTAACCTTGAGAAAGATCTGTTGTTAAACATACTGCTTTTTTTCTTTTTTTTTTTCACTGCATATAGCAGAGACATGCATTTTCATTATTAATCGATGGTTCATTCCCTACATGCTATACTCACATGGGTATTTTTGATGACTTTGAAATAGGTATCCTAAAGAACATGTTCTGTTCACAGATCAAGAGCTACTGTAGAAATGACTTTTCAGGCATAAACATATTACTTGCTACCAGCATCTGTTACAATTCGGTAACATGCAATAATGTATCAAAAATAAAAATGAATGCATTAACATAGCCTATAAAATGATAAACAGATACTAAGATTGACTATATGCTGACAGTTGATGGTGAAGAAATACAGCCTGGCCATTTGGATTTTCTCAAAAATGTGAAATTTATTTATAGCTGTTGCTTTCTATATTGCATAATGCTCCCTAAGCCTCATGGCAAGTCTTTAAAGTTTAGGGGTGCCTTTGAGAAGGAAATATAACTGACTGCAAATTATCAGGCTGTCACAGGGAGTGGGGAAAAAATCTGGTCATTATGTCCTGGGACTAGAGTCATCAATATGGAAGCCAAATAGATGGTCTGAGGGGAGAGAATAGCTGTCACGTTATGTGCAGCTCTTTGAGTGACAGTTTTTGAATGGATAGGAGTGAGTGAAGGCACTGAAATTTTTCTGACTTTAGCTGTCTCCCTTATCTAATTTATCATCCTTGGTTTTCATCCTTTCTTTTCTACTTTCCACTCCTTCTAATAATCTCTTTTCCTTTTTTTTTTTTAATCTCTTTTTCCCACCCTTTTTGGAAAATCTTGCACTGGGTTGGTTTCGAGTACAAGAGTTGTTCCAGTAAGCAGAACTATTCAGATGGAAGTACACTGGGAAATTCTTCTAATGGAAACATGGCTGCCACCAGCAAAAGAAATATCTTTTTTTCCCTGGTATAGTGAAGCCATCCATTGGAGTGACAGATGTTCTACCCAGAAAATGGTCCTTTTGCTTTTGTAAACTTCACCTACGTGTTGGTGCTGAATAATTTTGGGTGGAGGTAGGCCTTTCATGTCACAGTTATTTGAGGACAAAGTACACATTTTTTATTTTCCTAATATCAAAGTTTGACTAGAAACAGCTTTGTAGTATATACATAGCTTCCGAGTTTCCTTCCTAACAAAATTGTTCCCTATTTTGATTTCTAAGTATTTATCTCTTTGTCCTGCCAAAGTTTTTTCTTCTGTAGCACAGGTGCCCAGATTTTGATACTTGCAATTCTCTCAGAAAGCATAACTCAGACTTGCTTTATTCTGAAAATATTCTGAAATCCAACAAATGTTAGAGGCAACATAATGATATTAACAAAAACAAAAGGATAGAATGTGGCCAGGAATATCTTTCAGCAGCTGATAACTAATGTTTTACTCTGCCTAACTGTTTTCGGAGAAAACGTGTCCTTTGCCACATTGCTAGGGAGAGTCAGCACAGCAAACAAAAGTGGCAGCTTCTAGCTTTGCTTTTCTGCCTTCTCTCTCAGCTCTTTCTCTCTGACTTTGTTTTAAAGGATACAAGTTTAGATTTCAAACGTAGCCATGACAGAGGCACTGGCCTATCTGAACCAGCCTGTCCTTATCTCCTCAAAAAAGCCAAGTGATGCATCCAGCTCTACTGAGTTCTTTTTTTTATTTTAGTCAAGTATTTCTTTGCTTCATCCCTGTTTCTTTCGCAATAAATGTACACAAAGTCCCCTTCCTCTGAAACCAACAAGAAGAAAAAGAGTGAAAGTGCTTTGTAAAGCAACCGACTTTTCCATTTACTCCAAAATAAGCACTCTTCCCAGTGCTAGGCCCTGTACTTCTCTCTTGGCATGCAGAGATCTGGTTCCTTACAGATGTTCTGAGAAACCTGCACCCAAATCAATTACTTCGACTCGTGTGTTTCCAGACAGTGTGTCTACATCTTCAAGAAGCTTCTCTATGCTCTGGGCTTTGATCTCTGCCATTACAAAAAGAGATTTTGTGATTGTTTACTTGTTTCTTCTGCATGAAAGGTGTGGCTAACATATCCCCTCGGCAAGGTCAGACACTGCCACCAACAACCACCACACCCCACAGCTACCTTCTCTGATGTCCCTCAAATTTTGCTAAATGGAAGTCCTTCTCATCTATCATATGCATTATGTGACTCTCCTGATTCAAAGTATAATTCCTTCAGGGGAAAGACCCCTTCATAATAGAGGTATGGACATGGGGCAGTGTGGCTCTAATCTCAAATGGTATATTTATACCTCCATGCAAATAAACTATTGATGCAAAAGAAAGATTCTGAGTAAATGCAGAAGCAAACCCAGCTTCTTGTGCAAAGCCATGCAGAGTTCTTCATAGTTTGTAAAGTAAGACCTTGAAGTATTTAATGCTTTTGCACAAAAAAAATATTATTTTCCTTGTGTTTTTTTTTTTTTCCTTAAGCTGTTATATAAAACATAGTGCTGTTCTATAAAATATATTTTTCAGCACCAGGTTCATTGTCTGATACCCACAGTTGGTATTAGCCAGTATAAAATAAGGATCTGGGGAAAAGGGAACCAAAAAAAAAAAAAAGGGTCACCTCAGAAAAGAATAGAAGAACACAATTAAGAAAAACAAGAGGAAAGAAAGACAAAAGTATGGATGAGGCATGCAGGCATAGGAATTTGTAATGTTCCCTGGTTGCAGAAACTGTTATTGCCCGAAGCAGGAGGCTGATATGTGAATTGCACCTTTTCAAGGTGAGAACACTTAAGGCACCAAATGAGGGTGGGGCGAGAGTGAGCAGAATTCACACCAGACAGATGTGTGACCTCACCTAGGGAGCAGTAGAGACAAAGGTTCCTCTCAGAAACCTTACAGCCAAGGCATAATACAGCTATTAAGGACACAGAAAAGGAGAGCATAGTTTAAGTTCAGTGCACATTAAATATTGAGAGCTCAGACAACACTGACTTTTGAAGAGCCTTTCACAATTTCTGTACAGTACCAGCAGCCTTGCATGTTTTTGACATTTTTTTTTTAGTACGAGTTTGGGGCTGTGGTGTCAAAAGAAAAATGTATGAATAACATTACAAACCATGAAATAGTGGGGCCAATGCATTTTAGCGTAGGCTTTCTTATTTAATTTCTAGCAAACATCTCTGTTCTCATTGCCGACAGCTTCATTTACACTGGCTTGACTGAAAGACGAGCACGCAAAATTGCCGCAGCTCTGTACTGTACCTTGCAGCACAGAGTGTAAAGCAGAAGTGGCAGCTTGAGCCAGGAGAAATCACAGGGATGGGAGAAGGGGGACATTCCTCAGAAATGTTTATCTTTCACCGTCTTCTTTTCAGGTGGAAATTATATCTTGAAGTTTTAAAGCTTAGCTCCTACTGCAAAGAGAAACATCTCGTATGAAAAAAGTAAACAATTGCCTGCCCCACACACTCCTCTCATCTATCCAAATCCTTCCGCTCCATTCACCATTTCAGTTTAATATGTTCTCTGACAAAAATGCAGCAATTTCAAATCCCGCTTCTCCCAGTAAGAGACACTGGAAATTAAACTGTCAGCAATGAACATGATTGTGCTTCCTATGTATCAAAATATTTGCTGAAATGAAGAGAGCCCTACTTTTCCGTAACGTACTATGTTCCGTAAGTAAAGTGATTGTTTCTTGTCCCCATGTACAGAAGCAGAGCTCCTACAACTAAGCTGCTGGTGGCATTTGGAGTGCTTTGTACCTGGAACCTGATAAAAAAGCTCAGGCTAAAATTTTTTACAGGTTCTGCAATGCCAACCTATCTACATTGTGTAAGGCAACGGGGCTACTGACTGTGGTCCAGCCTAGTTTGTGGTGCCATATGTTATTTATATGCAACACAACTGTACACTGAAGGACATTGTTGGTAGCAAACCAGGTTGCTCCCTTTGTAGCACCTGGTGTTTACCAATATATTGCTGATGAATAGGTCTTGGGGTTAATAAGTAGGTAAAGACTTCAGGCTTCACTGACAGCTCAGAGACAGCAGGATCAAGCATAAAGAGTTTTTGAAGTCAGCTATCTTAAAACGTGTGAAATCCTGAATGGCAGCTGCTACTCTGAGCTGTGAGAGATTACAGGTGGGAGGAAAAGGGGAAAAAAGAGTAGCCTTACGGTAGACTGCAGTGGTTTGGAGTTTCTTCTATGGGCAACAGTGGGGTTGTCTCAAGCTTAAATAGCCTTATGTCTCTCTCTATTGCAGTAAAGCCACACACGTTCCCGAGGCTCCTCTGCCTGTGCAGACACTGCAAGGGTAGCACTTGCATTAACTTTATCTCCTCTGATCACGAGCCGAAAAAGCAAACCTACTTATGCAGACACAGCGAAGGCACAGCCAGTCTGTTGGACGCAGGCACATACAGCCCTTTGGCAGATTAGTCCTGCTAAAAAGAATACCGTATTTCCTAGCTGGTCCGCGGAGAAGAAGATCTGGTCTGCTCCGTTTACGTGCATAAAATTTGACGGTGAGGATCTGCTCCTCGAGATTATCAAACACACTGACCTGCCTCACTGTGCTGTAGAGGGAGCATGGGCAGCCACCTCGGGTCCCAAAGGCAGTTTGATCAGGAGCAATCTCTGCCAAAAAATAGCAGTTGTCCTGTAGCTGAGAGCCTGCTTACTCTAAAACTGTCATAAACTGGCCGGCAGAGAGAACCTTGGAGGAGTTTTGTATTCACAGGATGCAGAGATAAATGAGGTCTTTCCCTTTAAAGGGTTATTGTCCTTCACTCTCCTCCCTGGAGGCAGACCTCTGCACTCTGGAGAGCTCAACGGAGATCAGTATCCTTCAACAACGGCGCAGGGCTTCACAGGTCGTATAGAATCGGAGGATAATTAAGGACAAGGCAGAACAAGTGCGTTACAGACACTGGGAGGCAATAAGAGAGAAGGGACAAGATTACAAGCAATCCTACCATTATGTAGGCTAACAGTGTGCACAGCTTGACAGTTCAATATATAGCTTGTAAAATGTATACAATTTTATAGTTCCAAAATATTATACTGAATCAGTACTTCAACAAATCCCACTAATCCTTGCCCTGGATCTAAGAGTACACCTAAAAAAGCATCAAAATGCCTTAGTCCTTTTGAGGTGCCTAGCATTTTCTGAATTCCAGGGCAGGCAAATTCTCTCATAGCAATAACTCTTTCAGATCCCAGTCCTTATCCGTGTTCCACAAAAACAGATCCACGCAGCTCCACGGCACTGCAGTGGAGATTTAGGGAGAGACTCAGGATCACATCTGCAAAGCCAGCTTTGTGCCGTGTATATCTCAGCTACCGTTTAAACGAAGCAGAGCTGAATCTGTGCGTGGAGGAGGTGGGGCAACTTCTCCCATTGGGAACGGCAGCCACTTGTGTATAAAAAGCTAACAAATTATAAGGATAACTTAGAAAAGTCATAACTTCAAGTTGTTGTATTGAAACTACCTATCACTGTCAAATACATCAAGCGAAATTACTTAGCGTTTGCATGTAGTGAAAAATATCACTGATGTCTGACATGTTGCTATAGATTATCAGTTATGTCCAGCTTGCTGCAGAAAAGAAGTTAGTTGGAGACTATGATGGACAGGAATGAGACCAGAGAGGAAACAAAAAGCCAAAGATGGTGAGTTAGGGATGCCATCAAACCACAGGGTTCTCGGTTCGGTGCCATGCTTTTCTGCCACGGTCACCCCTTCCAATAACCATCTTTCCTGTCCATTCCTGGCAGCTCCCTAGAATAATCTCACCCTCCTCCTGGACCCTGACAAGGGTTTATGTAGCATCCAGCCGGGCAGATGCACTCCTTTAGCCAAGGATTTCAACAGAGGGATGTCCTATGCCTTGGAAAGGAAAAGGCCTTGGCCTGTATGACACACCTCGGTTTGTAGTCGTACTCTATTCTGCCGGAGTTTGTAAGTGAATAAGGAGACAGAAAATGGGAGTTTCTACGTAGCCTACAACAGATTTCTTAAACAAAGCTGGGATGCATGTTTCGCTTTGGCTTCCTCCTATCTGTGGTCCATGAGAAACAGGGGCCCAAAGAGAAATCTATATATTATGTTATGTATCAGGTGTTGAAGAAGCTACCTACAAGCATGAGGGTGGATGAATGACCAAAGAAAATGCCCATGTTGCTGAGGACCTAATATTTGGATCGAATTGAAGGAGATTATCATGAAAGCTGCTGAAAAGCTTCAAATTATAAACTTTCTGATAATTGTAATTGTATTTCTCTCAAGATTTCTATGGATCTCATTATATTCCTTGGGTGTTTCAGCAAGCACAATTATCTCAAATATCTCAGTCACAATTTAATTCAAAATGCAAATAAATTATCCTACGACTTCAGAGAAGAGATCTCATTATTCAAATAAAATCATTACTAGATAATCAGCGTAATTTTGTAGAGATGATGTGCAAAATCAAAGTGTGCATCTTAAAGTCTGTGAGTGAAGTCCTGGCCCTAATAAATCAGAAGGAATTTGGCAGCTGATTTAAAGGGGAACGGATTCCACTAAGTATCATTATTTTCATGATGACAAACATGAAATAATTTTAAATCTATCAAACAATCTGCTAATTCTCATTCCAGCAGTAAAAAAATCCAGGGTTGCTAAATGCTCACATTTGAATGAACAATATTTTATTTAAATAATGTGAAAAAGAATAAAGATCCGGAGGACTCTCTTCTTCCTGTAACTCATGAGAATATAGGTGCTCTCTACCTTAAGGTGAAGCGCTAGAAGCTCACAGTGCACTCTCTGCTCATACAAAAAGCTATCTGTTGCACAACTTTTCTCTTTGTTTTCTCAATTTGAGATGGTATCTTGGTGTTGGTTGTCTTATATCAGCTCCCCTGAATGTAAATATTGGAAGAGGAGAGATGGATTTTGCAAGGTGTCCAAATCACGTGTATTATTTTTCCTAGAGAATAGTAATCTCTTCATTCTCTGTAATACTTGTCACAGTAACTTGGCATCCACTTGCACTCGGACAGCAGTAGGTTGAATATGGTGTAACAGTTTGCTGATAAACGCTCCCACCCAGATCTGGACAATCACCTGCTTTGCTGCAAGCATAGGATCAAAGACAAATATGTGAATATATCTTCAAGAAGAGATATATTTTTATATCCAGCACCTGTTACAACTTTTCTAGTCTCTCCCAATGATTTATGGCATCACACAAAAAACATCATTCTAACTTGCAAATGCTCCTCCAGAATTTGCACTGTTGCTGAATGCAGAAGTACCAGTAAGTCAAATGGATCAGTCTGAATGGCTCCATGACGCTAATTTTCTCACTTTATTGCTGCTGAGTAGATGGGTTACAGGACTGTGCATTGGTTACTATGTTAGCGATTTCTAAATTCATCTTCTCACCTGACTCTATCAGACCTTCCTTAATGGAAGAATGTGCTCTTAAGAGGTTTGGGACACTTTTGGTTTGCCAATCCAGTTTGATGATAGCCTGAAAAAGGACACTAGACTCCTTTCTCTTGAGTTTCTTATTCACTTATATATTAATTACATATAGTATTATATGACTACCTAATATATAGTAAAAATACATAGTCTCATTTTAATCTAAGGTACAGTGACCCAGGAATTCTCCTTGATGACCACTAAGAAGCACACAATGTCCACATTCTTTCACAAATGCCAGCAGGATTGCTAATATCAGTGTCTCTTCGTGTTCTGTCTCCCACAAAACGGCGGTCTGCGCAGAGGAGTCATTCAAAGTGTACTAGGATAAGCAGGGCGGCTGATGCCAAAGGGAGGATGGCCCCCCATCTTTCTCCCAAGGGCTCCAGGTGGGACGGGGACAAAAGGGAAGCATTGATCTCTTGGCTTCTCATGGAGAGAAAGAAAAAGAAAATGAGTCAGTGGAGAGGCCTGAGACATACTCAATTTACACATGTTCTTTTAGGATAAGTGGGATGCCTCTGTTAAGAAGAAGAAATCTTACTATGTAGAGGAAGATTTAATAATTTTATGAAGGCGTACAAAGGTGGGGCAGCTACCTATGCCTGACCGTGTATTGACTCTTAGCCCTCCGTTCCATCAGCCGCTTGCCGTATTGGGCTGCAAATGCCAGAGGTTTAGAAAAGCAGCTAGGTGGGAGTGTCTGCATAGGGGGTTTCTTATAGGTGAACCCCCCCTGTGTACTCGTTGTGCTCCTGTTCGCGGTGCAGAAATCACTACGGAGCTGACCTCGTTAGCCAGGGTGGGGTGGGCCCCGGGAGGACCTGTGGGTGGGGTGGGCTGGCGAGGCAGCTGGTGCCGCAGAGCCGCTCTGCCTGGGCTGAAACACAAAACCCACAGGACTTGACAGCCTCCAGTTAGAAAGAAGGTGCTACCGCAGAGGCTGGGAAACAGTCAGGTGCCCTAACAGCTGTCTTGGCAAGGAGCTAGAGAGGAGAACTGTGAACTAGGTAACTACCTGGAACTGTGGAGAAGGGGCGGTCAGGTACTTCATCACGCTCCTTTGTCCTTTCAGTAAAGGATTGTTCTTCAAGCCAACAATATCTTTGTGACTAAGGGCAGAAAATTAACTTGCTGAGCATCAGGCAGGTCAGGTTTCTCCTTGCAGACTTGATGAGGGCTTGAGCTGATCCTTTCTAATGATCCTAAAAATGCAAATCCAGACTCACATAATGACCGTCAAGCACAGGGGTTTCGCTAGGACAGCTAAGCAAAACCTTGGGGATGGGGGTCAGGGTTTGCAATTTGCCTGTTCAACTCAACTAAGTTAACCAGTCAACTGAGAAAATAAATTCTCTAATCAGAGCTTGTTTCTCTCAAGTCCAGGCACATCCCCTCTGGATCTGTAAGGAATTTGCCTAAACTTGCCATCATGGCTGTTTAACACAGGAGGCTTCCAGAGAAATAAATACATCCATTTTCCTGCTGTTTTATGGTCCCCTAATAGCAAGGGTTAGAAGATGGCCGATCCTTTTCAGGCAAATGTAACCTGACAAAAATAGCACGATTGAAAAGAGTTTTTTACCACTCCGTATCTTGAGGCTGAATATGTACTGCACAGGCACACCACAATTCAAAGTGTAATTCTACTTTCAGGTGCTGTATTCTTTCATGAAGGCTCACAGACTTTATAAAGTAATCTCTCAGGAGATGAGGGCTCACAGTATAGGGCTGTGCTAAGGTTCTTCCAAAAATAAATAATCAATAGAGAGCTACCCTACTGAGTGAGAATATTGCAAGGAAACAGCATGTTATGGAAAACTACATCATCATTTTATACCTAAGCAACAACAAAAAGAAAGGCAAGACTGTTAAAACTGCAAGATGTGCAGCAAGACTGTCATCAGAGCAGGAACCGGTAAGTGAAACTGAAAAAGATTAAATTGCCTTTCTTCAGACACAGAGTTGCGGGGTCTGAACCGCTTCCTTTGCACACCCTCTGAAGGCATTAGGAGTGACACAAAGAATGCAAGATCAGGGGCCTGCAGCAAAACCAGGGCTTAGCTCAGCCGCTCAGGGAATTTATGTTCTCTCTGCTAAGATAAATTAGAATAACAAATATTGGGAGAGACTAGACAGGGAGTTCACCTTGTTAAGTGGTTACCATTCGTGCCCCAAGTAGAAACACAGAGTAAAAAGATTATGTCTGATTTACAAACAGGCAATTCTTTACTCTCCTTGGAAGAAATAACGATGCATTCCTGTCTTCATGTGCACCTTTAAGTCTGTACTTATGTAAGAGCTAGACTTTTTAAGCCAAAGCTTTCATTGTTTAATTCATTATTTATATTAGTGTTAGCATTAATATTTCATAGCCGTTGGCCATCTGTGAGATAAAAGAGAAACCCAAGTTTTAAAGTCAGAGAAGCAAATATATAAACCTGTATTTTCAAATATAACATTGCTACATAAAAAAATGAATGCAGGAGAAGTTCATGTTCTCTGCATATAAACTTCATTAGTAATTCGAAAGCTAAGATAGCAAATCCCAAAGGTCAGGTCTTCCAAGTGATCTGGCTGACCCTGGAATCATTTTGTGGGCCTCTCTCAGTGCTCTGAAGTAGAGTCTCCTGGGCCTTAGTGATACTAGATCTTTTAAGCCTGGCAGCTCTCATCCTTCTCATTTCTCTCATGAATCATAGAGGAACTCTGCCAAGATACACTGGATATACCCACTGCTTCCTTTGCCCTTTATGTGAACCTGTAAAACATCTCACACAGCTACCATAATGCAGCAGGTACTTACTCAAATTAATAATCTTTTTTTTTTTTTTTCTTTTCGGTCAGGACAAGTAGACCACAGCAAATAGAACTGCTGTAATGTGACTTTCTCACCTGAGCATCAAGACATTTTCGCAAAGCACACCAGACAGCCACAGAGCCCTAGCAAAGAGCACACCAAAGCAGCAAATGCCCGAGACGCTTGGGTGGCTGGTGGGTGCTGCTGCAGCTCCTCAGTCTGGAGCGAGCAGGTCTTGAGGAGGCGGCTGCGGCAGCTGGCGGGAGGCAGAGGGCCAGCTGAGGCAGCATCCCGGCTGCCGAAATGTCCCCTTACGGTCCTGGGCAGACATGCTTAGTTTAGCCCACATTCAGCATCGCAACAGGTAATTTTCTGTTTGCTTTAAATTTCGTTGTTGATATAGGACTCCAGATTGCCCCATACTGTTTTATCTTTCAACTTTGCATCTTCTGAATCTAGCTACTAGACTGAGTGAGGTGATAAAGCGTAATTTTCAGTTTTAAACAGTAGAACTGTGGATATGTACGATTTGCACACAATCTCTCAAAAATGAATCCTGGTTTTCAATTAAATCTCTACTAACCTTTTCTTAGAATGCCATGTAACACCAGCTAAGGAGAAAACTAGTAACTCTTATCTGTAAATATGCACGTAATAGGCCACTAACTGTGACATAACATGGACAGTTTTAGGCATTGTCTTTAAATATGCAAATCAAAAACATGAGTATGTGGATGGATTTTTTTTCTGCTAATGTACAAACTCCTAACCTATGAGAAGGAGATTTGCCATGAATGTTGTGTGCTGTGTTTTGAAGATTCGAGTCCAACTTCTCAGAGCAATCTCTCATCTTATTATTATTTGTAAAAGCTTCTGTTTTCATTGGGCTTCCACTGTGCTCTGCTTTTACTGTAGAGAGGTTTTCCTGAAAGAAACTTACTTTGAAGTAGGACTAACAACTCTACATTTGCTTCACTGACCCAGTTTATTCCCGGGGACATTCCCAATTTTACCTGCCACTCCCAATTAACCTCTTTTTCCTTGGAGTTATTTAACTCGAGGTTTTCTGCCAAAATGTGTAGGATTCACCTGACCAGGTATAAGCATCTGCCTCTTACTTAACCAGTCTCTAATTGCTCAGAAAAAATAGGCAATTTAGGACATAATTCATCTCATTCTAACGTAGATGCCCAAAATAATGGAGCAAACTGCATTCTCCAAAGTACGTTTTTCAGTCACAGCTGACAATAAAGGAAGCTGGAGATGGCTGGCTCAGTGGAGATACCTACAATCCAGACCACTAGCCCAGGTATGTAGATTTCATTCAAACCCAAATTCTTTAACATGAAGTATTTTCAATTGCCTTCTGAGCTCTGCTTTTGTTAATCACCTCTCTATGGTCTCTTTTTCATGGTGAATCAACAGCTGTTTAGGTGTGAGCGCTGACAAAGCGTTTGACCAGCTTTTTGCAGCATCACACTCCCTACGTGTTGAGAAGTTCCCAATGGAAGGTACATACCATTAACCCGGCTTTCCAAACTCATCAGCTTCCTCAGATACCGATCTATGGTTACTAGCCAGAAGTGTACATTGGAAAAGATGCTTTTTAAGTTCTGTAGCCCAGCATACTGGAGGCTTAGCATTTTACCCATCCCAGAGGCTAAATCGTGAAGTATATCACTGTATTACATTAGAAAATAGAAGTAGAATTTTAAAGCTGAAGGACTCAGGTGATCAATATAGTCTAAAGGCTCAAGGACAGGAATTAATATGTGCTAAATTTATCTCAGCAATTAGATGTAGAACTAGAACACACAATGACACCTCAACAATGAGATTATTCTTTCACTTTCAAAACAATGTTATTATTTAATTTACATTTCATCTTTCCTTTTTTTAACCAGTTCTGAAGTAAAAAGTAACCTGAAAAAAAAGAGGAAATAAAATTAAAACAGGAGGTAATAAAAACTGCCTCTGCAAAGAAATATATGATTGAACACCCTGCATAAATTCACATAGGTAGATCTAGATGCAAAATTTTTACTAAGAGCATGACAAATAAATCTTGCTCTGAATCCTTCCATTCCTCTTGATGTATTGTTTAAAGACTTCTCTATTAAGGAGATATTTATATTTATTTGAGATGATACCTTAACTATAAATCATTATTTTTCTCCCCTCTTAATCCTAAATTGTAAAAACATGATTTTCATCTATTTTTAAAGTTAACAAATTAATTAGTTGATCTTTTAACAAAATCATTGACAGGCTAGAAGCAATTCTGGGTTTGTTTTTTTGTTTCTAAATCATGCAACATCTTCACGTATGTTTATTTAATACATTTCTGTGACAGAAATAAATGGCAGCTGTCTCTTCCACTGAGCTGGTGAGAGAAGACCTAATTTCTTTATAATGTCTGATAATGCTTGGAAAATTTGTCGTCCCCATGCTTTAGCTAAGAATACACTTCAGAAGGCAGTGAAGTTCCGATTTACCCTGGCAGTTAATTGGCTATCAGAAAAGCTAAATGAATGAGTTTACAGGATGAAATACACCCCTAAACAGTAGGCTTGCCTAAGACCAACATTCCCTTTAGATCCCAGGTAAGCCTTACTTTGCAAGCTTATCTGAGATTTAATTATGTATGGCAAAACCCTCAGATACGAAAAAGTCACCAGATACTTCAAAAGTGAAATCTGTAAAGTTTAAACTGAAAATATGACTCTTAGAAATGAGAGTCATAAACCACCAGCATAGCTTATCAGTGAAGGCAATAAATTTTCCATTACCTGGACTCCTTATGGTCTTGTTTTAGCAAAGCACTTAAACCTCCATATCCATAAATTCCACTGTAGGGGTACAGTCACAAACATTTGTGTCCAGGAAGATGGGTTTTGTGGACTATCCAGACAAGAATGTAAAACTGTCTTTGTAACATGCTCGAGGGACAGCTGCAGAACCCAAGAGTGATGTTAACCAAAGAGCTTAATGGAGCTGAAGCCCTATTCCTTTGAGCAGTGTCTGGTATAGAAAAAGTGCCTGTATGTCTCCTGAAATGGATGTAACAGTGCCTGGGCATCCCATACATTCAAATTGGACTACCCACACAGCAGATGTAGGCAAGCAGTAGGGTTACCAGACGGAAGTGGACATAGAATCAAGGAAGAGTGGGGTGGGGCTAAATCTCCTTCATTACTTAATTGGATGGATAGAAAGCAAAGAAGATTTATGCATGACTGTGTGGTAGTCCACCTCTGCCTGTACCTCAGTATAACCTTTAGAAAAGCAGAAGCCAGAAACTAATATTTTATTTTATTTTTTTTTTTTAAATACAAACCACTACAGAGGCACAGATCTCTATTATGATTTCTCAGACTTTATGACCATGACCATACTTTGTAGTTGTAATGGGTTTACGTGGCAAGGTTTTGGTAGTGGGGGGGCCACAGGGGTGGCTTCTTTAAAAGTTGCTAGAA
>JAVKLA010000017.1:5018030-5039361 GCA_034782735.1 Sagittarius serpentarius | reverse complement strand
CTGAAGAGGAAGGAGCGGCAGAGACAACGTGTGATGAACTGACCGTAATCCCCATTCCCTGTCCCCCTGTGCCGCTCAGGGGGAGTTGGTAGAGAATTCAGGAGTGAAGCTGTGCCTGGGAAGAAGGGAGGTGGGGGGTAGGTGTTTTAAGATTTGGTTTTATTTTCTCATTACCCTACTCTGGTTTTGACTGGCAAATAAATTAAGATCATTTTCCCTAAATCAAGTCTGTTTTGCCCGTGACGGTAATTGGTTAAGTGATCTCTCCCTGTCCTTATCTCAGCCCACAAGCCTTTCATTATATTCTCCCTCTCCTGTCCAGTCGAGGAGGCGGAGTGATAGAGCAGCTTTGGTGGGCACCTAGCATCCAGCCAGGGTAACCCACCACGGTATTGCAAGTCATTCTGCAGAAAAATAGCATTTTAGCACTCTCCAGATAACTCTGCCAGCAAGCAATCACGGAGGCCGCAAATGCTCTAGCTTTTGTGTTAATAATTAACTGGTGAAAACAGAAATCCCCTGTCCAAAATGACAGAGATTCAAGGATCAACATATAACACAACTTTTTCCTGGATCTCTATAGAGATCTAATTCTGTAGGTTCCAGTTAAATCAGTTAAGAAAATGTCAAATCAACATGCAACTTCTGTTCTCCTTTTAGAAAGGACAGAATTTCAATTTAAAGCAGGTAGCTATGCTATCTGCAAGTTCTACTGGTAGGTTGTTTCTGGAGATGACAACCGCTCCTTTCTTATTTATCCTGTTGTATTCTGAATGCCTGTCTAAATCCTTCCCTCTGGGTCTTTCAAAAGTGTCATATAATAATAAGCTGCTCTTTTGGATAAATAAGCATTGACAGCACAAAGGCTGATGGAGAGATTCATTTGCCTTTACCACCAGGAAGTCTGTGCGCAAAATTTTCCTTTACCTACAAGTTTTGCAGTCCCCCAAAGCAGCAAACTTGTGTTCACCTCACAATCAATTGTGCATCAGGAGTCATTATTCCCAAACTTTTAATTTCCCATAAACAGAAATGCCATGCAATTGAGTGTAGGACCTTAGCTCTCACCGACAGTAGCACAGCTCCATGACCAAAGCACCTTCAGCTTTGTCATTCTACAGCCACTCCACTAACATGAAGACAAGCCATCAGTATAATTGCATTCCTAAACAGGTACCCCTGCCAGAAATCTACACCATACTTCTAATCTGAGTTCAGAGGAAGTTTGGTCACTGCTTATGGAGCCCATCAGAGTTTGAAATGCATAGCTGGTTTGCTGATGCAACACAAGTCTTGTGCTTAACTTCCCTCTCAGTCATGCCAATTCAGCTGTTTATATAACTGTATGTCGCAAAGCTTTTGTGAAAATATGTTTTGCTTTTCTCTCATTGGAGTCTTCAGTTTCAAAATTTGGACAGTTGCATAAACCTAGTTTAGAGACTGCTCACCTGAATAGGTACATCTGAGGGATGCCAGTTACTGGTGGGATATCGCAATTATGTGCAACACAAAGTATAAAGAGGAAGGGGGAGCTGGTCTGCTGCCTGCCAAATATTAGAGGGGAACTGCAGTCCTAGTCTTTTCTCTGGCTCCAAACCCACATCTGTAAAAGAGAGGGAGCTAAGGAACCTAATACATTAAAGATTGGTTAAGGTTAACATATTAGAATAATTATTCACCTGGATTGCATTCATGAACATACTGACTCTTAGAATCCACTTACAACTCGCCTTTGCACTGGTACTTGTTCAGGAGCTACGTTTTGGGAAGGAAAAAAAAAAAAGAAAAAAAAAGGCAGTGCTAGAGCTACAGTATGATGTAGCTTTGCATGTGCCAGGTATATCTTATGGGATTTTTAATGTGGTCCTGATGTCCTTTTTAGACGATGGAGAGAGAAAGGTACTTCTGAAAGCTTCCAGTGCAAAAACCTGCCTGTTCAGGCACCTAAGGTAGATGGACATGATCTGCCTACTCGATGCCTTCAGAAGGGTGCTTAAGTCAGGCAGATTAGAACCCACTCCAGGATATTTACATCAAGTCAGGCTGTGTGGCGCTCTTTTTGTAACGAGAAGATTTGACTATTTTTTATGTTGTTATTATGCACTTCACATCCTTGCCATTTGTCACCATTTTGAACGTACCGTCAGAAGCACAGCAATGCCTATTAGCCTGTAAACCTTCTTAGCAAGAATATTTGTCAGTATTAACGGCTTCCTTTATACCATATTTAAATAGATTGATGCACCTGTACATTAGCTAGGTTGGGGTTTTTTTTTTCCTAATATTTGGATTAATATTTACTATTTAACCTCAACAGATATTAAGGATCATTACGTAAAAGCTACAAGCTCAGAGCTTGATTTACCAAGGAGTTGAAAGACTGTAAAGAGTGCTTACCAAAACCTAGATCTAGTGAGGGTGCAAATACCTTCTCTGCTTTGATGAAAATCCATCCTAATGAATGCAGTAAGTGGTAGCAACAGGACTCAGCACTATATGAGTTAGACTCCAGCCTTATTGGCCCACAATATTAAATACTAGAATGGATGATAAGCATCTGCCTTCTTATTTAAACCCTATGACAGTATTCTCAGCAAACAAGTTATTTTAAACTCAAGACTTCAAGACTTTTTGGATACACAGATCAATGCTCCAATTTTCTTTAGAACTACCGTGTACATTTATCATCAACTCTTAAATCAAAAAATAAAGTTCTGTGGACTAGATACAACTTACTTTAGATTAGTCTCATGGAGCACAATTTGGGAATACATGTTGTAAGATATTTTCTTGTTTCCCCTGTCCTACAGATCACTGCTAATGCAGGAGATTGTCTGGGCAGGGGGTGTCAAGAAACTACCCCATGTACAAGAGTCATTACAAATTGTTTTAATACATTTCTTTTTACAAAATTGCAGTGTTGGTTAAAGGAGCGCACAATGGGAAGGCTCTACAGAGTATATTTAGCATAACTGCTGTTACTACATTCACTATTAAATTATTTATGATATTTTATTCTGAATTAGAGTAATGAGACCATCAGAACTGGCTTCAAATCAGAGTTCTGTGAAATTCAGATTTAATGCCCCGTGGGATTCCATGCATTTGCAGTATGATCTTACCTACTTTCACATATTCCAAATGTTGCTTTAAGGAATATCTTCACAAAATGGATAATTTTCCATTGAAAGCAAGTCAAAACCCACACACACCCAGCAAAGACGGTTCCTGCAAACCTTCTCTGTCGAAAAACAGACTTATTTTAATTCAGCTGTCCTTCTACCTTTGCTATAGATGCCACCGTGGAGACAAAGCTCTCATTTAGGTAACCACTTTGTCTTCAGTCAGCTTGATGTAAACCAGGAGAGGGAATACCACGAGAGGATTCTCTTTCACATCGGTTTCTTGCTGAGGCTCTGCAAGAAAAGCAGCTTTTGGGCAGTGATTTCCATTTCAGTCCCAGCCTTACAGTTGAATACGGTTTGTCAGCTCTGCCACAGGAAGCTGAAAGACTATTGCTGGAGTTAATTTGGCCAGAAATTTACCCACTGTTCTAGAAAAAAACACTTTGAGAAAAATTGTCTTGGGTGGTTTATCATTCTTTCCCTGGTCGTTCCCACATACTCTGACACTGTCTAAAAGGTGGTGGCCATGGGTTTAGGAATGAGTTTTCTGTTTGGAAGGGACTTGCCTCTTCCGGCCAGCTGATGTCTGAAGTGAGAGCTTCTTAGTCTTTCTCTTATCACCCCAAGGGCAGGGGTTTAGGGACCCACCATACCTTTTGTTGCTACCAACAAGAAAAGAGTTCATAAATTCCAGTCCAGGATTGCTGGCAGTGCCTCTCATCTCGGTCTGATCTGATCTAATACCCTAGATTCATGAAAAAGCAGCTCCCCACCTGAAATATCCCAGCAGTGGAGAGCAACAGCTTAGCAGCCAGGTGTTTTTCAAACCAGGAGCCTTTCTGCCGCTCTCAGTGCAAGTGCGTACCTCTTTCCTCCTCCCAGCCTCCCCACAGAGGAGTCTCATGCATATGAAAGAGTTATAGCACGTTGCACTGGAAAACCCAAGGGGCACCCCTGCAGCTGCAGGTTTCACTGCCTGTCGGAACCAGCCTGCTGGACAGACACTCCTGGAGGCTGAAGCCATGCAAGCCTCTCGATCAGTGCTTCAGATCTGATCTGGATCACCGAACCTCTGCAAGGAAGTGCCTTGTATTTACCGTTCCTGACAACAGATCACGTGTAAGACACGGTGTTAGACCCTTCCTTCCAGCTGCTGAACTGTGCCCTTTGGTTCTGGGTGTCTGTCTGTGAAAAGAGATCTAGTATTTGCTGTCAAAAGCTCCATTATAACCAAAAGGACAAAGAGGATCATTGTGAAAGACATGCTACGCATCTGGAGAAGAATCTGTCATGGGTATGGTATCCCCACAAGCCGTCTACTTAACTGTTTCAGTGCAGCCGATGTAATCCGCCACTTCAAGCAGCAGCAGTGAAATGAGAAGAACCTGCCCCACTGCTTCACAGTCGAGCACAGTCAAGTAAGTATTACATGACATAAGGTTTCTGTGGTCTGAATGAAATCCATATATCTCTTACCAGTATATTGGCCCTTCCCTCCAAGGAGCAGCTGGGAAAGCACTGTTCCTAATGGCTACATTCTCATTTGCCAAAGGGAAAAAGAACATTGTACTTCTGCCTTGGGAAGCGTTATGTTGTTCATTATTTTGCCATTAGAGACAAAGTACAAAAAAAAAGTTGATTTGCAGCACAGCAATGGAGGCACAGGAAAAAGTGCCGATCAGCTCAAAAAAGTGAGATATCACGTTAAATGATTCGACCAATGCATACAAATTTTTATGAAATTTTCCACAAGCTACCAGGCAAAATCATCTCAATTACATAAAAATGCACAATTTTGCAGTGTCTGGCTCACTGAACAAAATGATACCACTGCAAGGGCTGTTCAAATTATCAAACATCGTAAGCATCAAGGAATAAAATACTAATTAAATGCAAAGCTATTATAAACTGTAGCTACAAGAAGAAGAGGGAGGGGGATCAAACAGCGATTCTGCTTCCTTTTTATTTTTGCAAACCACTGGAATACATTATTATCTAATCAGCCCATTTTTTGTAAGCAGTAGATAAATGGCTGGGTTAAGTGCAATTCCTCTGTAGCAGCAAGAATATTTTTTTTCCCCTATAAACTTTATTACTATTATTTATCATATTTTGAAATACATAGTTATTTATACTGGGAAGGGACTAACCAGGCAATCACCTGACAGGCAAATTCAGATAATACCCTCTAGCAAATAAAAATGGTGACCGCCTGCCAACCTCCAGTATCATTTTCTCAGCAGAGCAGCAATTCACGAGTAATTCAATCAGGTATTCAATAGAAAATTATTCCTGTTTTACAGACTGCCATCACTAACAGTGGGGCCTGATTTTGCTGCTTTACCACTTTGGCATGCAACCAAGGAGCGTGCAGTATTGGATTTTCTCCCACGTCGTTTCAGTAACAGTGATGTGAAAAGAATGAGACAGCATCTAGAAATGTGGATAGAGGCCTTTGCACGTTACCATAATAGAATCTGCCCTTCCATAATAATTTTCAAAAGATTCTTAAGTGGGAGAACATTCACAAAAATTAATAGCATGTCCATAGTATATGAGGAGATGGCGGTAATGCAGTTTAGCTGTGACAGGCTAACAGGTGCAGTTTCTCTGTGCTTCATAGAGATGTCCAAGAACAGACCTTGGAGCGTGGCAGATGTATTTTGCCTTTTATAGGAGCACAGACTGACTGAGTCCTTCCAGGAGCAAGCCTGATGACAGAAAATACACCTCAGCTCCCCAAAAAGTAGAGTCCCACATCTTCCCTGCTGTAAGGGTAGATGGGACAGCAAGGGGCTGCTCCCAGCGCAGGGCCGTGCTCTGCCACCCTCCTTCCTGAGCAGCCTGTGGTTAGGCTGTGGCTGCTCCCGTGGTGCTGGTCTCCTGCTAGCCCCTCTCCTGCCCGTGGCCGCTCCTCCCCACGCACGCTGCTTTGCTAACGACCTCCACCGTCTCTCAATCCTCTCACCTACAGCACGCGTCCTACACAGACCTAAACTCTTGCTGTCAGCAACTTAAGCAGCCTCTTCCATTTTCCTTTTTAGAGTAAATCCTCTAAATACTTGCAATAGCGTGTCATTTATGATATGCCTCCTTTTTTTCATGGAAATGCCCCCACCCAAATGTAAGGAACAGGAGCAGGTGCCTCCAAGCCTCCCCTGACTCCTCCCATCACCCCCTCTTCTCCAGTCTGTGGCCAACAGAAGGCTCTTCCCCTTTGGTTCCTCTGCCTAATGAAACTCTGACTTACACGTCGGTAGGAAAGCGATGTCCCAGTGCGTATCTTCTGTAATATATGGTGCGTCACAGAGACCGAGTGAGACTTGCTCCTCCAGTCTCAGAAACAGACGACTGCAAAGTAGGGCATTTCAGTTATAACTGAAAGCCCTGAAAGGTCCTCCGAACATCTGCTCTGTTCAGCACGGGCTATAAAGCAACACCATCTCCTTAGGGTGAAAAAAGGGGAACTCAAGCTTCACCAGTTTAAATTGTACAGGACATGCTCAATGACGTATATTTTTAAGTATACAAGAAATTGCAAGCCCTGTCCCAGGTCAAAGTACAGTCCGTCTAGCCTAATAGGCTTACCCCAGCTTTGGAAAGGATCTGGAATATTTAAAGTACTTACTTGCAGGACCCAAATTCTTTCCTGATTCCTGCACCAAGAGTTATAGCAAGAAGTGCAAAACTTGATTCTCTTTCATATCTCTGCTTTAGCTTGTTTGAATTCCAGTTCAACTACCTCATGAAGGGCTAATACCTTATTCTCAGTAGTATCATGCTGTAGTATCGATGTTTTTGTCCTCTAAGGTACTCTTCATTATGAAAAACAACAACAGAACCTCATTCCAAATGACCATAGCTATTCTTAAGTTCTAGAAAATTTTAAGATATTAGAAGTCATTTTGATCTGAAATGTTCTAGCAGGATTTCACTGTCAGGGGAACGCACTGTCAGAAAGAATCACCCACTGGAAACAGTCAGAGACCAGCCCCTGTCTAATCATGGTCTGTCATTTTTTAAAGTGCAAAGCCTACAGATGAATGATACTGACCTCCAGGTATTAGCTGGCAAAGCCCGAGTTCAAGAAAGCCACCCCAGAGAGATTAGGCTTTCATGGTAACAGACAACAAGAATTTTACTTAACAACTTGTCGTGCACTGTAGATATGACATGGCAAATTCATGTGCTACAATAGTACGTAGGAGACATATGTAAATGCTGAATAAAAATAATGAAAGGAATAAAGGAATTAGGTTTGGAAAATCAGGAGTAAAAAATCTGAAGAAATGCTAGTAGAAAAATTACCTCCTGGGACAGGGATCTCATCTGTTTTTTTCAAGTTTCAGGAAAGGTTTTGACTTCTGCAGACTGAAACGTGCATAGGTCAGGGGCAGATGAATGCAGTTGGGGTGTCAGTAATGTAATATAAAATGTCTTAAGATAATTGGACATGATCTAGCCTCTCTATCTTAATCTAATAATGGTAAAATATGTTTATTAGCTGCTGATTCCTCAAGTTATTTCTTCTGAACTATTTTCTATGGGAAAAAACCTTATGATATCTCTTACGTCTCTGATATTTCTGGTCATAAAACTTCTTAGCCTAAAAAACCTAAGTTTGCGTGAGCTACCCCAATAGTTTCACGTATGTGCTCAGTACCTGAAAGAATTGGGACTTTATAATAGGTCTGAAAAGACAACTCTTGAAAGACCCTCTGAGGTAAGAGCCATTAAAAAAAATTTAGGACCACATTTAATAAAGAACTGTATTCTATTTTGGATTCTTTTCAGAGATGAAGGATTTTAATTTGCAAATAGCAAATCTATAGCAAGCCACCTTAAGCCAGTTCCATGCTGATCTCTAAGGCCGACAGAGTGAGAGGCTGATATCTCACCTGCAGTTCAGGAAATGTGAGGAGAGATTTCAATTCAAACCTCTGCAGGAGCAGAGAAGCCTTGTTTGGAAGTTTCCTTCTTGGTGGTCTGTACATAAAAGAAAACTTCTTAAAAGAGAATAGATTTTGATTTCTCATTGCAGAAGGGGTCCTTTTAGTCAGTTTTACATTGCAGAACGAAGGCTCCATGCAAGCTAACATCTACAAATAAAAAGTAAAGACTTTTCTTTCCGTAAAACATGCTCCTCATTAAAATTTACAGCTTGCACATTTTTTTCCAGTGCCACTGCTATACTGATGCTGTCTGCTTTGCTCCTACAGCAAACACTCCTTTTCCCTTATATCTATGATGGAGCTTTTACATTAAAAGTCTTCATTTTATCAGGCAGCAAAGAGAGGGTTGTTACGGATTCATGGGGGAGGGAGAAGAAAGTGATGGTAAATATGTAAAGGCTGATCATCATACACACATAGAGAGAGCATAATTACTGAAAAAATGATGGTTTTCTGCCAGAAACAGAAAGCAGTCAGTAATAGGAGCGGAAGAAAAATGCAAAATGCACTACAAATCTCAGAGAAGATTTACAGAAGTGGGAATGAACTCCTACAGAATTTACATTACATTGGGGCAACCTTTAAAGCTTCAGCATTGTAAAGAGAAGCTTCCAGGAGAAGAAATAAAAAGCATTCAAATTGCTTTGTGCATGTAGACATCTGCTTCTGATGAAAAGCACATTCTCTAATAGACTGCGGAGGGAGGTGTGGTAACAGGTCCCTGCGTGTTTCTGGAGGAAAAAGAGCTCTCATTTTGTATTTGCAGAATGTTGCTGTGGTGACGTTCTGTCAGGTGCCTGGTCCTGTGTAATTCTGAGTACTTCCAAACTTTGCAATGTTTTGACTTGTTAAGATGGTTGAAAAATGAACAACTACTTTGGAAAAAATGAAGTGGAAAAGCCATTCTCCCTTCAAGAGTTGAAATGAATCCTTCTCTGATATTTCAAAATGTTATCAAGACCATTATCAAATATGTTTTCAAAATGTATAACAAAAGGGATTTTTGTAGTTAATCCAGATTCATTTGAGGAAGGGGAGTTAAGTGAACAGTTCACATTTTCAGTATTAAATAGTTACTTATAAAATTTTCAGGTATTTAAAATCAAGACTTCTTAAAAAGAAGTTCATTTAAAATACAACCATCCAGCCGCAGGTTTCAGAAAAGTAACAAAATGCTTTTGATTGAGTCAACGTTCTAGTAAGCACTCTGCCCATAAGTGATTCCTATTAAAGAACAATTCATATATTCAAGCTCCTAGTGTGCTTCACTTCTAAATAAAATCTACAGTCCATAACCTACCATTTCTTCCATTGTTAATCATTCATCTGAGCAAATCCTGCCACATTTTCTGGAGTGGTAGGGTGCTCAGCCCTTTAGGAAAATACCCACAATCTCGACAACATTTTTTGGCCCAGAAAATCCTGTCTGTTACAGCTTCCACACGATCCACCCAGCCTAACCTTGAGCCCATTTCTGGTAAGGGAAAAAAAATAATTCTGTGTATGCTGCGGTGACACTCTGTTAGGTGCCTGATCCCATGCAGTTCGGAGGTGCTGGTGTCCTCAGGTTTGGAGCCTCATCCTCCTGGCCCTTCCTGGTCAATAGAGTCAACTCTGGCCATTTAGCATCTGTAACACTTCTAGAGGTATCACTGTTTTTCAGTTGTTTGTAAACAGAAACACAAGGAGACCGAGGTCCTAATTTACACATCTCTGTTGAGTGCCAGAAGTTAGGAGGGATGAATCTTCACCTAATGTCACACTGACTAGAATTTCAAACAGGAGTAAGGCACTTCAGAAACTGTGAATTTGGTTCAGCTTTTAGTAAATCTGAATCTATGTAACTAGACTGATGGTGGAACCTTCAAGTCATTGAAAACTAACGAAAAACTACTGTTGGTTTCAGGGTTGTCTGACTTTTCTGCAAGTCCCTCGTCATTCACAGTTGTCTTTCCTGTGTTTAGCAATGCTCTTTTTTTTTTTTTTCCTGTAAAGTTTGTCAGAGCTAGATTGGTACATCACAGAGCATATTTATGACACACAGTACAGAGCCAGTGCAACAAGTCAGGCTTTACACTAAGTAATGAAAAGAATAAAATGGAATAAGGGGACATCTAAGTTCTTATTTTTTAAATGTACCAACACACCACAGGAGATAGAGCAGCTAGAATTTAATTTGCTATTTGTTTGAGGCTGGCTGAGAAAGCCTGGTTCCTATCAGTTCCCTGATGAGTCTGATGAATGTTATCACACACTGTATCTGTAATTTGCCAGAGATCTTGTTTTTCTTTATGCCACAGATAATCCCTGTGGCTTCTTTTTCATGCCATTGGGTAACATCCTTTCCCTGAGCAGCCAAGAACCAAGAATACTGAAACTGTCCTTTCCAACCTTGTGCATCTCTCAGTGGGACCTGGATAACAACCTTTTGTTCCACACTCTTCTCCATAGAATACATACCCTGAGAGAAGAAATATTACTAAGAGTTCTAAATGTAAGTCTTTTATAAATCTTAAGATTGTAAAAATCTCATAGGATTTGTATTAGAAGATGGCCTTTTCCCTTTTTGCAGTAACTTTCAATTAAAGAAACGTGCCACGTAGCCCCCAAACCATTGGAATAGCTGGTGAGTCATTGTAACTAAGGGTCTATAAATACATCATATAGTTCAGTGTTTGTATTATACTGTACTACAGGGTCTATCCAGAGCAATCATTACTCAATGAGACAATTGCTATTTCATTTTTTTACTATCCACTGAAGGGTACTTTTGAGAGTATTCATTGACAATACACCGCCAAAGCCACTATTTGGCAGCTAGTAACAAAGCAATTGTGATTCTAAAAAAGTACAGTAACTTTCTGGGGGAGTTCATCATACTATATTAGTGAATTCTTCATTGCAGCAATTTTCCACCCGATAATACTGCTAATTATTGTCTCTGGTACAGAGTGAATAGCTGTTGAATAATATACTCTACATTTTCCTCTGTGTCAAATGAATATTGGCTAGCACTAGTATATTTAAATAATGCATTTCTAAAAGATTACCATTTTACATTTTTCTTACAGAAAAAGGCCTCTCATATGATGAGGCTGTATTCTTGCAGCAAAATTATATACAGGGTATCTGTCCAACAATTAAATTTCAAATTATAGCTGTTAATAGTACTTTGCATTTGTATAGTATTATGTACAGCTGGTCTGAAAGTGACTTACAGATACTACTCAATAATCTTCATTCATACTAGTAGTCCTGTTCCACAGGTAGATAAAATGAGATACAATGCTGATTAGGCCAGCACTGTCAAATCACTATGGTTAATTTTATGAGGCTAAGCACTCACATTTATCCTCCTAAATCAGTGGACTTGATTCCCAAAGAAGCTGAGGGAATTCACTCCTCATTGAATTCCCTGCTTAATACACTAGTTATATTTAAACATCCGGACTTTAAAATGTTGCCCTAATTGGCTTAAGAGTCAGAAAAATTTAATGTCAGAGCTATAACTAGTCATATTCTGGCTCCTGAGATTGTTTTCTAAACACTAAGAAAAAAAGTTCTCTTTTTCTCTATTGCAAAATATAGTATTTCCAATTTTTTCCCGATTTCCAAAAGCCAATGTTAAAATTCAAGTTTTCATTGGATACATCATCAGTTTTCCCATCTCTTTATTATATTTAATTGCACAGCTTTGCAAATAAGTTCAAATTCATATGTGACACTAACAATGAATAAGCGTTGTGATGCTGGTTTCGTTGTAACCATATAAACAGGTTTATCATTCTGCTTTTGCTTGCCTACTAATGGGCCAGTGATTTTAGAAAATCGTTATCCTTTTAGAACTCAAGATCCTAAATACCAGTTATCCATTCAAAAGCATATTACTATACACACATCCACACCAAGCCGTCTTTTATGGTCAACGGTAATGATTTTACCTCCAATTTCTGCCAGTGAACTTGACAGAAACTTTCCGAGCCCTCAGCACCTTGATTTGCTGGTAATGCCTACACTGAGGAATGAGTCCTTATGCTGAGATGATGACGGCACGTGGTCTGGCCACGGGCACTGGGGTACCACAGCGCAGCTGAACACGGTGCAGTAGGCATGGCCCCGCATCGAGCTCGCGCGGCAATCCTGCTACAAGGCTAGTTGGCAACCAAGCTTGGACTTTCCTGTACCTCACTCCACAGCGCAATTGTGTCTCTGTTCTCCTGGGTTCAGAAAGGCTGAATGGTTCCCAGATCTAGAGTACAGAGAGCTGTTTCGGCAGGGGCCTGTCTTTCCGCAGCTGTGCTGGCAAGCGTCTGTCAATGTTAATTTCTGTCAGTTAACAAAAACCTTCCAGAAGGGCACCTAGAAAGCCAAAAAATTCCTTTCTGGCTCACTTCTTGAAAGCTTCAGGTCCTGAAATCCCATCAACCTTCCTCCCCCAATTTTTTTTTTTTTTAATTTTCGTCCCCATTTGGGAAACAAACAAACTTTAACAATGTAGCTTTTTTCACCAAAATCACCTACTATTTTCCATCCAGCTCTGCTAATGAATGAATGAATTTCTGACATCTCTAATGACTTTATATGAGTAAGGGGGTGAATTCTAACCCAAAATATTTCAGCTGGCCTGGAAGATTCTGGGAATCCACATAATTTGCTCCTGCCCTGAGCACCAATGGTACAATGAGATGGATGCAAAATTCAATTAGATTTGAAGGGCTCAGCTGGCCATCATTTTAGAACAGTATCAAAGGCATTGGGATCAGCATACCACATTCCTTTCGACAGCTTCTGGAAAAGCAACCAATGAGAGAGTACAAAATGTCATCCTGGCACTCCTCATATGTCAGTGTGAGACAAGGACTCCAGGAAACCTCTTCTACGGAGTTGTTGAAGAGGAACAAAGGACTTTGCAGAAACATTGCAATACAAAATTGAAAACTCATGTTCCTTTGTCAGAGGAAAGTTGAAGGCAACTACCATTAAAATGATACAAGGTTACGTGGGGAATGTTTAAATGTTTCACTATCCTAGAAATAAATCAGAATCCTGAGCTGGAAAAAGCTTCAGAGGGTCTTTATGTGGTACTGATGCAAATAAAATGTATGGTATGTAGAACACAGCTAGGTGCAAAATTAAGCCAAATTCCTGAAGACTACTGAAGGAAATAGCAGGGGGAGAAGAGATTAGGGATTTAACTGTGACAGCTGAGAATGGAGTGGCTGCAGCAGTAAAAAAGTTCTTCAGTTGAACAAAAACAACAATCTCTGACTAACTCAGATTTCACAGAAACAAAAAATGCTCAGGGTAAAAGGAAAGAAAATCAACCACAAAGGCAAAAAACTCCAAGGAAGGGTGTTCGTCAAATCAGTTTTTGTTGGAATGGTGGAAATGTCCTGTCAGAAAAAGGTGCTGTTATGAAAGTTTGGTTTGTACCATATGTAATCAGTAAATTACTTTTTTTTTTTGCTTTCTGTTCTAGATGGCCTATAATGACAGTCACTGTATTGGACTCTGCTGGAAAGATGGGCCAAGCTGAAATGGAGGTGCTGTTATTCTTGGGATGGGTGGCTGCAATTCGTTCAAGACATGTTAATGTTCAGAGCTTTAAAAACTGCAGCTATTCCCCAAAATACCGGCTGCCTACATGGCTGATCAGAAACCATGCTGATTGAAGAGGCTTTACCGTCTATTTTCTCGGTGGAGCTTCCAGAGTTTGCGTGTACTAGGAACAGCCCAGGAACCTTCAGAAAAAGACAGTGAATTCAGTCCGGAGCCAGAGAAGCACCTGCTGTGTGGTACTTAAATGGAGAAAAAGCTTTGCAGATAAACTTCTAGCTGAGAAAGTGCCTTGGAGGTATGGGAGAGAAGACATATCCTGCTGGTTTATTTCTACTCTGTATAGGAAAATGAGTGTTTGCATATATTTTCTGAACACAAAATAAGTTTTAGCCAATTCCAGATAGCCTTTTTTTCTTTCTAGCTGGTAAAACCTTTAGCATGTATGTACTGGCAAATTACTGAACACAAAAGGAACATCAATAACCATAACTAGTAACAAAATGTACTGTTATAGGCAACTGATGCATAATGCAAGGGACATTTGGGGACAGAAGGTCAAATCAAGAATTCATTTAGTTAATTAGGCTCTTGTTAAAACTCACCTATGTGCTGGTCTTTGAGAACGCCTATTTAACCTGTCATTCTCCCCAACTAACCTAAAATATGCAAATCCTTCAGATCTGGACTTATTCACAGTCTAATCAAGACAGAAAATCTTGGGTCATGTAGGAGTTTAAAAATCCCTTCAAGTAATTTTATTTCTAATAATATAACCTTTTTTTTTTTTTACCTTAACCACCTTAGGTAATTAATCATCCACTCCTACTAAAGGTCACCATTAGCAATCTACCAGTCTGTTTACTGTGGCTGCCATTACACTACATTCATGTACTCTTGTATGTCCCTTGGTTATTATTAAACCTCAATTGAACAGATGGCAGCATCAGTCCTCTGTCGTACTTCCTTAGGAATTGTTTTCTGACTTGTTGTCCCTTAGCACAAACAGGATCTCACAGCTCACATACCCTAAGCCCCGAGGACCAATGCCAACATCACCCAAACATAGGCACTTAAAGGATATGCACTGCAATGCCTACATTTCTGAAAGAAACCGAACATCAGTCTAGTTCTTAAATAATGTGTCCAGATCAGAAGACCATGAATAAAATTGGCAAAATTACTAGCCATGAATCAACCCTTTTTGGCTTCTAAAGGGGTTTCCTAAAGAACAGGCTTATATTGAAGGATAATAGAAAAGCATAATCTTTGTCCACTCTTCCATGTGATGCTGGTGTTGGAATTGTAGTCAACACTCATTTCATTCTCTAACAAGAAAAAGTGAGATTCTCATTTTTACTTCCGTCCACTTTATGTTTTTCTACAATGACTATAACTCAAGTATTTTAGGAATATTTACATTACATCATCAGTTAAATGTTCCATTTCTATTATTAGTATTTATTAATTTCAGACTACATGAGAGAACCATTTTAAGAAAAATAAGTGTGCTTAGAAAAAAGTAAGTTAAAATTGTAGCATCAGCGGAGTCAAACATCTTGGTGTGACACCTTGCTGGTTACACACTGAAATGTTTTCAAAAAGTTGTATCACATAAGCATTGGAAAGATTGTAGTAGACACAGTGCTCCCAAAGTGTCCAAAAGTGAAATGTCAAATCTACAGGAGCCACTGGGGAAGATCTCTGTTACACATTCTCAGCCAGCTTTTTTTTCTGGAGCCTTCACTTGGAAGTATCATTGCAACTCTACAGTCTAGTAAATTTTAATCAGAAAAAAATCTGAAAGAAATATAATCTGAATAGTTCTCACCATGACCATGACCATGATGTCACCTTTACTGATCCTATTTGTAATCGGAAATAAAATTCCCTATGCAAATTTGCAGGCGGTGCTGAAGATTTATTGTTTGATTAATTTGTCAGGGACCCCATGTTTAACTGTATAATTACATTACATTAGCACAGGGATTACCCACATGACAAAGCTCTAACTAGTCACTAAACATTTGAAGTGATGTAGACCAGCTTTTGCTCCTAATTCATAATGCAGTATTTCCAAATGCAGAGCAAGATGACACAGTTAAATACAGGATGCGTGTCCACTTAGTTTTCGCTGAGGTGAACTAATATCTCAGCTCCAGGCAAGCTGCCTTATTTATCCCCACAAACAAGCCAATATCCAAAGAACTGCATAAAACCAGATATTCCTTGGCTTCACATCCTTTTAATTTTGTGGCATTAAAAACATTTTTATAGCATACTTAGTAACAAGGGGTTTTTTATTTTATAATAAAGAGGGCTTAATTCTACAGTCAAGTACTTGTATAACGAAGGATCTTTAAGTGTAGGGTAGATTTTCTAACCAGAAAGTATGCCCCCCAGAAGAACAACTCTGGGGTGCTGGAGGAACAGTGGGCACACCTATGCAGCTGCAGTAGATCTAGATGACCTTGTCTGCACAAATTGAATAGTTTTGGTTAAGGCTCTCTTCTGGTGCAAGCAGACTGCTTCTACCACTCTGAAATGCCTTTTGCTATACTGGAACATTTTAACAAATATCTCCCCTCCACACCACAGCTTACACCAGGTGCCATAAGGAAATTCTTCCACAGTTAGCCAATCCTAAAATTTAACAGACACATAGTTTTAGGGGCAGAGTACTTCATCTTGCTTCCTGTGTGACAAGGCTGTGTAATTCTGCCTTCGAGTTCCTGAACCAAGACAGCAACCTCTGGTAGTGTTGAAGAGCACATCTTTTGAAAGAGAGCCGGGCTCAATGCAAATTCTTCTAGCAATGAAGAACCTACCGTAACTTATCTGTTTTAAATTAAGTCATTCTACTGGTTAATAACCTTCATTCTTAGACAAATGGGCCCTTTCCATAGTTTGAATTAGTCTACCTTCAGCTTCCAGCCACTGAAGTTTACAATGACTTTTCTAATTAAGAGTGTCTCTATTGTCTGATACTCTCTGCCCATTTAAGTTCAAAAGAATCAAGTTGTCTTATAACAGGAAGGTAAAAACCATGTTCTCTCTTGTCTGCTCTGCTTCTGCCCCACTGAGCTCTGGCTGTAGCCCTAACGGAATACATAGGCTGGCTTCTGCTAACTTTTATGCATTTCACATGAACTGTAGAAGGTCAAGTGGATGTAAAAGGGGAGGCAAAGGTTTGGTGGAGCCTTATGTACACTTTAGGAAGTAGGGTCATTGAAAAGAAAGCATATATGTTCCTTCCAGCTACAAGTCTTAGACTTCATTATACTTCTTTCAGCTACAATAAAGTTGGGGTACACAGGGTTGTCTGCCTTAAAGGTCTCAATTTTCTTTTTAATGGAAATTGGGGATTAATAATGGATGCAGAAATGCTTTGTGGCTTTCAGCAGAATAGCTTTTTTTTTGCAGAGTTAGCTCCATTAATCCACTCTTAAATCTAATCACATAATCAGACAAAGAAAAAACATCAGATTTAGTTTGAAGCAAGAGAACTATAAATAAAGAAAACAATGAAATGGTCAGCCTATACCTCTTCTAACTATCCAGTGACCTTTTCATTTAGATGTTACCCTTAAAAAGCAAACATTACATTATATTTTATATCATTTGAGAACCATAACTACAGGAAACTCAGAGTGTTAAGTGAACAGCCTTGCTGCTGCAAATTCAAGAATGATATAGCATGCAATTATTGGTCACCAGTAGCAACTGTGTAGTTCAATTTGCTAAAGGTATTAGACGCTTAAACTATATTCCCTTCTCTTTTTTCTGAAATAAATCCCCCTGCATTTAGATTTGTCAGTCTCAGTGTCAGTTAAAATTGAATTTGTTTTGGAAAATGTGAATAACCTCCCATATCCAATAATTATATCTTTCATTAATTTTTAATATTATTTCACTGAAATAAAAATAGATTCTTCTGTACCTTGGTTAGGCTGCAATTGCACTTCATGCATTTCACTAATTAACTTTTACGTTAAGAGTCACAGCGAAATTATTTTGTCTAATTAAAAGAAAAGTTAAGTCCTTGATGCCCACAGTCAGTATTTCTCACTTCGTCATCTTTCTGCCGATAACAGGCTGTGCCAGAACTGCTAGGAAGAAGTGTGTTTCTTCTGGTAAAATCACTGGGTAGGGACTCAAGGGATCTAGCCCTGCTGCAGACTGTCTGTATGACCTTTGGCAAGTCACTTGATAGATATATGCTTTATAGCTATATCTGTAATTTGAAAATAATATGTCAGGTGTGGTAGGCGTGTATTCCCTTTATATTTAGGGGTCTAGAAGTAGCTCAGAATGCTAATTCTCCATGAAACAATGAATTTGAGAGTATGACTGAAATAAGAAAGAAATAAAAGAGTTCTGAATGAGACAAACTACTAATCTACTGAAAAGATTATATAGTAAAAATACTATTCAAAACCAATTTCATTACATGGTGTTGTGTAATATCAAGAAAAGAGACTTATAACTACTAGCAATTCTGGCAAAAAGCCTCTCCAGGACCAATTAGAGATACAAGTATCGTTCACAACTCTGTTTTTCTCCAGGCCCCATGTTTAATTACTGGCAATTCTTTTTAAGTCTCCTTTCCTCCTGAGAACACTACAGTGCAGTGTCACGCCTGGAAATGTGTTTCCCTCCATTCTTCCTGTAGGGAAAATTATTCTTAGTGTTTGGCTGTGACTGAAAAGGGATACCTGGAGGGGAAGGGCAGAAAAGGAGGAAGCAAACTATTAGAGTGGTATTCCCAAGAGAAATTTTGCCTCTTAGCAGTCCTGGAGTACTGATGATCATAGGGAAAGAACAAACACCTGCATCTGATTTGGCTGCCATGAATCTGAGGGATTTAGCTAGCACCAAAAACCACTGTGCAGAGTTGTTCTCTTAAATGTATTTACAGTCACACCTAACATGGTAGAAAAGGGATAGGAAAATCATCTTTACCCACTGTGTAACATAACTGCAACTAAGTTGGCAAGAGTCTGGGAACAATACCTTTGACAGAGCTCAGACAAGTTGAGGATGCCCGCCGAAAAAAGCTTATGCTCCGTGAACAGCTTGCACTACACAGTAAATGGGCGACAACAGGGAGAAACTGAAGTAATGAAAAAGTCAGCTGAATCATCTGGGATGGATCACCTGGCAACAAGAGGCTGTTTTAAGTGCAGTGGTGCAGCAGAATTTAATGCATGAGAGAAGGTACTGTATACAAGGTGAAAAGGAGAGAGAAAATACAGTATGGTGAACGACAGCCGCAGACCAGACAGATGCCATGTTGCAAGCAATGAAAAAAACATCAACAATGCACTCTAACCCTAATTTACTAATTAATAAACCTTAATTAACTAACCCTAATAATAATTACAGTGACTGCTGTTGCTATTTCCCACTGATGTTCTGTCATTTCAGGATATCTATGTCATCTCTGTTAAAGTGTTGGAACAAACACTTTCGGCCCTCAGAAAAGACAGCCACGGCAAAAGCCGTGCAACATCTTGTTTTGTAGGGACAAAGGAGCAAAAAAATAGTTCTCCCTTTCACCACCTTTTCTTACCCAAGTTCTCTTCTTCCCTATCTCTGCTACTGGGCACATCACCCACCTGCCAGTCCTCTCATCTCCTCTTCTTTTGGTCTCACTTTTATTCAGCTGGTAGAAAAGTAAGACAAAGGAGAAGTAAATACAGTACAAGCGTGCTTGGTAGACAGCAGGGAGAAGATGGAATTTCTTCGTCACCGACAGGAGGTAAGACAAGGGGGAAAACAGAGAAAAAGTCGTCTTTGGAGGCAGTGAATGAGCAGAACAGCCTTTTCTGTCTGATAAATCTAGGCTAGCAACCATGCACTGCTTACTCACAAAACTCATTTGTATATACGCACCTGAAGAGGAAAAAAGGTTAATTAAAGATCTAAAGTTCACAGTTATGCACAGAAATTCACTGAAGCTACAGTAACAAAAGCTGTTTGAATGACTGCAGTATCTTTTTGTTGTTGGTTAGGATTAAAGCCATCAACATTGCCAATCTGGGACGTTCTCACAGTAATAAAGTTCATATCGCATCCCTTGGCCCCTTGCCTGCTGACACAAACTGTGGTCAGGTATGGAAGTATTAATGCTATTAATATTGGTGAGACTGTCTCTGAAATCCTGCATGTAGTCACCAAACCTCAATAAAGTTGATTCAAAAGGGATGAGAAAAGATCCATTAAAATGACCAGTATGATGTAGAACTTATTTTGCGTGAGTAAAAAAAAAAAAAAAATTAACTTCTTCAGCCTAGCAGGGGAAAAGCAGCAAAAACAAGGCTGAGTGAGGTTATCATTGTTTTCTATAAATACGTCAGGGGAATAAACAGCAGAGAAGGAAGTTCAAGCAAAAAAACCTGTTGCCTAAAATGAGCAAAATAACATTTTATGGTAAAGGGCAATGCTGACACAAGAACAAATGAGTAAAACCTAGCTGTGACTCAGTTTAGCTTACAATTTATGAGATTTTTAAGCACTGGAAGAATAAGATTCTGTAACAACATTCTAACAGAAATATTGGGCAAGAATCCATTTTTTTGGTCTTAAACAGAGCTTATTGTGATCAGGCAGACATGAATACATGATACAAATTGTAATATATGATTGGGCATTATGATCCAAGGATCCTTATGTTCCTACTGCAGATGTCTAAGACATGTAACCAAAGATGGCTGTTAAAATTGCAGAACAAGGATTTACTTCAGCAACATTCATAACGTTCTTCTCACATAAACTCCAAATTTAATGGTATTATTATTAATTCTCCATTCTTTCTTGTTTTGTGAAGTTATCACCAGAATACAGCGGTACACAGCCTCATCCTCTTACCCACACAGTCCCATTGCATCACCACCTATATTCATACAGCAGGTACAAATTGTTTATGTCTACCTGCATCTACCATTTTCTCCTGTATGTATATCCACAGTTAAAATACCTTTGTCCTAAGAAGTGCCTGCCTATTTGGCATTCTCTGTACCAATTACACATCAAGAGGACCATGTATAACCACAACTTCGCCTAATGGGATGCTAAATATTTCTTTAGCATGAACTCTGAAGCATAAGGATTGTACATATAATTCATTTTTTAATGTCATAGCAATGTTTAATGCTTTTTTAATTCAGATACTACCTTGATAACTGTGTAGCAAAAAAAACAGATGAATTTATTTTGCTTGGGAGAAGACAACAGAGAATGGTGTTGCAGATGCCCCATCCCAATACAACATTGAGTAAGGAGCAGCTACACATGTGGAGCTACACAGCATGAACCAATAGCAATTTAGAATTAACCTACTGGGTTAAATCCATCACACAAGGTCATTGTGTAACTCCTGTGCCATCAGTCAGCATGTTACCTTTAGTGAGGTGCTTTTGTTCTGCAGCAAAAACACCTCCAGAAACCAGAGGGATGTTAGAAGGCATATCCATAGCTACAGTTACAGTAGTAGAGTAATAGTGTTGTAACAGCCTTATAGATGTAAAGGTATAACCTTTTTTCTGGTGTAGGGTCTTCAAAGAAAGCTATAATAGCAGGTCTATAACAGTATATTTTTGCCACTATTGCTATACCAGTGAATTTCTTATGATCCTTGTTCAGCCTTGTTTTGGCACGGGCTGTCCACACTCCCTATGTGGCTTCCGCTCGGGGGGG
>JAVKLA010000017.1:4986246-5008602 GCA_034782735.1 Sagittarius serpentarius | reverse complement strand
CGGCCCTCTCCCCGGGGGCTGCAGGGCCATCCCCTCCCCCGGCCACCTCCTCCCCACCTTCCTCACTGACCTTGGGGTCTGGGTGGGGGTTTCTTTCCCACCCCAATCCCCTCCCCCGCTGCAAGTTCCCCCTCTTAAATCTGTTATCCCAGAGGCGCTGCCGCTGTCCGCTGCCCGGGAAGCTTCTGGCATCTTCTCATAGGAGCCAGCCCTGCAGCCCCTCCCCCACCACCAAAACCCCATCACTCAGACCCAAAACGTTAGGGTCTGTACCTGGGATTTCCAGTGAGGTACCCTAAGAAATGCTCCACTTGTCCATTACGCAAGTCTGACTTACACACAGGAGCGAGACAGACCCTGAGATACTCAACAGTGTTCCCAGTTTGTTTAGAGATGTACAGATACAGCCGTTGAAATCTAAGCACTTGGACCAAGACTCACAGAGGTTTTTAAGGTCTTGAATCTGAAGCACTCACCCTTTCTATTACTCTCATTTAATTAAAGGCTGGCAGGATAAATCCCTTTGGGGATCAGCTTTCTAGCAGCTACAGACTTTTACAGGCTTAGGCACTGGCTGAGTAAGGTCTTATAAATGCTGTTGGCACCTGAATTTTAGAAACCCTTAGGTGTTTCAAGTAAAGAGCTTAATTCAGTCTTGTCAATCTAGCTCCTTCTGTCTATCTTTAATCTCATTTCATCCTGTCAGAGCTGAAGTTTCCTCAAGGATAGATTTACCTTTTTCCTCAGTCTATATTTGCTGGTAATAGTTATTTGGTGTTTGAGGACATACAACTGGTACTGAGAGTTGTGCTGCTTATGTTGACTAAGATTCTTTGGGTGATATACGTAGAAAAATATTTTTGTTTCACTAACTATTGTATTATTATTAGTCTTTGTTAGTGTGGCTTTATTATCAGACAAATATGACTTCATTCTTTGGTTAAATTACAAGTCTAGATACTAAAAGAACTGTTTAGATATAATAGGTTTAGGCTTGTGTAAGATATTTACTTTAGAACTTCATGACATTTTGATTAAAAAATAAGCACTATACAGTATCATCCAGGTACATGCTAAATGAATTAAGAAGTAGTTTGCTGACATATTTCAAATAGTATTTGTGGATGAGCAATCATTGTCAAATAGAGATAGTCCTAGTGGAAGTACGCATGAAATGACAGGTAAAACTAACATTTTCACCTGTATGCAGCTGTAAAACTACAGTTCACAACATATGTGGCTGACACACAGACTGCAGTGGCAAACTAATAAGGATGAAATCAATTATACAGAGGAATCAGAGCTTCTCCACAATCCAGGCCCCCTCACGCTAAAGGTGAATGCAAAATATGTACTGAAGAACTAGGAACACTGGCCATGCCTACAGAGTAAGACGTTGTCCCCTGGAAGATGAGACTTCTAAAACACTTCAAGTCACTACAAATTAGTACCTGAACATGAACCGCCATGCAACACAGTGGCAGAAAAAGCTCAAGTCTGGACTAGGATCTGAGGAATGATTTTGTCACTATATGATGCATTGCTGGGACTAACTTGAGAAAACTATATATATGGTTCTGTGGTAACTGCTGAGATTGACTTCATAAAATATAGACATGGTTCTGTTGTATTTCTTCTCTTAAAAAAAGATACTGGGAAGTCTGAAAGCATACAGAAAAAAGCTATTACAATTATTCAAGAGCTGATGAAAAGGCCTTACCAAGAGATTTAAAGGAATCAGTGTAGCTTATAAAAAAAAAGATTGAAAGGTGACTTAATTATAGTTTGTAAGTATCTTCCCAGGGAGAAAATACTGGGTTTTAATGGATTCTTTAATCTACTGGAGAAAGACTTAATAAATCCCCTTAATGTATATGGCAATCACTTCACCCACGAGTGAAACACATATACTTCTGAATGAGAGTATGGAAGTTAGCAGTGTTCAGGAGCAATAGAGAATAATTAAGGGCAGAAATAAAGCAGGATGTTATGGGCAATTAAAACTACAGGAGTAATTTTGCGAGGGAGGATATAATTTTTCCAAATGGATTTTCTCAGAACACAAGGCCACAAATTCCTATTCTTTTTAAAGTCACTTTATAAAGTATCACAGCTTCTTTAATGACCGAAGTGGTTAGGACTTCCATTTTCTGCACTACCCAAAGAGTATTCTTGCAAGTGAGGTGCATTAAGTGTCACAATGAGAAAACAGAACAGTATCTTTTTCTCACATGGGTTTCTCTCAAGCTGTGCTCAGCTCCCAAGGTACCCATATTCTGTTCATACAACTGTGTAGCCACATCAGTAATGACTTCTCATGGCTGTGACAGGTTTTGCACAGAGGAAACTATTCCCAGTGGTACATTGCATCTCATTGTGTATGAACACCATGTCATCACATGCTCTTGGGGTGTGAAAAAAATATGAGTAGCTGCTCATACCTGTCATTTGCTGGAACAAAGACTAGGCTGACAACTGATATAGTGGCTCGTGTTAATTTGACAATGTTCACTTGAGACTGAGACCAGAGCATTTATCTGTAATCTAAGCCAAATTCCTGTCATACAGATGAACAGGTAGGGCATTCATTGTTTTTGTGTCACTTTGTCCCCTAAGCGCTGCCAAGGACAAAAGAGCAGGAACTGTTTTATATCCACTTTCTGCCTCAAGCAATGTTCTGAGTTTGGCTCCAATTGCCTGGGAAGCAGAGACTTTGCTTTTCTAATAGAAAATCATTTTGTTATGAAGTTTAGAAAGTGACAAAAAAATCTTGATGTCTACACACGGTGATTGCTATCACCGAATTAAAGCACAGTCCCTGGGGAGAGGAGAATGTGGAACAAATGGCTATACAGGCAAAATCATGAAAGACAGAGAGGAGAGAAGCAAAGTTTATAGAGAGACAAAATAAAAAGGGAGGCTTGGACACTGTCGAAGAGGGCCTCTATCTTTGTCTCAGACTGATACGGACATGTTGCCTCTCTATTCCGAGCTCCCAATTCTAGCAAAAGAATGGTACTATAAACTAATTAATTCTCTTAATCTTTCACTACAGAGAAAAAAGTTTGAAGAGAAACAAAAAAATTTCTCCTCCCGATAGTCCCATAGCCAATGTGTACATGATGGCCTTATGCCAAGATTCCTCTAAATCACACAAACACTGAAAATCTCTCCATCTTTACTCTCAGTGAAGCAAACCTTTGATATCTCCAAAACCTTCTTTTCAAAGTCTTAGTATGAACATAAATTCATGAAATAAAACCACAAGTACTTTGTGAACATGCCATTTACCATGTAGTTTTTTGAATGCTGAAAGTTTTCTCTAGCATTTTTTAAGGTTTCTCGTTGGCTTTTTTCCCCTGCGGTTCTGATGACTAGAACTTGTTTGTAAAAATGCACTTTAAGAAAAGCTGAGGGTTTGCAGACAGCAAGACTCCTGAGGTTGGGGGTTTTGAAAATTCACAACAGTTATGAAACACAGAATAAAATGTTGAGGCTTGCCAGCACAGAATGAATAAAGTGAGAAAATAATCTTCATGCCTGTGTCTCAGATACCTAGGATACCTACAAGCATTTGCTTGTAGGCTCTGCATTTACAATCAGAAATTTTACTGACACATTTGAAATAACAGATTTCTGATTTGTTCATCTGAAGGTTGTTGATGCAAGGATTTTCTCAACAAAGCAGCCTTGACTTGGGAACTCACTTTGGACAAGAAACAAGCATTAAAGTTGTATGAGGAAAATACATCAGAAAAACTTGAGATTCAGTGGAAAAAGGCTTTGGTGATGCAGAGAAAAGTCTTCCCTGAACTCTCTGTTTTGTTGGTTTTTTTCTCTACCCTAAACTCTTTCTGGTTTTGGTCAAACACTTTTTGACTTCTCATTTAATTCAATTGGTTTATTGCTTGGTTCTTAGCATCCCTAGATTTCAGCAAACTGTGTCATACAATGTTATCAACCTCAGTATGTTTATATGCTATCTTTTCTACTCCTTATCAAGAACCACTCACAAGCTACAAGCAGTGGGTTTTGTTTCTAAGTTTTTATAAGGAGTAGTTACGAAGCTTTGTGTCATAAAATGCTTATTTCCGGTTGAGAGGATCTGAAAAGAGAAAAACATTTCTTTGGCAGAAGCCTTGGTTTAAGATGGGCCTTCTCTTCTTCCACGGCCCATATCATGGAGTTTCGTGCAATACGTCCTTGGTTGTAGAATTTGAGTAGTTTGTGGCAGGGTCTTATAAACCTCTGAAAAAAATTGCTGAATGGAGGCGATACAGATACCACTGCAAAGCCAAATCGGAGTGTCATTGCACATTTCATGTCGGAGACAGCAAATGATTAAAGCATGTTATTGTTTCCTTACTCTGCACCTTCATTTTTGATCATTGCATTGCAGTAGTATAAAATAAATTTATTTCTACCTTGAAGAGAGAGAGTTCTGGCAAACTCCAGGCATTTTTATTGCTCGGAGCAAACCAGTCCCAAGACAGGGTTACTACTCCTCTCCACCATGCTAGTCAACCCAAAGAGGAGTCTGTCAAGAGTCAATAGGACTCTCCTTCGCTGTCTTGCAAGGGCCCATTTGGTTTCTGACCACCTCTTACTATTCTTAGGAAAAGCAATCTCTAATTACAAGGACCAGAAGGGGATTATGCGAGGAGGCGGCCTGTGCCTCAAAAATGAAGTGAAGAAAACCAGCTTTCCTTATCACTTTCAAATCCTCCTGTTTTTGAATGTCATCTTCTTTTATCTCTGCTCCTAAAAGAAGGTAGGCTGGAACACTGGAAAGGGAAGGAAATTGTTGTATGTATAGGTCTCTTAATCTGTTTCTTCACATAAGATGCCTGCTTGCTTCTTCCATCCATGAATAAGCAAAGGTGCACATCACCCAGTGCTCACAAGGGAATGGGCCTGTCACAGCTACTACTGCTCACCCACTGCAATGCAGGGGGATTTAGGAAACTAAAATTTGCTTTTGCTCCCTTAGAGTATTTATTCGTTTCATGTTATAATGCTATAATGTCTGTAAAGTTCAAGAAGATTTGTAAAACTGTTTTCTCAGGCATTATTTTTCAAAATCTTTGTGAATGTTTCTTCAGCTGCCACGTGTTTTTCAGAGATATGAGCATTCAAAACACACTGGACAGTTCAGCTTATGAACTAGAGATCATAGAAATCATCTGATTTATTTTGAGTAGCTAGGAGAAAACAATTTCAAAATATGGGGCTATATTTTGCTGGTATGAAACCAGCTGTTACAGCTTATCTCTTCTTTAGTTTTAATTCTATTAGTAATAAAATTTAATATGTACATGTTAAATGGGAAAACATAGTCTAAAAGTTCTGCAGACATGAGTTCAGGTTGATTCATTCCACCCTGTAGGTGAAGAAGTCCATGCTGGCTGAGACCTGATAAAATTGTTTATCGTACTGCACTCTGAAAATGCCACACTCCGCAGAGGTAAAAAACAAATTAAATTAGGATCATTTTAGAGAGCTTTTAAAAATGCCATTGATGTTAGTTTTTCTATCCCTCTACTTTTAAAGCCTTGCTTACCGTGTACGTAAATGTACACAGGGCACAGGACAGAAGGAGCCAAGCAGACCTCTAGAGTTACCTAAATGCTCTTCCGTACTTAAAATGTCATATTTTTAAAGTCTGATGCTGTGAGCCTTTCTGAGAGGCAAGCTGATCTTTCTGGAAAATGACAAAGGTCCCTTTTATGGTACTGTGGAGTTCCTACTGCGGAGTTCCTACTGCAGAGTTCCAAGAAAATGTACATTATTGTTGTGATGAGCTTTATGTACTAGAAAGCAGTTACTGAGTCAGGATGGAATCCTGCTAGATCCTGTGTCTATGACAATTTTAATTTTGAAAGGAAATTTCTAGCAGGTAGAGAATAAGGAAAAAAGCAACTGATTTATTGTTATTAGGCATAAACATATGGACAGTGAGACAAACCCATGTAATTTGAGACAGAGCAACAAAACTGGAAGGAACTGAAGATAGTGATAATATGACCAGAAACAAAAGGAGTGCAATGGTGTGCACAATGGAATGATTTTGGGAAAAAGCACTAGAAAACCTTTTTTTTTATAATAGCATATACATTAATCAAGATGATAGAAAGATCTTTTACAGTTGCAGCTGATCAGCTACCCACGTATTAGCAGTCAGTGATTTCTTCTGGGCACAGCAGCTGATAAACCATTTCAGAAATGCCAGTCCTTTTATGAATGCTTTGGTAAGGTGTGGCTAGTATTACACATAATCTATATGATTATGCAGGATCTGTAGGATAGACAAGGCCATATGGAAGAGTACTAATTACATGTGAGTTTCACAGGTCTCCCCCTTTCTTCCACTTGAGTAAAGTTTTTAGAGGGAAATTTCATGTGGCAGGTGTCTATCTCAAAATGATGTGTTTTTTTTACCTCTGGCAAAATTGAACCAGTCCGGAGGGAATGAAGCAGGTAGCAAGGAAATAAAGAAGATCAAATGAGGAGCTGGTGGTGGTGGGTAAGGAAGCTGGGTGACAGGAGGAGACATTGGGGCATGGTGGGGACACCAGGAGTGGTGAACAGTGAAGCTGGCCTGATGTGAGGTGCTCCAGCAGAGAGTGGGACTGAGAAGGCCAGGTTCAAGGCACTAAGGACAGAGAAGGGAGTCCACAGTGAAGAGCAAAGTTAACGTATATAGAAAATATCTTTCTGAGTGCTGACACCCAGTGGTAGGACAGTCTTAGGCATCAGATCCACTGGTGTGTTTCAGCAAGTTGCTGAAAACAGTCATTTCACATTGACTGTTGTCTAGGAAGCTGTTAACATGGGACTTTTCTGTAGACAATTTAATAAAAGTGTGTTGTTTAATAAATTTGTGACTGAAATCAATGAAGGAGTCATTGAACCAGAGCAGGATAAGGCTGTCATATATAAATACTAGAGAAAAGGGGGTAGCACTTCACTTTTGTGATAGAAATGCTTAAATTCCCCTCTAGGTGGATAAGGCAAATGTGACACACTGTGGAGCCATAGCTGTAGTCACAGTCATGCCAATGCAACCAGTTCCCTGGGGGAACCATTTTGATTCAAAAAGTCTTCTGAATATCTTCCTGCATATATCGAAGAAAACTATTAGCCATTTTTTCTTCTGACTTTTCTGCTAACAGCTCTCTGTATGGCCTCTGAAACTTCTGCAGCACTTTCTGTTATACATTTAATACCCTGAAGAATATGCCTAGATTACCTTAAAGTAATAGATTCATAGGTTCATAGGTTACCACCCTTTGTGAGAGTCTGTCTCTTGCTTTAGTCCAAATACTTTGAAATCATCCTTAATGTAAGCCAGGTTAAATGCAAGTAGAAGTTGCTAGTTAGAACATACAAAGTAGGCAATAGAGTTACAAATATTTATGAAGTACCAATGTGGAAATTAAAGACAAAAATAGGCAATAGAGTTACAAATATTTATGAAATACCAATGTGGAAAATAAAGATGACATTTACTTAATTTGTGCTAGGATTAAACAGAAAAGGCTCCTGGGCTCTTTTTCAGTCACTGTTGCCTTCCCTGACCCCTGCCTGTGAGGTGTTACTCTTCAGGCCATGCTTATCACAGTAATTGATTTTTTTTAAAAAAACACACACCCCTACCAAACCAACCGTTTTTTTTAAAAAGCCCAGGAAATTCTACACACATGCAAACCCTTAAATTGTGGTTGGAGGCATAAGCACTCTGAATTTAGTAACTGCTGCAATGAAGGTTGCCTGAATGAGAAGGCAGAATAAGGAGGAGGAAAGTTGTTCTCCAAGCTGTATAGGGCTAGGAAGAAATGCATTTTATTTCTTTGTCAGAATTCCTGCATGATAAACAAATCACTACAGCCACAGTTATCAAAGGAAATCAGTACATATTTGATTCATTTTCCTTAAATTTAGATGTCTAAATTGTCTGTAGTCAATGGAGGGACACAGGCATTTCTAGAGGGTGATTCTTCAAATCCCTTTTAGGATGACTTTGAATGGCATGCATCACCCTCTGGAAGTTATCACTCCTGACTACAGCGGTCTAATTTAGACCAAACACCTAACTTTTAGACCTCTGCCTTTGCCCTCCCAGAGAGTGAGATTCATCTGACCCAGCCTCGGTCTACAAGCAAGGCAGGTTTTCTCTGCCAGCGCAGAGAGGCACCTCCAGAAGGCATTTCATCCCTCTGACTGAGGGAGGCAATGGCTCTCTTGAGCTGCCTGTCACTCCATTAACTGGAGGAAGAAGCAGCGTAGACAGCTAGTTCAGATTGGATGCCTTAATATTAAATAGCTAAATTGAAATTAATTTCAACCCACACATTTGTTTTTTCAGCTGGAGATTTGGATCTCCATTTGCTGAAGTTTTGAGCTCTACTAGCTGCACATTCAATCAGCAAGGAGGCACAGCGCGCTCCGAGCAAGAGAAATGCCACAGCACACCCAGAACTCTGAAAAGTGGCCAAAGAGATATGGCAAAGTGGATCTGCTACAGTCAGTGGCTAATTATTAAGCTCAATATCACCATGCTTCAGTTCAGTACTTCTAAAATGGGATAATGCCAGCCTTTCACTATGGAGATATTTTGTGAAAATAAAGCAACTGATGTCTGGACAATCTAATAATGTGTGTCACAGAATGGCTCCTGAAGAAATTAGTAACTATTGTTAGACCAAGATTTTAATATTATGTAGTAAACAAGCCCTGAGAGAAATTCACTGAGAGCATCGAGCATACCAGGTGAGACAGTTCTCCTTTGGGCAAAAAACCTGAGTGATCCATCTCTTAAAGGAGATCGCTTTAAGGCAAAACTTCAGTTGCAGATCTGCCTAAACTTGGACTTCATTACTTTTTTTTGCTTCATTTGGTAATCTTAATAAAGGTTAAAAATTACTTTGGTGTGTATTATATTACACTTTTGCACATAGATATGCAAAATGCATATATATGTGTATGCATATATATTTATATATAAATGTATACATACATATTTTATATATGTATATAAATGTGTATACATATACATTTGCATTTGAAGCTGTGCTGAGGTTTGGAAGGTTAGCTTAAGTCAGTGGAGATGATTTAGTGTTCGGCTGGAAGGTGACATGGTAAAGGTGAGTCATAAATCATGTCTGGTATTAGCTATAACTTCCTGGCAGCTAGAATATCTAAATAAAAATATGGTTTAACATACCATTATTCAAACTATAGAAAAATTTCCAAACGACCATGATTAAAGAATAAGCATAAAACTGATTGCTGTATTAATAGCTGATATGAGTGTTTCAGAAAAGAAACTACAATTCAAGGCAATTTTAGAGCCATAGTAGATTTTGAATTTGATATTTCTGTTGTTAATTGTTCATACAGTTTATATCTGTATAGATATTAATATTGTTCTCTCTCTTGTGGTGCCTAAGTATGTACCCAATAAATAACACAGTAAGATCCATCCAGTAGAGTCATGGAAAAAAGAATCAGTCATACAAGAAGCCTCAATGTGTAATATTCAGCAGAGAAGCTGGGCATATTCCTATTTAAAGAGCTATTTATATCTTCAAAACAACTAGTTGCCATGAGAAAAACATGTTCTCTGCTCTATAATTGTGTGAAAGTCTGATATAGGCAAAATAACTGCCTCCATTGGAAAAGAGCAACTGATAACGTACACAGTGTATACACTGACCAGGCATGAACCGATGCTTGGATTAGCCCTTCCAGCTTTGCTATTCATCATGAAGATCTTGAAAGAGACAACATATGAATTAAAGCTTGTCATACCTATTGCAACCAGCTACTATTCTCTGAATTAGGAAGAAAGATGATATCATGAGATTCCACTGACTAACGTGACTCCCTCTCCGGTCAATTTTATTTAAATGACAAAAAATTAAGAAATAAAGAAAAAAACAGTTGATGACAGAGCATGAACTCATGAAAATCACCGTCACCCCACAGTAGTCAAGGGTGTGACATTAACTTATGAAAGCTGAAGAACCAGCCCATACTAGTCATATTGTAAACCAGTTGACTAATAAGCACTGCAGCCCATAAAGCCCTCGTCCATGTTTGTTAACAACAAAAAAAGCTTTCCCCATTATGGTTTCAGTGCTCTAGTTGCCTGCGCACTCTCTCCTTTAAACCATGAGAAACTCAACCGGAGGAAGAAGAAAAGTTATACTGGTGCTAATGTAGTGGAACACAGAGAACCATGAAGTCCCAGTAGTTTGACCCTACTCTAATTGAAATCAGTTAAAAATAGTCCCGGTGACTTCAGTGCTGCAGAATCAGCCCTAACCACTGAGAAGCCGACAGATTTTACTATCTCTGAATGCTGAATGCCTCATTTGGGATTTAAAGAAATATGTGATTAAAATCTAATTTTGTCACAAGATGTACTCAGACTGAAGCTGAGCAAATAATTGATCATGAATAATTTATCTGAGGAAGTTTATCTCTTTTCTTTGTCGCTGAACATCCATGAATAGATCATCATTACTTCAAATTCACTTTTGCAGACTTTCTTGATTCTGAATCAACTGGGTGCAGTATTTTTCACACATGGATTACTTGATCTTCACTCTTTCAGCTGTGTTAATTATTTATGATTAGTCAGAAGTCTCATGATGTAACCCTCTAATAGCATTTCTAGCACAGATACTCCTTTAAAACTAAATTAAAAAAAAAAAACAGAAAACCACTTGCGCAAGAGCTTAACAAAAATACTTCAACATGCAAATATAAAGGGGCACAAACATGAGCAAAGCAAAGTTGTTTTCTTTTGTTTAACTGAGTAATTAGTCACAGACTTTCCCTGACTTTCCAATGGATCTCTATTTTAGAGATTGTGTTGTAGTAGAGGATTATATGGAAGTCAGTTGCCTGTCCCTGTGTATGTGGTATGGCTGCAGTCCTGCAATATTAAATGCTATCTTTTCTCTCTCTAAAACTTTGTGAGGTGATGTTAACATCACTTCAATTTATACAGATATGTTGGTGTTCACTTTTTAAACTGCATAGGTCAACTATCTATTCCCTACATCTATTTCCCTGTTGTTAATAAAGTTGAATTCATTTTTGAGCCATATTTATTAATTAATTTCCTATCCTCTTATTAATTAATTTTCTATCCCTTTCAAATATCCCTGTAAGTTTTATCTGTGTATATTATGTAAAAGTAAAGTATTCTAAATAAAAATTATCAATAAAATTATAAAGAAATTAAAAGAAAAATCATATTAAGAAGCTGAAAACTGTGGGTTTAATTGTTCAAAAATTAAATCACCATGTAATAAAAAAGTGTGACATTTCTTCCTTAACTTTTTGAAACCCACACAGGGGAAACTCTGTATGGTATATGTGAAGTGAAGAAATTCCTGATGAATATTTACTGGACAAAAAGTAAACCAGTACTGTTAAAGGACAAAACTTGTAAATAATAAAAAATTCCTACAAGGTTATAATTTCTACTGTCAACAAATACATAAAAGTAATCCAAAGATGAGAATGGGTCATTATGTATTTGCAAACTGTACTCTGAAACCATCCAGAATTGATGAAGGAAAATCTGACACAGTACACAAGTCTTCAGAAACTATGAATCTGAAAAAAATATTGATATGTTACAAATAGTTATTAAATTAAAAACAGTGGCAAACTGTCATCTTAGACATTTTATTTTTAAGAATTTTGTCCTCTTGAATTTCAATGTGAAAATGTGACAGTGAAGCTAAGAATATGTTCTCACAAGAAATTAGATCACATGAATCCCAAGAAGTACTGTGGTTATCATTCTTAGACCTCTATATGAAAAATAAGTTTAGTTTTATTAAAAAATCAGTCTACTATTAAAGCAGACACAAACTGCAAGGAAGTTGACAAAAGGTCTAGAATGTTTTTAAAGAATAAATAAAATTTAATTTAATTTTTAAATTATTCTTCAAGAAAATTACAAAGAAGGAGAATTCCTGGGCAGAAAGATTAGGAAATCTCTTGGAAACTAATCAAGGCAACTTATTAAATAAAACAACGGAGTTAATTAAAAGTAATTTTGCTGGCTTTTTTAAGTCGAGCACTGAAAGAAACACAAAGTCAGCCTCAGTGTAGCTGCAAACACCAGCTTAACTATGATCAGAAGGACAAGCTGAAGGATTCTATTACCACTTTTAGAAAAAAAATGGAGCATCAAAAGTTAAACAGAGGCAGCTGATATAGGTTTGTAGACAGTATGTGTTACTTCTGGTGTTCTGATATGATCCTACTACTGCACTAAAAAGTGACCCTCCCATGGGAGTAAAGGAGTTAAAGGCACTGTAATTTGAAAAGGCATGTATTTGCACAATTGAAAAAGATACAGAAAGAAGAAATAAAACAATGGAATTTAAAAACCTTGCAGTTAAGGTGGAGGAAAAGGTCATTTCTCATAACAATTTCTCATTCAGGTGGTGAAGAAACACTGCTATTACAAACATGGAACGCCTATTTTGTCCTGATTTGTAACTGAATTAATTAGGGATATATTTTGCTGGGAATTGTTCAGTGCTATTGTTTTTAATACAAATGCTAATTTATCCAATTTGACTCTTTCTGGAGGAAAGTATCAAGAAATATTTAATTAGGGAATATGTCTCAAAATGTAACTGTGAAAAGAGGTGTTATAAAGACACAGATATCCCCCAAAACAGCAGCCAACTAGCAATATCACTTAGGTATTAGGCACATGTCCTTACTATTTTGTTTTCTCTGATTTGAACCTCTATTTCAGCATCCCGTGGGAATGCACAATAACCATGCTAAGAATCCTCTTTCCCCAGGCCAGAGAACGTGTATTCATTTATATTTAGTTTAAGCAGCAAGAAAAAAAGAGCAATTGAGAAAAACTGTGGATGAGCTTATTTATTTTGTGTGTAACTAGCAATGGAAGCTTACATTTATTTCAGAAAGAGAATTTAATTGTTTATCCAAAGAACGAGGAGGATACTGGAAAGAAAGATTTAAGGATGCTTATTTCCCAGTAGCTAGTAGCCTGCTGAGGGTGCAAAGCAAGAATAAACAAACAGGTTGAAAACTGTGGGTCTTCCCTAATTCTTCATAATGACTTCCCTGGGTTTGTCCTGAGAAAAGTGGGAAAATCTTCTGGCATCATGTTATGCTCATATGTTTTGCCAGGTGTGATTCCTCTAATGCAGCTGGTAAAAAAAAATGGACGTCTAATCATTTGACAGTAGAGCCTGCAGTACTCAGTAATATCAGATGCTGAACCGGTGATGCTGGCAAAATACGTTCTGAGATCCTGCTCATCTAAATGCAGAGTGATTAATAAGAAAAATCTTTGATTCTGATCAGAGAAGAGAGCTGGATTCGGATCTTCTGTACTCATTTGATGACCTACAAGATGGTTTCTAATGCACACCCATTAAATGCAATAGCATGATTTTGTATTGTCTAAAGATTCCTTGATGCTTTATCTTTCTCAGTGCTTGAAAGAAAGTGTAACCAAGAACCAGACATTTTCCATTATAGATGTCTATGAAGGAAGCACACGCCTCTGGTACAATTTAAAACAAAGCAACAACAACAGAACGCCAAACAAAACCAGAACAAGCTGTTTAGCTACCCCAGCTGTTTTTGCCAGAGTGGTATTAGGAAGCCTTCACGTTAGCCACTGCTGCAAAACTGTGGGGGCAGCAACTTCCAGGAAAACGACAGCAGCAAACAGCATGGGGAGCAGCAATTACTTCATCCAGCGCCACCATCTGAGGAGGGAGCAGCTGCCTGAACGGTTGGACTTTGTGCCCTCCCGAGTTGTGACAAGTCTCAGAAGGTATGCTAGCTAAAAGAGATTACAGCTGAATGAAGTTTTGCTCCTATTGCACACAACTCCCATCTAAGAAAGGAAAACCATCTTCATTCTGCTATTAGCCTCCACTGGTCTGGAATCTATTTTTTAACCATTTCAGTCTGAGCAGTTCCACTGACTGAAGTAATTCAAACCGATAAGATCAAAGGGCCTTTTGGCAGTTTCCAATCTCTAAAACTTCCAGACACCCTGGAGACGAATGTATTTTTAGAATATATTAATGAAATATAAAACCTGAGACATGTTGCACGGTTAAAGTAAATCCATAAAAATTATTTTCCGGAATTCATCCCTTGTGGCCCAGTGGTATTAATGAGAATGTAAATATAGCATAGTATCTTTTAAAATATTTTTAAAACATACAATAATGTTGCAGAAATAATAAAAAGACATCTTCATACACATCCTGATGTCTGTCATAAGGTTAGGTCATAAAATCTAGGAAGAATAAAGGCAGTTTAATTATTTCTGTAGGTCAGTGAGCAGTTAACATTGGTATCCTGATATAAAACTAAATTTAACACAGATGGGATAGGTTAAACATTTGAGTATATGTATGCCCAAGATCATAAATAACTGTCAGAGGCTTACAATAGATATAATTCTCAAAAGGACTTTTGTAAAACAGGAATGTGAGTCCCATTGAAAATCTCATTTAATTTCAAGGTGTGCTCTTGAGATTTATATTCCATTAAGTATTTACCATATGTGCTTCTCTGAATCAGATGGCTAGAATCCCTGTTGAATTGCCAAAGGGGGAAATGAACACATTTGCTAACCTGTAAATGTCTCTTGTTGACTTGGAAGTCACGCGCTAGGTGATCTATGGTTTGGAGGCTGCTACTGGAATGGACATCGATCTATAACAGCAAAATGAAGAGGAAAAAAATAACTTTTTTGTCAGTACCTTTGTCATTTCTGCTGTCAGCTGTTTCAGGACTGTCAAGAGAAAAAGAAAAATAAGGTAATTTCCCTAGATTGTAATGCAGAAAGAGAGGTAAGTTTCAGCGATTAGAGCTGGCTAAAAACTTTAAATAGAGCCATTTCCACAGGAGAGTACCAAGTAAGCAACTGGAATGCTCATGGGATTTTATCAGCTTCACTCAAATTTAATAGAAATAACTAAATCAAAGCAATGTTAAAATTAATTACCCACTTTAAAGTTTCATGGTTTGTCTTTCATATGATAATATTCATCTTGTATTGTATTCATCATACATTATATTTAACAATATTCTTCTTTAAAATACCATGAAATAGATTTTCAACATTGAAGGAAAATTTTTCAGCAATATCCAAAATCAAAGTGGTTGGAAATTCCATTCCCAAAAAAAGTGGACTTTTTTCTGTTTGGGAACAGTCCTGAATTCTGAAATGCAAGAATATCCCACCAAACTGGAAATTCTGCTTTCTGAGCATCTCCAGATTTTAATTTCTCTATGGGATTATTAAGATCTTAATTATTCTCAGCATTCTTTTCCAAACAAGCAATCACGAAACTTGAATGATGTATACAGGCAGCATATTCAGAGCATACCAAAACGTAGCAGAGTATGATGGCCACATCATGTAACAGTATCAGGAAGGTCTAGAGTGAAGGCTAAAGAATGTGATTTCAGACTTGTAGCATTTTCCCTTTCTGCTTTTACCACAATATCTATCATATGTCATGCTTTCTGTATCAAGATTTCTGGATCCTGCCTAATACAAAACCTATTCATGAAAAGGAAAGATAAGAGAAGTTTTCACGGTATTATGGTATGTCATATTTGTTCTACATTCAGAAATGTCTTAGAAATAACAAAGAAAAGTATTTTCATGGTCCAAGATTATATTTGTGTACCTGTCTAGGCTAATTTATTTATCAAAACAGTACCATAAATCCTCACCTAGATTCACTGAGCTTTAACTCCACAACTTATTTCCCTCCAATCGGCTTTCTACAGTTCCAGAACTCTTAGGCTGACTTTTTTTCTTTTAATTTAGAAACATCTCTTTCCTCCTGTTACTCCCATATTAGCAAGGGAATGCCTTGGGAGCTACCTGGGATATCTTTTTCCCACGGGCCAAGCAAAGGTCTAAACCTTTTTGAGGAACGCTTACGATGATGACAGTGTTGAGGGGGCTCAGCTAAAACTCCGGTGCCTGATGTTCCCCAAATGCAGGGCCAACTTCTCCTGCAAGTATTCTGAATATACTGGGCACAGGTGGAATAGAACTCATCACAGTTTAGTAGCAGACGACCAAAGACTAGCACTTCACTGAGAGCAGCGGGGCAACCTTCAGCTGTAGCTTGACAGGAGGTCCGGCATTGTCAGCTGGTTCAGCAAGCTTCAGCTTGCGTTGGTGCTCAGACTTAACACAGGCACATTCCTGGAGTCCAGTTGTCCATCCTGGTTCAATTACAGTAAAGTTCTTCAAGTCGCCATCACCTCTGCCCCAAGCAAGGGAAAAGAAAGCAAAGCAACTATGGGACAAGGTGAAAATTCAACCCATGCTGCTTCCTTCCCATATCCAGCTCAGTTGCAGATATGGTGGGTTGACCTTGGCTAGCCGTCAGGTGCCCATCAAGCTTTTCTATGTCTGCTCCTTGCACACTTCTGGAAAGCTTCCCTTTCTCAGGAGGTGGTTCTACATCTCAGGGGCACCGTGTTGCCTCTCCAGGTCTTCCAGGGCACGCTGCAGGGCAAGTGTTCTGCTCCAGCAGCCGGCTGTATGCGCTACCAGGAAGCACCAAGTCTTCCCCTGCAGGCTCTGGCACCTGGAGCAGAATGTTTGCCACAGCCTTGAATGTTGTCTGCTGCCCGCCACTGTGGCTTTTAGGGAGTCTCTTCTGTAGTGCCACATGGAAAGACCGAGGCTTGATCTGGCAGCTGGCTGCTGCCAGGGCCCAGGGCCCATTTCCATCAGGGGAGCAGGAGCTCTGCGTCTCCTCATGGCTCTGGTGCCCAGGAGGGCCTTTCTCCAGGCCCTGCAGGGTCAGGTGGGCAGCTCGCCCTTGAGCTACAACAGGGTGTACTTTATGAGGAGTCTCCTCTCCAGCTGCAGCTCATTCTGGAGGTGGCAGATGCAAGCAGACTGGTAGCCATCTGTCTCCCAGTGGACCTTATTGAGGACGTCCTGGAGCTTGCTGCAGGCCGCCCTGCAACTCCGGCCAGGCCTCACCATCTCCTTGGCCAGCTGCCGCTGCAGCAGCTCCTGCGCCTTGCAGAGCTCTGCCTCCTTCCACTGCAGCAGCTGGCGGGTCTTTGCTGCCCGCTGCCGCTGGTTCCACTCCTTCAACTCCTGCGAGTGGCAGCTGCTCGCCACAGGCTGCCAGCCCGCACCATCCTGCATCATGGCTGACGGGATGGGGAGCAGGCCATCGGCCACCAAGCGCTGCTGCCAACAGTCACCAACAGCTACGTTCCCTTGGGTCTGCAAGGGGCAGCAGCCCCCTGGCCCCGTTGCAGCAGCTGCCTCCCTTCACTGTGCAGGAGCCGAGAGAGTGTCTGCCATGGACCAGGGGTGGGCAAGTACGGCCTTACACGTGTGTCCTGGCCCCGAGCACTCAATGGTGGGGTGGGGCATTACGGCATTATATGGAATGTCCTGGCCCCCCTGCACTGTCTTTTGTGGCGGGTTGACCTTGGCTGGCCATTCAGTGTCCACCAAGCTACTCTATTACTGCTCTCCTCAGCAGGACGGAGGGGAGAAAATAAGATGAAAAAGAACTCGTGGGACGAGAAAAGGCAGTTTAATAAAGGAAAAGCAAAGGCTGCACATGGAAACAAAAGAAAACAAAAAGATTTTTCCTTTTCTTCCCATCAGCAGGCAATGTCCAGCCACTGCCTGGGAAGTAGGGCTTCAGCATGCGTAGCTGTGGAGGGTTGACCCTGGCTAGATGCCGGGTGCCCAACAAACCTGCTCTATCACTCCCCTTCCTCGACTGGACAGGAGGGGAAGAATATAATGAAAGGCTTGGGGGTTGAGATAAGGACAGGGAAAGATCACTTAACCAATTACTGTCACAGGCAAAACAGACTCGATTTGGGGAAAAATGAACTTAATTTATTGCCAATCAAACAAGAGTAGGGTAATGAGAAATAAAAACCAAATCTTAAAAACACCTTCCCCCCACCTCCCTTCTTCCCGGGCACCGCTTCACTCCCGAATTCTTTACTAACTCCCCCCGAGCAGCACATGGGGACAGGGAATGGGGATTACGGTCAGTTCATCACACGTTGTCTCTTCTGCTCCTTCCTCATCAGGGGCAGGACAGATCATACTCTTCCCCTGCTCCAGCCTGGGGTCCCTCCCATGGAAGACAGTCCTCCACGAACTTCTGCAATGTGGGTCCTTCCCACGGGCCGCAGTTCTTCACGAACTGCTCCAGCATGGGTCCCTCCCACGGGCTGCAGTCCTTCAGGCACAGACAGCTCCAGCGTGGGTCCCCCGTGGGGTCACAACTCCTGCCAGCAAACCTGTTCCGGCCTGGGCTCCTCTCTCCACAGGCCACAGGTCCTGCCAGGAGCCTGCTCCAGCGCGGGCTTCCCAGGGGGTCACAGCCTCCTTCGGGCACCCACCTGCTCCAGCGTGGGCCTCCCCGGGCTGCAGGGGCATAGCCTGCCTCGCCAGGGTCTTCACCATGGGCTGAGGGGGAATCTCTGCTCCGGCGCCTGGAGCACCTCCTGCCCCTCCTTCTGCGCTGACCTGGGGGTCTGCAGAGATGTTTCTCTTACATGTTCTCACTCCTCTCCGGCTGCGGCTTCTGCGCCCCAGTACTTTTTTTCCTTCTCAAATATGTTATCCCAGAGGCGCTACCACCGTCGCTGATCGGCTCGGCCTTGGCCAGTGGTGGGTCCGTCTTAAAACTGTCTGGCATTGACTATATCAGACACAGGGGAGCAACTTTTAAAGGAGCCACCCCTGTGGCCCCCCCCGCTACCAAAACCTTGCCACGTAAACCCATTACAGTAGCGGCTGCTCCGGAAGACAAACATCATAGTAACGAATGCCCCCCATCCTCCTCCCTTCTCTTAGCTTTTATTGCTGAGCAGACGTCATACGGTCTGGAATCTCCCTTGGGTCACTTGGGGTCAGCTGTCCTGGCTGTGTCCCCTCCAGAGACCTTGCCCACCCCCAGGCTACTGGTGGGGGGCAATGTTGGAGGGACAGCCCGGCTGCTGTGCGAGCGCTGCTCAGCAGTGGCCAAACCACTGGTGTGGCTACCAACACCTTTCTAGCTACCGATACAGAGCACAGCACTATGAGGGCTGCTACAGAGAAAGTTAACTCCATCTCAGCCAGACCCAATACAGCAGGGAATAAACATCTGCACGTGCTGTTAGTCACTTTGCCTATTCACGTCACCCCGCTTTTTTTTTTAAATGGCCTTGCATCCTCTATCTGTACTAGCAGAAACAATTGTGGGCAAGAACTTTTTTAAGACTGCATGAAGAGCTACAAGAGATCTTTGTTTTCCTCTGGGGCATAATCATGCATTTTTGTCCCCACAGCTAATGTTATCCCTGTTACTACCCTCACCGGGTCTATTAGCAGCACCTCTCAAGTTTTTTTCTGCTTTAGTTCATGCTGGGTAAGGTAGCAAGAGGTGACCCCAGAGCATCTTAAGCAGTGTGGTAGGAAGGAAACGTATTTCAGGCTGTAAGATCCTACAAGGTGGCACAGCATCTGACTAAAGCATGCTCCCCCAGCGTTTGCCTGGCTCTCTGCTCCTCACACAACTGGCTAAGGGTAAGAAGGTCCAGGTCACCTTGCTGTGACATCAGGTCATGGAGTACAGAGAGGACATGACTTTGCACTGCATAAAGGTATGAAGTTCTCCCTTATCAGTGCATTACCTAAGACAGAAAACAACTTATCCCAATGGGAAACAAAGATTGCATGAGTACATGACTAACTTACCCGTTCACTAAAGGAGCTGCCATCCCTGGATACAGCTAAAGCTGTGACATGAGCCCAGCAGTTGGCCATGCAACACCTGTGCTCCATTCCTTTTCTAAGGCAGCAACTTTCACCACCATTAAGCTCACTTTAAAATATCATATAAAATTAGCTCTCTGAGCTGCAGAATAGAATCTTACACACCAGTACTGAGTTTCTTTCATTAATCATCGTAATCTGATTTCCTTTTCTTGTGAGAAGTCAGACTGTGACAAATTATTTGAACCAACAGAGCTACCATGAGATACAGTGTGCATTGTTAGTAGTGTTCACAGAAGAGGAAAATAGAGATAAAATATATTTTGCTGAAACTTCTCCTTTGCATGAGATTTTGAACATAGTGCACTTGCTGTGTAGTAAGGGAAAAGAAGCACATTGTCAATAATTATCTGTGAATACCATAAAAGTTCATATGTTTCTTTTTTGTTTTACTAGTATATAGTACAGTTTTTCCGTACAACTACTGTATGAGGTAGTTGTAGTTCTAGCTGCCAGCTAATCTATGCTTGAGTGCATTATAGACAACCCCATCTCCTCCCAAACCTCACCCAGAGACAGATTATTATTTCAGAGGAATTGCTGTTTTATTTAATGTAGTGTTTACATATTTAATCTAGTTTATAATACTGTCTGTACAGTTCTGTAGATAGATGTTTTACTCACTGAGGCCATAAAATGTAAGGGGGTCTGTGATTAAATATTAACCATTTCTATAATGTACCATATGTTCTTTATGGAGTAAAAGTAGGGTTAGACTGCATTTGGCCCATATCTGAATTTATGAAATAAATAAGGATAATTTTCACCCTTAGTATACGTTCTGATGTAAGCACATGTCTGGGGCCAACAATTAGGGAGAAGGGACCTGGAGCAGGAGATATGATCTCATAGAGAATAAAGAAAGAATTAGTTAGTCATGGTGAATAATGTAAGAATATAGGAACTGACTTTCTGGAACACATGAAAGGTCCCTCTAGTCCATATTCTGTCTTAGTGGATAATCAGTGGAATTGTTATTTGCTTGGAAAGCAAAAAGTGCAGAGTGATGGGATCAAGAGAATGATAAAACAAGGTGAAGAGACACCTGCCTCAAGCATATGTACACAAATGCATACAGCCTGGTGAAAAGGGAAGGAGCAACTGAAGCACCGCATACAGTCACAAAACTATGACATTGCAGGAATAAGAGGTGTGATAGGGTAGCTCTCAGGTGAGAAGGGGATTATCTCTCTATGTGAAGCAGCAGCTCAGATGTGGGGAGATCTTGTATGGGATGAGCAACAGGCTGAGCAAGAGTTTGTGGGTCGGAATCAGAGAAGAGGTCAGTGAAGGTGATATCATGGTGGGACTGTGCTACAGACCACAGAATCCAGGTCAGAAAGTAGACAACACTTCTCATTAAAAAAAATAGAAAAATCTTTAAAAAACTCAAGGAAGTCTCTGGATCATAGACTCTATTCCTTAACAGGGGACACCTGCTGAAGGACAAAATGGCAGGATGCAAGCAATCCAGGGAATTTCTGGAGGGTGTCAAGGGTAGTTTCTTGATACAGGCACTGGATAGGCCAACTAAGGTTGTGCACAGCTGGATTTGTTATTCAGAAATGAGGAAAAGGTGGCTGGGAATGTGAATCTCAGTGACAGCCTTGTCTGTACTGACCATGAAATAATGAAGCTGAAGATCCTGTCGGGAGTGAGGAAGGCAAGTACCAGAGCACAGACCCTGGGTTTTAGGAGAGCTGACTGTGGCTTATCCAAGAGCTGGTAGAGTGGGATCCCATGGGAGGCAGCTTGGAAGCACAAAGGAGCTCAGGAAAGCTGCCACATCTGTGAGGACAACCTGCTCCAGGTGCAAGGCTGTCTGTGCTGATATTCAGGAAGACAAGCAGGCTTATGAGGATACCAGCTTGACTAAGCAGGGAATTTGTACCTGAGCCCCAGTGCAAAAAGGCAGCACAAGAAGTGGAAGCAGAGATAGACTACAAAAGAGGAATTTAGAGGTACTCTTAGGTAATGTTAGGAAAGCCAAAGCTCGCGTAGAGTTGGTGTGCTTGAGGGACATCAAGGCCAGCATGAGCTTCTGTTGAAACTTTGGGAGTAAAACTTCAGAGATAAAAACTTTGGAACAAAGAAAATCTGGACCCATTGCTGAAAGGGGCAGATGTTTTAGTGACAGTAGGCACAGATAATGTTGTGACCAATCAACAAACCCCTACACTGGAAGAAGTCTCAGAGGACACAGGTACAGGCGATGCGCTCATGAAGCTCAAGGGAAAATGTCGGGAGTGACCACAGCTGCTTCAACTGTAGTTTAAATTAGCTCGACAAAAAAGAGGACCAGACTTTGTTTTAAATAAATGGTTATATCAGTTGAGTGGATCAACTGGTTGTGTAAATGGTTTTCCCAATGTTAATGGTTTACCAGATGTTTTGGGTTTGAGCGGCGGGGTTTTGGTAGTGGGGGAGGGGCTGCAGGGGCGGCTCCTGTGAGAAGCTGCCAGAAGCTTCCCCGGCTCCAAGTC
>JAVKLA010000017.1:4937088-4965543 GCA_034782735.1 Sagittarius serpentarius | reverse complement strand
ACTGAACTGAAAACACAGCGCTGTACCAGCTGCTAGGAAGACAATTAACTCTATCCCAGCCGAAACCAGGACAACTGGTGACAGGTAACAAGGCTTCACTAAGGGCAAATCATGTCTGACAAATTTGCTGGCTTTTACAACAGGGTGGATTAGGGAAAAGCAGCTGATGTCACCTACCTGGACTTGTCCAAAGCATTTGACACTGTCCTGCATGACATCCTTGTCTCTAAATTGGAAAGACATGGATTTGATGGATGGACCACTCAGTGGATAAGGAGTTCGCTGGATGGTCGCACTCAAATTGTTGCGGTCAACAGCTCAATGTCCAAGTGGAGACCAGTGACGAGTGGCGTTCCTCAGGGGTCAGCATTGGGACTGGCGCTGTTTAACATCATTGTCGGTGACATGGACGGTGGGATCGAGTGCACCCTTAGCACGTTTGCCAATGACACCAAGCTGTGGCGTGCAGTCGACACGCTGAAGGGACAGGATGCCATCCAGAGGGACCTGGACAAGCTCGAGAAGTGGGCCCGTATGAACCTCATGAGGTTCAACACGGCCAAGTGCAAGGTCCCGCACCTGGGTTGGGGCAGCCCCCAGTATCAATACAGGCTGGGGGATGGGGGGATTGAGAGCAGCCCAGCGGAGAAGGACTTGGGGGTGCTGGTGGATGAAAAGCTGGACATGAGCTGGCAACGTGCGCTCGCAGCCCAGAAGGCCAACCAGATCCTGGGCTGCACCCAAAGCAGGGTGGCCAGCAGGTCGAGGGAGGGGATTGCCCCCCTCTGCTCCGCTCTGGTGAGACCCCCCTGCAGTGCTGTGTCCAGCTCTGGGGTCCTCAGCACAGGAAAGACACGGATCTGCTGGAGTGGGTCCAGAGGAGGCCACAAAAATGATCAGAGGGCTGGAACACCTCTCCTGTGAGGACAGGCTGAGAGAGTTGGGGTTGTTCAGCCTGGAGAAGAGAAGGCTCTGGGGACACTTACAGCAGCCTTCCAGTACTTAAAGGGGGCTTATAAGAAAGATGGAGACAAACTTTTTAGCAGGGCCTGTTGCAATAGGACAAGGGGTAATGGTTTTAAACTAAAAGAGGGTAGACATAGATTAGATGTAAGGAAGAACTTCTTCACTATGAGGGTGGTGGGGCACTGAGGGAACAGCTTGCCCAGAGAAGCTGTGGGTGCCCCATCCCTGGCAGTGTCCAAGGCCGGGCTGGATGGGGCTTTCAGCAAGCTGGTCTGGTGGAGGGTGTCCCTGCCCATGGCAGGGGGGTTGGAGCTAGATGATCTTTAAGGTCCCTTCCAACCCAAACCATTCTGTGATTCTATGATTCCACGAAAAATTGTTCCATGGCAGCTCAACAGTTTGCAATGGTTTCTTGATCATGTGCCCCTTTCTGGCATAAGAAACACGGACCTTTGATTTTGCTTGAATCCTTCAGAGCCTGGAAGGTAAAGGAATTCAGCCTAGTGAACAGGTACTTTTTTGCTTTATTTAGTATTATACTCAACGGGCCTGCTCAACAAGAAATGCGTATTGTTTGCATTCATTAGAAATACATGAAATATTTACTGACATTTTCTTTTAAATATACACAGGGTAATATGATTTTTCTATTGGTAATGCAACTTTCTTCCTTTTCAGCTGTATTTTTTATAGCAATAAGATAAATTGACATCATGTTTTATCTTCCATACTTTCTCTTTTGACTGCAAGTACAGACTATGGATAGTGTTTTTAATAAAAAGCTACTATACTATATGTAAAATTTATGACTTCATACTTTAGGATACTTATGAACTGGGCAATTCATTTTAAAAGATATTATTATTCTTATGCTAACAATATTAAACAAATACAATAAATAAATAATGTCCAATTATCTTCAGCTACTTTAATTTGAAACATAAATTTAAACAGCGCAATCTTTTCCCATCTTTTGAAATGGAGCAGGGGCTGATGCTTCATTTTGCCTCTTTCTAAATGGAAAGCCGTCTCTAATGGAGAAATACAGATGCAGGTAAATAATAAATGATAGTCACTGCTAACAATGAACTAAGCAAGGAATCCCGTTACAGGATTACTGCCCCTCACAAATCAGAACTTGAGTTCAGTGCTGCAGACAGGTATGACTGTAAGAAACCTAAGTGCAACTGGGAAGGTCACTCACAGATTTGCATGTCTTGGAGTGTTTTAAGACTGAATCCTGTAGCCTAAAATAAAACATTAACATCTGGGCTTTAGTTAGAGGGGATGCCATACTAGAGCACCATCATACACCTCCTATAATTAGTTTTCCAGCCTTTTGAGGAGGCAAAGCTGCTGTTCCACTCCAAAGAAAAGCTGCAGAGACACTGGATGGAACTATTCCAGTTCTAATTAACCTGTCTAAATACTAATTTAGGTTGGGGGGAGTGGTATTTAATCATTCAGGTTTGCAAATTATGTCTATGAATGAGATCCAGAGAGCCCATTTAGGCGCTTAAAAGAGTCATCTGTTTTCAGGAAGTCTAGTCGGAAAGCCAGCAATCTCCAGCTGTAGGCAGCCAGCCTTGCAGCACCTATAATACTCATAACCTACGTTCTGAATCACAGACATTCCCTATGCACATTGCACAAGTACTCAAAAGAGTGTAACAGTGTAGATGTATGTTAATATAGTGATACCTAAACTCCACCCACTTCCCTAAATAATCCTGCTCACTGGGCATTTTCAAGCCTTCCTAAAATACACCAGAAGCAATAAGCCCAGCAGAAAGCACTGCCTTACTGGCTCGTGTCCTGGTCATGACGGTCATTCGTCCGGGAAGGGGAGATCTGTGTTCCACCCCATGCTTCACGTTACATGGATCCTGGTCACCAGAAACAACCGTGGGTGCTAGAGCAAAACGATAGGGACCCTTCTTCCCCTGCCCCCATGACAGAAGGACGCAGTTTCTTATTTGTTCTTCTTCTGACACAGTCCCAGCAGGATCAGCGTGGGGTTGTCCCCCAGGTATTTGCCAAGCAATTGGTTAGGTAGCTCTTCTGGGAAGTGGAAGACATACATTTGTTAGGACTGCTGTCCAATTTTCTGGCTAAATGCTCTAACCACTGATACTTCAGCAAGAAAGAGCTTTGCCTAGATACACTCACCCCCTCAAAATAGCATGGGTATCCACAGTTGTATTGGGCTTCTGTAGCCCCTGCCCCCCTACCAAAACCCCACCACACAAACGCAATGCAACAGCAAATACAGATCTGTTCAGCTAGTAGCAGAAGATGGAGTTTCTACTCAAGGGAACAGGCCAGCTGTAAGCTGCAGATAAGTAGCGCTCTTGGTTTTCTGTGTCCTTTATGTTCTCTGAGGAGACGTTATGTTTTCCAGTTTTGTCACAACGAGCACGGAGGAGACATCTGGCCAGTGCTGTTTGGAGCACTGAGCTGCTGCAGCACGGAGCACGTCTGGGTGATGCTTCCTGCACCGTTTTGCTGGGGCAAGCTGCCCACACAGGAGGCTCCCAAGGAGACTCTCTCATGCTAAATGTCTACATTTTCTCATATAGGTGTTATCACAACAAGGGAAACATGCCTAAAGTAACAATTAATTTGTTGGCTTCTGTGATCTTTGCTCTCTCTTTCACTTACTTTAATTTGTCTTTTGTTGTTTTGAGATTTTATTAAACTACAGATTTGCAGCAAGTAATAATTATTTTTTGAATATCAGAATTCAGTCTCATACTGTGAGCCTTGGAGAGACATCATTAAAAATGTGTATTTCTGGTCGTATGTAGGAAGGTCCATCTGCTTCAGCTAACCTTTGAAGAGCGGTTGGTGGTTTGAGGTATAGGCTGGTGTAGGAGCCGTTAGCATTTCAGTATGTGCTACAGTTCGGAGCAATGACAGGCTGATCTTATTGTATTTGGGGTTTGTAATTTTAAATAATTGGCAGGACACATACAGTCCATATGTTAGACCCTTTATTTCATTTTGAACCTAAAGAAAAAGTAGAACATTCTTTTTTGTAATAACATTGCATCACTTTAGTAGATCAGATGAACAGTCTATTAAGACTAATATTTTACCTCTATCCATGACTTAAACTTCGGAAAAAATACATATGTGTACACATGTGCATGTGTTGGGAGTGAGTGCGTAAGTGAAAACTGACTGTGTAAACATATTGCATCTGACCAACTGTGTTTAATACTCTGCACTGATCTAAGACTTGTCATCAGTTTTATCCAGCAAATCCAGCTGGAGAAGGCAGCTGTGTAAAGTAGGAGAATAATCTGAACCATTTGATTTTCTGTGAGATTTTTTAATTTAACGTACCACTATATATAACACTATCTAAAATCAATAAAACCTATACTAATGGAGGAGAATCTGCGTCATGAACAGACTTTCCAAAGTAACTGGAAGTGGGAAGTCATGTTTCTTGTAGTCTCTAGTTTTGGCTTAATGGTATTTGGTATCTTTAGCAATGATCTGTAATAAAACTGCAACTAATAAAATCCGATGATGACAAAAAAATCATTGACTAGACCATAACAATAAGTCACTTAAATGGATCTAAGATGATAAATGTATATTTGCATATTAGGAGGTAAAATCATCATACCAACTGAGTCATACACAGAAATTTCTCTAAAAAATGCCATAGGTGAAGAGAGGGTGCGTAGAACATACCCTTTCAGCACGATACACTGGCAATGAGGACTAACACAGTTAAGGCATGACTAAATTGGGACTATCTGAACAGGAGCATGAATCTGGAATAAATCCAGAGAAAAGCACAAAGAAGTACTAAAAATGAATCCATGGATTACTCTGTCCAGCTCTGGCAGTCACATTTCAAAAAGAATGTTGGAAAACGAGATGACATTCAGCAAAGAACGACAAGACAGATTTCAAGTTCCTCTCTTCTTCAAGGCAATGAATCTGCACTCACACTTGCACCTGCACAGCCTTGCCATGTTAAGGGATGTACCACCCACAAACATTACTCTAGTCGTAAAATGAGCCAGCTACTTTTCAAATCCAGCTCTGATATTTTATTCTATGACTTCCTGTGGCTATGAATTCCACATGCTGAGAATAGATATATCCATAAATAACCTTAATAACCACTGTTGAAAAGTAGCTGTTTAGGGAGTTTTCAAATATATTTTATTTACCTGACATATGGTAGAAGCTCTATTGTGCACAAGGAATTCTGATAGACTTTAAAACTTGCAACGTAAGGTATTACAAACCATAATAGCCACAGTGAATATACCCAGCTTCTTCTAAAATGCAATCAGCTAAAGTATCTGTCTGCTGTATGGAAAGGTCATTAAATATATTTTTATGTGCTATCTCATAACAGCTCCACATTTATCAATTTGTAATATGTTATAATGTTAATATGGCTATGCACACACAATTATAAATGATATAAAAAGAAGTTACTGTGCATATAAATTAGACAGTTTTCAAGTGATAATAATTTGTCCTTAATAAAAAAAAGGTATAATATGCTGATAAAAGCAAGTACTGGGAGCATAGTAATTTTACTTGAATGAAAAGAGTTGCCTAGTTGAAGAAAATGTTGACAGTTCATCTATTGTAGCTTTAAATAATAAATAGGAATTCTGCAAGGAATTAACAATAAAGGATGTAAAAGTAAAGGATAACATGATGCAGGAATAAAATTCAGACATAATAGGATTGTCTGAGGCTAATAACTTCTGTGAGTTTACATGGTAGATCATGTGCAATGTTTAAGTGCTTAATACATTCAATGTGTGTTCACTGCACATTGCCATATTGTTAAAAAGGTAATTTCTGGAAGTTTCAAAGGTAAAACAGAATGGGGAAAAAAAGTGACACTTCTGCCCCAGGGAAGACAAAACTTACCATAAACTACAGGATGTAGAACACGTGAAATAACAGTAAAAATTTGACATATTCAGATTTTATTTCACATAAATAGCAAAACTCACGTCTTCCTTCTGCACCTTCAGGACCTTCAGAGAAGATAAACAGCTCTGTAAGTTTTGGTAAGGTGCTTCAGACTGGCTTTACTCAGTCATCAGAAAGATTTCAGATAATCTCTTCTTAAAAGGCTCTAATTCAGCAATGCAAAAACTTTGCTGCAGGGCAGCCCTTGCTTTGCCGGTGATGCCAGGCTCTGCAGCGGTGACAGTCCTTGTGTGTCACCTGCCCAAGTCTTCAGCTGCCCACATAACCCTGAACCTACAGTCTCTTAGCCTGGCCAGCTAAACAGTAGCAACACTGAAAATTAGGTTTTGAAACTATGGGTCTTGGCTTTGGACCTTTCTGATATAGGCATAAGGAAATGTATTATTTGGAATTAAACAATTAACTAAAAATTAAACAGAAAGGCATTTGTGAGGTATTTAATTACATGAAAGTCTGTAAATACCACATCTTCATTTTTTAATTACAAAATCCTTGTTACCAGCTTTCTTGGAGACCAATCTAATTCAAGATGGCAGGACTTCACAGTTTAACACAGGCAAACTGCAGACATTTGTTCTTCTCGGTGTCTTGATCAGCAGTTCTCAAGCCTGTCCATGCTGCTAAGTAAAGAAAGGCAACTTCAGAGAAAGAATAATTAGAACAGATCAATGTGAAGAGGACAGCAGAACATCTAGAACTGCTAGTATCAGTAGGTTAGAAAAACATTGTTTAAAGTAATTTCATTTCATTCAGAAATGGGACAAAACTCAAAAATCATAGAGCCATTGTGATCTGTTCAACGTTTTTCGTGGAGGAAATGGCAGCAGTACCATGTGAGTTAATATACATATTATTGGAATGGCACTTCCTTTCATTTGTGGTGGTTTTTTTTTTTTTTCCTTTCTCAGTCAGGAAGCATTTAAAAGCCAAAAGCTGCTTAAGCCTAATCCCTGTTTGTCATAGAAATGCTGACGGAGCTCTGCCAGTTGCAGAGGAGCAGGCACCACTTTGCGGGTATAAAACTTAGCCCGTGAGCACAAACCCTTCCCCGGCAGGCTCAGCGTTCTCAGCGGAGCTTCTCAATCACACGGCTACAGTCCATTGGAACAAGATGTGCCATATTCCCATCTCCTGTAGTCTGCAGGACCTCAGGGTGTGATTCTGCCCTCACACAGGTGGGATGTACAGCCCTCCATATGGAGCACGGTGTTTGCACCCCAAAAATCTTGGAATGGAATGGAATGGAATAGAATAGAATAGAATAGAATAGAATGGAATAGAATAGAATAGAATAGAACTGTTTCAGCTGGAAGGGACCTACAATGAGCATCTAGTCCAACTGCCAATGGCTACTACATATACTAACTACCCTCATGGCTACTACATATACTAAATTTAGAGTATGTATAATGCACAATGTATTAATATAACTATAAATACCAGTATTAAAATATGTACACTCTTTCAGAAATCTACTTCAGATGTCTTTTTTAATGCATATGTATTTCTGTGAAGGAGAATTCACAAGTTCTGGTCCTTTTTTGGCCTTCATTTGCAAATATCATTAATATTCTCACAGGAGACCTACTTTTTTCGCCCAGAAGCCGCTAAGATCATCTAAGCAGCTTGATCTGGACTACTCTGAAAAACTAAGCAGCTACCTGCCTCCACAGTACTTCGACGAGAAACACAGAAATTTCAGTTTCTCGAGTGTGCAATCCATGGCATGGCCTTTGGAGAATACTAGAAAATAGACCTGGAATGAGTCAGAAGTCTGCACTGAGCCCTGTTGTCTACTCTTACCTACCTGACAGGGAAGCCGGGACCAAAGTAAGCTTGCTAGTAACCTCAGACCCTCCAGCGTATAAGTAGGTGAATTACTCTCTGTATGCCTGTATTAAAGGGGAAGGTTCTGCTGCACAATTTATCATCACCATAAGGTGATAAAAGGCACGGTGTAGTAGATAAAATGCTACACAGCACATTTTTGTACTGTTAAATACTGTCATGTACTGCTTTCTGCAGCTTCTGTTTCACACTTAGCAATGATATTGACTTTTACCTTAAACTTTGTGGCTGCTCTTTTTCAGATTTATTATACTAATTCACATCAGTGAGCTGATAGTTAATTAGTGACTGGTATTAGTCCTTCCTTCTTATTCTGGGATTGATTTACCGTATACAAAAGGGAAACAAGTTGATTCATTGAAATGATCGCATTTAATATCTTGCACTAAATGCCTGGGAGAATAATGAATTACGACTAAGGACAGGCATCTTCATTTTCCCTGTGATAACTCGAAAGTCACTGAGATGTTATTGGTTCACAATTGAGTGCTATGGAGCTTTTATTTTATGTATTCATTCATTTCACCTGCGGGAACAGATTGGATGATGGAAAGTGAAATTCATAATGAAAAACAGGGTGAAATTGAGCAGAGAGTGGGCAGAACGAAAAATAAGCTGAGACTCTCTGTATATATGCAGAGAGCAGACAGAATGGAAAAAAATAGCAATAGAGATGTCAACTTTAGGCCTGTACACAGGGAAGAAAAGAAAGGTGATGTCCAACAACTAAGTTATACCACAGACTTTCTAGGATGGGTAGCTCATTCTCACAGAAAGTTGTAGTCCTTGAGATTTGCCACATTCTGCTAACAACTACTACACTTACAATTAAAACTGCCACAGCACTAAGCCTTCAAAAGTTGGGTTTCCAGTCTTCTGCCAAAGATTACTGCCTAGCTGTGATCAGAGCATTTGCCTTTTCTGTCTCTTAATTCTTCATGTATGAATAAGGATTAAAACACTTCTGCTTAGAAAGGGTAATGAGGTCAAATCCACTAAAAAGTGTTTCAGACACTACTTAAGTCCTCTTGCTAAGCCATTTCTTCCTATCGCATTCACTTTGCACAGGACTTCTCGCATCACATACAGTGATAAAGTGCATTGGATGAATATTGGATTTTCTTGAACCTGCAGTCAGGACATAAAAATAAATTAATAATATCAGACCATTCCAGAAAGAAGGCACCTGCTAGTTACTAGAGCTTGTGTAGATGTAAAGAAATATTAAAATAAATAAATTGTCCTAACGTATACCTGATCTATACTCTCCATCACTATTCAGTGAAGTAGACGGATTTTTAGATTCTTTTGCTTTATCCAGGTAAACATCTTACACTTAAACTAAGCTTACCACCCACTACCTTCTGCCACCAGTCACCCCTGAAGTGCAGGTCACCCTACCCATTGCAGGCACCCTCTTGGGAGAGAACAACAGCCTCTGGAGGAGCCCTTTTCCATCAGCTGTAGAGAAAGTACCCCTGTGCTCTGGACGTTGCAGGATTAAAGCTTAGTGTATTCTTTTTAGAAATGGTTAATATATTTGAATTTAGTGGTGATTTAACACAGAAAAAAATGATAATGACAGTCTCCAGAGACATGTATGTTGACAACTTTGCAGTTCCTTTCATAACCAAATACCTGTGACCCGCAAAAACTGCAGACTATGTAAATGCATATAGATCAGTTTGGGAGGTTTTGTTATTGTTTTTGTTCAAGTGCCTTGGGCTAAATCCTGATTCCCCTTGAGACTAACGGCAGCATCCCAGCTGTCTTCAGGACCACTGGGAGTTGCTCCACTGACACATGTTGTGCCCTCAGATTGGATACCTCCTACTGACATTAAAGAAATCTACGCACGCAAACTGAAATTACAGTGTGGCTGCACACGACTTTCTGAAGTTATTAGATATACAAAAAGAATAGGCAAAATCACCCAGAAAGCTTCCTTTTAGGGGGCTCCACATAAGTCCTCTTGCCTCCTGTGGTTTACTATTTAAAACAACGTTACCATATTCAGTGTTGATTTGCATTTGATAGCAAGAGTCTGTTTAAACCTGAATGATGCTGCCTCTGTGTTTCCTTCACAAACAATAGTGATGTTGCTCATTTCATATATTATTGCAATAGTGTTGACCATTTTGGGAGAGGTTTGGAACACCTGTCGTTATGTTTTGCAAAGGAAAGTCAAACTGCTTCTTTTGGGAGATACATACTCCGCAAGGCCCTGAAAAACGAAACTTAAAATATATAATGTGCTTAATGTATATAAATGGGTGGGAGCTTTCAGTTCTCCAAACCAGCAGTCATTCCTTTGAAAAGAAAGCGATGACTGATGAATGTGTTAATATGCAACTATGTAAGTACATCTTCATACACATATTAATATGAAAGTCTTGGGACGCTTTGATTTTAGATACAAGAATTCTTATTACGGGTGATATTCACCACTTCTGTTACTATTCTGTATACCATTATGTGATACACGAGTTCTTATAATTTTGTCGTTTTCCGTGGCGGTTAATTATACATTTCTGCCCTGACTTTGCAAAGAGCTAAGTGCACATTTAACTTCAAGCATGTGAGTAGTTTCACAAGCTTTCAAAGACCAAGGTTTGTAATTGTGCCAAGAATACCACTCAGGTTTTGTTTACATTTCCCTACAATTCCTAGGTTTATCCTTCATAACAGTAAATACAAACTTCTGAATCTTACACAAGATTTACAGGCATTTCACAACCACCATAAATAACAATATAAACTAAGATACAGAGACCTATTTTTAAGAAATCCATAAGAGTGATCCTGCAGACTTTAAGCACATTGCCTGAGGAGCAAAATTCAGCTACAGTATTCTAATAAAAGCAAGCACGAGATGGAAAGCAAATCATATCTGGATGAAAACAGTTACTTGGATAAGAAGGAATTCTGCAAGCATGTTAAATAGTAACAAAGGATTCAAAGGAACCTATTTATAAAATAGGAGGATTGCATTATGACAAAGATTTTGCTGAATTTGCATTGGAGAAGCATGGAATACGCTTTGATGTTTCAGAAATTGCTGTTTCTTTGCCACTTTACCCAGACTATTCTGAGCCATATAAAAGGTCTTTCAGCAAAAAAAAAGAGCCAAATCAAAGATGATGATGTGAACGGGGACTACAGAAACAATACAGATGAGCAGAAATAGCGGACAAAAAGGTCAAGTGAAACCTTACACTGCAGCAAGTCTACAGAATTAATGACAACTCTTAATCATACCCCTATTACTTCAAAATGGTGTCTGCAGGAGCCAAGCAGTGTCAACCACAGCAACTCCTGCTCAGTGGACTTGCTAAGAGTTAGCAGACAGGATTCTGCCTGTGGCTGTGAAAAAAGTAAGTTTCCTGGAGGAAAATTAAAGTAACTCCACCTTCCAACCCCTTCTAAACTGCAGCTTGCTACTAAAAATTTACTAGCACACAAAATCAGTTGCACATCTGTTCCAAGTACAATTCCAAACTATTTCTTCAACTACTCTATAAACCCAGGGTACAATTAAGCTTTAATCATAAGTTTAACATTTGCTAATAACTTATTTATAATCTTTAGAGATACTTTTTGAGAAAATCATGAAAAGCAAAGTTCTGAGTGTTTTTCTTTCCTCTTTCCATTTTGGGAAACACCTGTGTAATGACTAAAACTTTCTGAATAATACATAGAGATCTGGGTGTTTAAATCAACCTGCTTAGGCAAGACTATTTCATTTTTCACCAATGTTTATAAAGATGAATTTTACTGTGTGTCATAGTGGCATTTGTAAGTGCAGGAATCCACCAGCCTCTAAATTTCCTCTCACCCAGTGAGAGTCAGCTCTGTCATGCTTTTCTTCACTCAGTATGAAGGAGGATACTGGCATAAGTGTTTCCCCAGCTTTTAAACAGTTTTTCAAATAAATGACCTATTCAGTAGGAGTTTGGTGTTGATCTTTAACCTACAAATTCAGCTAGTTAAACTGCTAAAATATACTGCAATCTCAAAATAAAGGATTATCTTTTCTCTTATTTCTATCCAGGAAGAATAGGTTCGGGATTTTTTTCATGACATATTTGAAATCAAGACATCATTCTGGTTTTCGTAGATGCTTAAAGGGGAAACGTTATTTAATTTTGCACCGTTGTTAGCTTCTGTACCCTGTATTGATTAGTAAGAGGTCAAGTAAAGGATTTGTACCATTCAGCTATGATATCTAAACCTAAGAGAAATTTGTCCTTTTTTCCTCTGTAGGTGCAGCCTTTCATTAAATTTTAGCAGGTGAGATAGAAATTAACACATTCCTGAGCCTGACATAAATTCAGTCCTTTTTCCTAGGCAAAAACCACAGAAATGTGGCCTGGAATTGAACCTCTGGAGGTCATTTAGTCCAGCCTCCTCCTTGAAGTACCAATGCTACATTTGTCTGCCGTAGCACTGCTTAACCAAGTCTTGAAAACCTTGATGAAAAGGATTTGACTTTTTACCTGAAGATGGAGGCTCAGAAAAGGAAAACCGTAAAGACAGGGAAGATCCACCTAAGCTAGAGACCACAGCTGGCACAAAAGCAACTAGGTATAAACCAGCCATGAGTAAATGCAGGCCAGAAATTCAAAGGAAATTTAGACTATCAGTCAGAAGACATGAGTGACTCAATGACAAAAGAGGTCCTTTTCCAGCAGCGCGTTCCTGTTTTGGGAACTGTGATCACGAAGTGGTATAGCAATGCAAGAAACACAGAAGGAGGTAGAGAAAAGGTAAGCTTTTGTGTTGGTTTGCTTTGATCCTGAAAACACAACCTCCAAGCTCAGTCTGCCCAGAGATGTCTATGCAAGTGCAATAAAAGGCCTGTCCGGTCCCTTTCTTCAGCGCATACATAAGCACAAGGTTGCAAAGAGTTAAAACCACTGCTTCTTAAAGATCAATCCCAGCTCAGCAGGGAAGCATTCCAAGATCAAAGAAGGGATTTTATTATTTTTTTGAGAAAGAAAGCAAATAAAGAGTGAGATGATTCTCTTTATCAGCAGGGGTGCAAGTATCCAACTTAGTAGTGGCAGCAAGTGTCTCTGTTCTTGTCTTTGGATGCTGTCATGTTTGGTAAAACAAATATTATTCTTCATTAGTTTGTTTATTTTGTACATATTTCTTTATTGGGTTTAGTTTAACAAAGATTGCATTAGAAAGAAGAAAATTATTTCCATAATTATACTTTAATAAAAATTAATTGCTCTTAAATTACAGATAATGACTTCAGCTAGCAGATAATGAAAGAGAAAGCAACAACAACAGAAATAAATAATCTAGGAACCCAGATTATATTTCAAAAAGAAAAGACCAAGAATGTGCAAATTTTAATTATGAGAAATGTTTTAGCATCTGACCTTCAGCTACTTGTTTTACAGATTGTTGGAGCTTATATTAACCACAACAGCAGAAAGCATTTGGGTGAATTGACATAGAAACACTGCACAACCTAACGAAATCAGGAGTTTCACATTCTGAATGGCAAGATGTCACATTTCACCAGAGTGGTAGGCAAAATTTTCTTAGAGCTTTTTTAAGTCAATTTTTACTGTTTGCCTCCACAATGGAAAAAACTTCAAAATGTCAGAATTTCTACAAATCCTGGGGTTTATCTTTTCTTTTTTTGGGGGGGGGAGGAGGCATAACAGGACTGTATATAGGAATGAGTGTTTCTTTCTTCATTTCATTAACACTGAATTCTGTTTCAGAAATCAAACCTTTCGCAGGACTTGCATTTATCCTCTCCAACCACCCATTCAGAATAAGGGCTTGTTATGAGATATACCAATTCATTATCAAAGCTTTCAGCTTATCTTAAAATTTATTTCTTCATTTCAGGTTAGAATCCCAAGCTATATCTGTCCTGATAAACTGAACAATGCCAGGGAACATGGTCAGCCACTGGAACGTAATTATTTATATATGACTGCTGAACTGTCCAGATGGACCCTGGCATGCTCTAGCCCAGGCTGACCAGCACTGTCCCAAGCAACTCTTGAGAACTGTTCAGTAGTTGGAAGGGACCAGACACTGTTTCCAAAAGGTAGGTAATATGTTGACTCTATTCTGTAGGTTAAAAATAGTCTCATGGGTAAAAACAATTTAATGGCATGGACAACAGATATGGTCAGAAATGTTAGTTGGCACCAGTTCCAGACAGCAGCCCAGATGCTATCTAGTTTACTAATATGCTTGTAGCCTCCATGTCAGGCATCCATGACTTTTGGTATTTGCATTTGACTCTTTTTCTGGACGTGTCGAAAAGACCAGAGATCCCAAGTGGGTTGCCTACTAGAGCCCCTTGCTGTACCAGAAAGAGTTTATGTTCTTTTGAGAATACCTGTCCACACAAGTGGACACGTACTTCCAGTGGAAAGCAAATGGACTGTTGCACTATCCATCTGCTGCTTTTATGAAAGCTGTGTTGCTAATGCTGCCTTAATTTTCCTTGGGAAAGATAATTCACTCCTCCCCAAGAAAACTGGAAGTAAACGAGCAGCAGCTTCAAAAGAAACACTTGCAGTTTGGAGACTTTCTTCCTCGTTGGAGAGAAAAATCATCATCTAAAAGTCTCAGGGATTGTTTCACCTCTCTGCTTTCCAGAGAACTTGCAAAGCAATATTGGGACTAGTTTTTGATGCCAAATGTTACCCAGTAGAGGTATGTTCTTCAAGCTGATCCAAAGTTGTCCCTAGAACAGTCTTGAGAGATTTGAATATACGGTAAACCAGAATCAGGTGAAGCACTGGATCCTAGAAAGCTACTAATAGGTTCTTCTTTAGGCTCTTACAAAAAAAAAAAAAATTTCTTTCCTACAGCTTGTTTTGTTTTCTCTTGTACAAGCTCAAGCTGGACTCATACCTCAGTCTCACAACCCAGATCTAGACGCAAACATTAATCTGAGGGATCAGCCTGCTGTATCCACGTTTCATTTCAGCAACGATCTTATTTTCTTGTCTGTTAATCTGTGGGGAATACTCCTTCAGCTGGAGGCATGTTTGACACGAGGGAGAACAGCAAAAATGTGCTAACGCTTCAGTTCAAGTGGATCTTTAAGTACTATCTTAAAGTACAGGCCTCCCATGTACATCATTTGTATTACCGTGCAATTTTGCTGGTGATTTGCGTGGGCGCAGCAAGTCCAACCGCCTTAAGTGACATGCAGTGAGATCACCCGTCCATGCCACATTGCCCGGAAAGCCAGCCCCTCTGCAGTGAGAGGCGGTGTCACCCCCAGGGCGAATACACCACAGCTGACGCCCTACCGTGCTCCTCCCTGACCTGACCGGACTGCCCTCTGCACTTCATATTCTTGTACCCGGAGGAAAAGGAAGTAAATTGCTTTTCTTCAGCTCTGCAGAGTTTTTGCAGATGTATGTGAATCTGTTTCTACTTTTTAAAAAAAATGCGTCATTGGGAAATTGCACTTTTGTGAATTGGATAGAATTTTACCTTAAAGCCACAATAGCTATCCATGAAACATGGACACGTGTTACTAAAATTCCTGCTCTTGCTTATTTTCTCTAAATGTTACTTTACAATCCTAAAAAAAAAAAAAAAAATCTTGTGATTTTGTGTTTATCAAAAACTGGATCTTCAATAGAACAGTGAATAGTATGACTGCTATTTTTAAACCATTTAAATCCATTTCTAAATACAATTCCAGAAGAAAACCCACAGTAAATAATGTTAATTTCAAATCCTTTGAAACAAAGAGCTTTGAAATGTCAGCATTCTAACAATGACTTTTTCTTTTTTCTAAACAAAATTAACTCCATGTCATTTTGCAAAAGAAAGTAGCAAAATCTATATATTCTATCTATGCCAAAGTAGAAAAATATTGCTAGCAAAGTAAAAATGTTGTTTTCTGTTATTCTGCAATGAAGGAAGTGGTGAAGACCTGTGTTTCATGCTTTCGTCTGAAAAGAACCTTTTAACATCACTGGATAGATGAAAGACCATGGTTTTTATTTACTGTTTCCCCAAAATAGAATCAATGGTTTTGAGGAAGATATGTAGTAGGGTTTATTGGGAGAAAGAGGAACTGCTGGTAAGTAAGATCTGCATTTTCTGCCAAGATCTCCCATGAGTTCAGAGAAAACAATCAGATTTGCATATTTTAAATTTCCTTAGCTTTACATTTTTTGATGTGCCAGCTGCATGGTATCAAAGTAGTTACGCAGCTAGTCCCAAGTCCTGGCTTTGAGGGCTCTACAATTTATAGGAACCACTCACGAAACAGAGAAATCTAGGGAACTTCAGCTGCTGGCTCTCCTGTGCTCTGGAAAGTTAGAGAGATAATTCACTAACTTTTTTTCAAGTAATACTTAATGCAACTATCAATGCTCTTTTTATCCAATGCGAAACCAAGAAGTCCCCAATGTGCTAAGCATGGGTAAATCATGCTTTTGTTCCAACATTTATGGTGATATTGCATACTTACGTGAGTATAGTAGAGGATATGTTATGTTTGCATCATTTTAATTTCATAGTAACATTTTTCTGCCTTTGAGAATGTTGCTTTATTCAAAGCAGGGATCTTCACTGAGCTTTTATGCCCTAGATACACACAAGACAACTCTACAGTTCTTTACAGAAATTGCTTTTCATCATGACAAATTCTATGGAGTAGATGGAGGCAGGGGGTGAGTGAGGTCTTCAGTGCTTATTTTGAACTATAGTGAATCACGTTATCCCTCTGAGCTTAACTGTGGTACCAGGGATGGAGGGAAGTCTCTTCCTTTTTCTGCCTCATGCTTAAAGATGCAGTATCAGTGTATACAGCTTGAATGAGTGTTTAAATGCATACTTAAACTTACACAGCTATAAGTTTGAGGTTTAAGCTGAAGCTTTAGTTCTTAAGCCATCCAGTTGCTTTGGCTGCACCAAAGTTTGAAAAGGCTTTTCCTTAACAAACTTGCCTTCTGACTATAATTTATTCTGTGCACCACCGGGGAAATTACAGATTGTCATCTGTTTCTTCCATGTTGTCATGTCATTATTTTGGAAAATCTTAATGGAAATTTCAAACACTTAAGGAAAGGAAAACACATTTTTTAACTGCATGTCATCATTAAGGCATTTGTTTTCTGTTTTTTGTGAATTTCTATTTAACTGTGCACATGGAAGGGCTGTTACATTTTCCTTAATTAAAGAAGTTGTGATGTACTTTGGGGATGATTACAGTAGCATCAGTGGAGTTGCCTCAGTGTTGGTCAGTACACAATTTTGTCTTCTGTTTGCAAACATTCTGCACTCTCCCTCTGGAAGACCAGGAACCAGGGGCATCTCAGCCAACTGAGGACAGGACCTCCAGAACTTCCGCTCATCGTCTCTGTAAGTTACCTCCTCAAAACTGAAATCTAATCACCAGTTCTCCAGGAACTTTATTTGTTCCCCACCTATAACACACACAATACCTCCATAGCCAGAAGTAGAAATCATCACGAGTAGTCAGCATGGCTTCACCAAGATGAAGTCATGCTTGACCAACCTGATAAACTTCTACAATGAAATGACTGGCCTGGTAGATAAGGGGAGAGCAGTGGATATTGTTGACCTGGACTTCAGGAAGGCCTTTGACACTGTCTCCCGTCAGAGCATCATAGCCAAGCTGTTGATGTACAGGCTGGTTAAACAGACGGTGAGACGGATTGAAAACTGGCTGAGTGGCCCAGCCCAGAGAGCGGTGACCAGTGGCATGGAGGCCAGTAACTAGCAGTTTCATTTTAACATATTTTGCCCTTAGAGTCTACACAGCAGCCATTTATCTGTACCATTCTTACACTACCAGCAAACTAAGTGCTAATCTGCCATTTCCAATCAGGGATCACAGACTACATGCAGGCCTTTATTTTTGAGCATATATGGAGTGTTAGTTACTTGTAAATAGCATGTGAATATCTATATTGATCATCCTTCTCATTTCATTGGCCTTGATTATTTGTTTTCCTAGAGGGCCAACACACATAAGGTCAGCCCAGATGTATGTTCTCTGTGAAGCAGATTGTCGGCCCTATTTTACTAGTAAATGTACTAATCCTGTCCTTTGGCAGCCAATAAGAGCACTTGCTCCTGTATCTAAATACTCCTATTAGCAGCCAAAATCAATATTTAGGACACAGATTGCTGATTGGCTTATTCACAGTCCTTTCTCAGGCCTTCCAATCAGCTTTAGAGACACGGGAGCAGTGCAACTCAAAAAATCAAATGAATGGAGAAAAAAGGGGCTTGTTCTTACAACAACATTTGCTAGCTGCCTCTTCAGATAAGGAAATGCGCCGCACAATGTGTGTGCTGGCCAGCCTCCAAACCGCACCATGAATCCCTGGGCTAGATCCCAGAATTTGAATTTGAGCAGGGGATGCCTGGAAAGGACATGTTGCTGGCCTTCCAAGAGGAGAAACTGTTCTGTTTTGGGCAAGGGGAGATAATGCTCAACCTGAGGAAATGTGGAGGTGGTGCCTCGGAAAGGCATTTACAGCTTACAGTGGTGAAACATCAATAGGTCATCTTCCTCATCTGTTAGGTCCAGCTTTCCCTACAGTGTCACAAAATACATGTACAAGGCAACTTACTTTCTTTGCACAAATCTAGCAAGCCGCAACATGCCGAGGAATGAATGTTAGTATGTCTTCGCTGTGTTTAGGTGTTGTCTGCAAACAGCTTCAACGTGCCGGTATGCCAACGCCTGACAGTCGGAGAAAACCACCAACACTTTTAAACCACATTAAGGCTCCATCCATTTCTTAAGAAGCTAAATGAACTGAAATGAGATAAAAAAATAAGTATGCATGGATAACAAAATTTAACTGCATTTGATGCTTTGTAGAAGTGATAGAGCAGTTAGGGGAAGAGCAAAGCTTCTTAGCAGCTGTTACAGGAACAGAACAGCCAATTAAATTTCCAGCTGCAGAGGGGGAGAAATGTTCAATCTGGGGTAATATCAATAAACAGGCACAGAGAAGTTTAAAGGAAACATATTGCTTTTTGGTCCCAAATTAGCTGATGTTCTTAAAGGTCAACTGCAGTGGGTATGACTGAGCAGTCAGCATTCATACTTGAAACTATAGTTCCCATCTCCTCCTATGCCACTACCTAGCCTAGAGAAAGGGCCTGTGCTGATCACTGCCAAATGCCACAGAGTTCTCACGTTAGAAACACTTGCAATGCTTTTGAATCTCTCTGACCAAAAAAAGGAGGATCACCATACCACTAAAGAGTATGCTCTACTTTCAGCGCAGAAATAAGACAGCTGAGTTGGGGTAGAGACGTAAAGATCCTCAGTACCTGTCACTGAGGTGATCTTTCAGCCATAGGAACTAATATCCTCCTTCTCATTTTTAGCCAACTTCTCCTCAGTACCTCCCTCACCCTCCTTTGCAACAGCCGGCACAGCTTTCAGGCTCATCTAAGCTGCTGGGCTAAGAAAGAACTCCAGCCCTTCCCTGACTTTAGAAAAAAGGACAGGGGAGGCACTAACTTCCCCTTTCCCCGTCTCCCAGACAAACTATATTTTCCTTGCAAAGAAATCAACATGATTTAGCCAGAGGTTCGTCACCATAGCCCACGTCAGTTAGGTCACAGGTGTGGATTTACAGGGAAGACAAATCACTGAGAGGATTAGCACCCACCACTTCAGCGTGGTATTAGTTCAGTCACCAGTCCTCCATGAAGCAGTTTGTAATCCACCTCACAATTCTTATCTCAATCTATCATGCCACCAATGCCTGCTTCAGTGGTGATCTTTGTCAAAGAATGCAAACGAACACAGTGTCAGAAGATGGCATGGGACAGTTTATTGCCTTTTCAGGATTAAATGTTAGTATCTGTGTACAGCAGATTGCCTCCTCCCTTTCATATCGGCACTCACAGTATTTAAATTAACTCTCTCCGCTATGCTATGCTAACTATCCAGTATATAAATTGGGAGCACACTTTGGCCTACTCTGTTTAGTATCTTTAAAACCTCAGACCGATCATTCTTGATGAGACCTATTCTAGAATCATACAACCCTGAAAGACGTTACCAAAATAGCTTTAAACAGAAATGGGAGAAAAAGTGCTTGTTTTGTTTGTTTATTTAAAGCAAATAGAGAGCAGTGCAAAAAGTATTGCAGAATATTATCAGAACCAGGGAAATGGCTCAAGGAATGTTAATTAAAAAGCAGTGGAACAAGGAAAAGTTTGCTATTGCTAGCAAGTATTTCTCACCTATAGGAATGCATGAACTATTTCAGGCTCTGTGAATAATGTCACAGTAGTCACCTAGTTAACTGCCATAGATGCTGTAGTAAATTTACATTGCTGATGTTTCTGGACTCAAGAGAGGATTTTGCTTTCAGGGGTCTATGCTTTTGCCTACAGTCTATAAAGTATCCTGTCAGCTCTTTGCTCAGGAGACCATACCATCGGCGTTTTGCAGTTCGTTCTTTCCACATCACTTTCCATTCCATCTTATAAGAGTGGGTTAAAGCAGCACTCACTCCAAAATTCCCAAGCACCACTAATCGTGTTGGTTTTATTACTGGATTTATTCTTCTGCTTATGTAGACTGTGATTTCTGTATTTACAGTCCCATAAGTACCCACCCTTGTAAAACCCTAGATGATGATCTTGTCTGACAAGCTTTCAGCTGTTTAAAGAGCCTTCTTTCCAACATTTTCATTTTTAGCTCTTCCACCATTCCAGTAATAATATTGCTTTCTACTTCTTTTACTCCATTAAAAAAAAATTGCAATGAATTTTTGCATCCTTTTTATTTTCTTTCTTTTCCTGAGCACTTCAGAGTTCTTGATGAATTAAATAAACTTTACAGGATCCACTTAAAATGAAAAATTTATTCCATTTCACACATTGTTACATTAGGGATCAAGGAAGTTAAAAGTCCACATATTAAATCTACATGCAAAAACATGCACAGAACACATACCTATGGACTTAACAAAGATATTGGGCTTAAATGATTTGAACATAGGCGGAGAGAATCTCATTGTCAAAGTTTGTAACAAACCAGCAGGTCTCTTCCTACTAACTTTAGAGCCAGGAAGTGTACCAAAACCAGCACAAACAGCTTCCTCCTGTTCCAGTGTGACAAACAGGCATCATTCTCGCCCTTTCCAGTGCCAAGCTAATAAAATGGTGTCACAATAGACAACTCATCCCTAATAATGACCTTCTGAAATGTGGATTTGACTGGATTTTAGGTCAAAACTAAACTACTTTTACTGATTTTATTTCCATTCATAGATGATTGTCAGCCTACAATTCAGCATGAGACCTTAAGAAAGAAATTCGAGAAAAACTGACTGTGATGCCACTATGGGAAGCAGCTGGAATTAACCCAAAGCCAGGTAATTCCTGCCACAGGAAAATGGAGAGGTAAATGTGTTGGAGACGGGACTTAGCACTTCCATTTACAGCGGCACGAGAAAAGGAGCAATGGCTGCTGTGGGATAGACTGTTGCTTCCTTAAGTCTCCCTGGAGTCACTGCCCTCACCGGGAGCAGCCCCAGTAGCATTTTGTGCTTCCCAGGGCTTTGATATTGGCACTGGAGCTATAGCCGGTTTGGTGCCTCCTGGAGGGCAGGCCAATTAATGTTGGGTTTGCTTCCACCTTGATGCAACCCTGTGTGTATGTGACCTCCACAAGGAAACATACGTAGTATCTACTGTTCCTGAATTACAGAAAACTTCTATCAGGACAAGAAGATTTCACCTTCATGCAGGCTGAAGACTAGATCCCACCAAACGCTCAGGCATATTCGACTCAGACAGGGTTGAACTGGCTCAAGCCATGTACCTTCCCAGTGGGGCTACAGAGCTTCTGGCTTAGATCTGGCTGATAGCTGGGTGTCTCAGGGAGCTGGTAGGCAGAAAATTCCTGTCTTCTTGTGAAAGACTTCACACATATATGCTTGTATGTGTCTAGGCCTAAAGGGGAATCTAAAAGTTGTTTGCACATTGAGTGGTAGACCACTTCTAGTCAGCCAACTGGAAATCACAAGTGCATCTCAATTACCATGTATCTTCCCAAGTTTAAGTGTATGAACCTAGTATCTTCATTCACTTATGAGCCAGAATCAGAATCCTTTCTCCAAAACAAACACCTCCAAAGACAAGGTGAAGTCTTCTTTTGCCTTTGTTTCAGTGAAGCGGTGAGGATGGCTCTGTCCACCCTACATTTAAAAGTTTAGGTTTTAGATTGTTTATCCAAGACCTGAGAGAAATGAGGTCCAGATCTTTGTCTTGGGATGTATTGAAAGACAGCTTTTCTACACACTTTAGGAGAATACAACAGCAAACAGGTTGTTGCATAGCATGGGTAAAAGCATCCTTCAGAACATTTTTCAGAAAGTATGTGTGGATTTTCAGGTGCTTCTTGGTTATATTTCCACCAAGAATGGAGGCAAGAGAGGTCTGGAGGATGGCTAAACCCTATCCCAGTTTTAGTGTGATTTAGTCCAAGATATCTAAAGTCATCTTTTAAATGAGAAGAAAACATTTCAAGAGAAGCCAAAAGTTCTTTACCTAAGTCTGAGACAGAACTAGCTGACCTGAAGACATAAGCTGAGTTGTAAATTAATCAGCATGTGAATATAGATTTACATTTAATGGCAGTTAAATCACGTAACTTCTACTAATTTGATAGAAATTTTGTCATCTGAAAATCAACTAGATTTGTAGATGTCAAGGGAATGAACACCATAAATACGGATCAGATCTTACTTATACCTGCTTTATATTCATGTAACTATACTAGATTTTGATGTCTTATTCATACTACATGAAGACGGATATTCTGCAACTGGTGAATCTCTTACTGGTCCTACCACTTGTTAGGCAACGCGCACTGGTCCCAAGTTGTCTTTCCTAGAAATCAATCCGGAGTTGCACCTACAAATAGATAGCACAGTATAGCCAATAAACACGAAGGCCATAGAGATACTGATTCAGTGTAGAGATTTCCTGAGAAAATCATGGAAAGGGTAGCCTTAATTAAATAAAATGAGCTTAATAGTTTTGTTTCTGCATAAATGGGCAGCGCTCTGGAGACAATGCAGATTCTTTGTTGCAATTAATTGGTTTATAGCATTATAAGAGAAATATTTCCGTGTCATTAAAAGCTTGCTCTTAAGCCTGTTAGAACAAATGTAGATTTCCAGGCATAGATCAAGACATAGAGAATATGCCCAAAAGACGAATGTGTTGAGGATGTTAGACAGATGAAACCAAGGATTAACTGATTAACCCTATTCTATTTGTATAACTTCTAGAATTTCAGATAAAGAAAAACATTAAAAAAGCAATACCAGACATTTTTCTTTCTTTATGTGTAATTATTGTAGACCTGTTTGAAATTACTTATATCACCAACAATATAAGGCAACAAAAGCAGGCATGTCTCTTAATCAGTGTTATTAGGGGAATTACAGCTTCCTCAAAGGAAGCAATTATAGAGAGAGACATAATCATCATGCTGTCTTATTTGTCTTTCAAAACTGTTATCAGTCATTTCTGTGTAATCCACCTATGTATCTCCAGGAAAATGGAAGCTGGAGTCACATTTGGGACACAGTTTGGTGGAGACACATTCTCTCCTCCGCGTACACTTTCCATTTTGTCTCTCACATTTGGCTATCTGCCAAATCAGAAACATTTATACCAAAGAATCTATTTACTTTGCCTATGCGAAGTACCAGGACACAAAATATGACCAAAAAATAGGCTTGGAGTATTAAACAAGGCAGACATGCAAAAAATGACTGAGGTGTTTCATCTTTTAGAAAATTACTTTGAATGGCTAGAAATTATACACCAGAGAAAAAAAAATGTGAGGTAGATATTCAACAGTCACTTTACTTTGTTCATTCATTATCAATTTAGCAGGCTTGACAACACTTTTTCATGTGATCAAATTTTGATTTGTATTGAAACTGAAAATCAATTTGCTTTGTGATGGACATTAGTTTCAGCAGAGCAAATGTAAAAGCCTCACACCTTTCATTGATGCCTGAATTAGACCAAATTAAAGGACTTGATATGCTTGATTGAGTGGTTATATGCCACTTGTCAATATTACTATAACAAGGCATACTGAAAATCATGAATTAGTTACGCTGAAAGAGCACAGGGAAAATTGCTGGAAGATATTTGGCATAATGGTATTTTGTAATGGTATAGCAATAGGTGTGGTAAACCATGAGAATCGCATGCAATTATGCTTAATCTATGTTTAGAGCTTTGACCCAAGTTTCAATTAATATCAAGAGGAATGTTAGAGGCAAAGTCAATGTAAAAATAACCCAGTTTCCATATCAGTGTGATCATATTTGACTAATCAGAACTTCTGCAAATAAACAGCAGCTTCAAATAACTTGTCTCCTGACCAAAACTGAAATGCTGACACGACATCAGCTAGGCCCTTAAACTGCACATTACAGTCAGTGAGATGGTAACAGCTCTTTTTATTCATGTTGTTTAATAATTTCCTTCATGAGGAAGTTTTCAGTCATTTACAGTTTCAGAACTTCAAGCATTTGAGCTTAAATTCTCTCTGCTGGGTTTTTTTTTTATTTGTTATTTCTACCAGATCAATGTGATTTTTCTAATAATGAGGACTAGGACAAATTTGATTTGCACTGGGTGCTGTCTTGGGCATTTTCTAGCATTTTTATGATCGACTATTCATTCTTAATGGCATTATCTTCTTACTTGAATGCAAGCACAGGTAAATGCAACTACTTAAGACAGAAAATGGGGGTGGGGGTGGTGTTTGGGGGGTGTCATCATTTGGTTGCTGTTTTGGAGTATTTCTCCAAAATTGTGCCTGCTGTTTTCTTGGTGTGGGTCTGGGATTTTTCAAGGTTGTTGTTGGTTTTTTTTTTTCCTAGGCTCCAGTATTTTAATTCCACCATGTTAAATTAATTTCTCTGCATCTTATTTTTTTAGGATTATGTAGCTTCTCAGGTTTTTCAGAAGCTTTTCATGAAATCCCAAAGTAATAGTAGCAGACCACGGAGGAGTCTGTAGTAAGCAAATTACAGTTTCTTTTTGGTTTTGGTGGTCTGTTTGGTCTGTTTCTGTAAACTCTGGAAAGAAACCCAGAATAAAGTGATTGCCACAGCTTTACGATCCATAAAGACACCTGTCTTGAAAAAAAAGGTTTGACTTACATGATTCATAATCATGTAGACATACTACATTTAGTCATTATTTATGTCTGCGGACTGACACCAGTCTACTTGCCCCATGTGAATTCTCTTTAGTTCACATAATGCAGAGTATGGCAAAATATTGTTTCATACAGAAAGATTTTCTGACACAACAAAAAATGTTCATCTACCAGTCCTCAATTTCTTCTTCCTTCCTTGGTCCAAACAGTGTTCCAACTGAAACTCGAGATATAAAGATTGTTTTTTGATGCTTGTGTTAATCTTGTCACCTGAAATGTTTTGGTAGAGAAATTGCTGGTGTCAAAATAGATTTTTTTTTAATTTTACACTGCAAGTTCATCCAAGACATTTGATTCAAGAAAGGCCAAGAATGTCTCCTGCTATGATTAGATAGTGATTTTTCTACTCAGCCCCCCCAAATTAAGCACCTTGAAAAGCCTCTCGATGCTGGTCTGCTTTGATCTTGCAATCATTACCATTGTTTAAGGCATTAGTGAGCCCTCATGTACACCGTACAGAATTTCATTCATCCATTTCAAGAGAGATGAATTCAGATTGCAATGTGTGCAGAGAAATCCTGCTAGAAATGGTCAGCTGAATGGAGAGCTTATGTTTGGAAAGAACACTTAAAAAAAATCTTGGCTCATTTAATTCAGGAAGAAAAAATAGAAAGAAGTCTGTAAAATCATCAGGGTGATAAATGAGAGGGAGAGAAGAGCTAATTTAAGCTAAGAAAAAAAAACTGGCAACAGAACACATTAGTATGAGCTAGTCATGAATAAACTTTGGCTGGATTTTACCCATGTGAAGAATGAAATCTGAGAATTGTCTTCCACCTGGATAGCAGAACAAGAAACTTAGCCGATTTCAGCTATCTACCCTGTAACACAGAGAATCCGGTTCTATAGCTCGTAATGTCTTTTCCTTTTCTTTAAATGTTTCTTTCAGCGTTACTGTTCTTTTCCTACTGATGCTAGGAAGGTTAGCAAAGAACCTAATAAAACCCACAGACTCTCTATAAATAATATCCCTCACCCTCCATCCTGTGTTCATTAAGAATCAATCTGCATTCAGGAAGGCAGAGTTCCTTCTTCATCAGATATTGGCTCAACTCTCGTCAGGTAAGCTAGTGAAAATGCCCCTCAAAAATATAACTTTGGGGTTTTTTTTTTCTGCTTTCTGCTTTCATTCCTCTGGACACATCGTGGAGAGGTCCAACATAAAATCAAAACCACTGCTGCGCGATCTGCTTGCCAGATAACCTATTTAAACCAGTTCTCTTGATAAGGTGCCAGTTTGTTTTTTTTTTTTTCTATTTGAACAAATCCTCTGTTCCTGGCTGCATAGGCACACCTCTGTGAATACTAAACTGTCAGGGAGGCAGAAGAACAACAGAGGGGGTGAGAGAGGTGCACCTTAAAGCTGAGAATACTGACTTTGGTTAAGATAAACAATGCCCATAATTTTATAGAGAATTCAGAAGTTGTTGGTAGGCAGATCTTCTGAATTGTCACAAAATGCACTCAGCAGCACATTTTAGGATTAGGTATTAAAGCTGGGAAGCAGGCCGTGAAGCAGAAGAATAAAGCAACCAAGCTTTGGCCACCAAAGCATATTTGCTTACTTAAAGAAGTACCATATTTCACTAATTGGATTTGCTGTCCTGCAATTTTCACCGCTCAAGCAACCCAATCAATATTAACATTTGAAGAAAATCAGTTAATTCTAGGCTTTTTTCCCAGGTAATTTATCCTTGGCGTACCCGAGTTCTTTCTGTTAAATTTCAGTTGTTGCTTAGCACTTTGGGAGCACAGTATTTAATTGTTTTCTTATGCATGTAGATCCTAAGGTCAGCCTAACACTGTGCATTAATGTCAGATCAATTTTATTGAAATAGAAATAAGTAGAACTATCTGAACAACATTACTGTCACAGTTCAGGGTAAGCTGTATTTTTTGATCCGTCCCTGTGGACGCCCCTTTCAAGCAACGAGGCCGTATCATGCACAATTACATTCTGACGTACTGTCTCTGGCTGAGATGGACTTAACTTTCCTCATAGTAGCCCATAGGCTGCTGTGCTTTGCATTTGTGGCTAAACCAGTGTTGATAACACACCAGTGTTTTGGCTTTTGCTGGAAAGTGCTTGCACAGTATCAGGGCTTCCCCTCCAAACCCCACTCCCATCCAAAGGCCAGGTTGGGTGTGGGCACAAGGCTGGGAGGGGACACAGCCAGGACAGCTGACCCAATCTAACCCATGGGATATTCCATACCATATGACATTGTGCTCAGCAAAAAAAGCTCAGGGCAAGGAGGCAGATGCAGGTACATTCGTGGTTATGGTGTTTGTCTTCCCAAGCAACCACTACAAGTACTGAGGCCCTGATTCCCAGGCTGGACATCTGCCTGTCAATAGGAAGTAGTGAATATTAAACTGCTTTTATCTTGGCCCGTGAGCTTTTCCATCTTGTTTTCTGCCCCTGTCCTGTTGAGGAGGGGAAGAGAGAGAACAACAGGTTGGGGGTTTGGCAGCTGGCTGAAGTAAAACCACCACACGATTGACGCTGTTTTTGTAGTAACCCACAGGTTACAATCACAGAATTACATAGGTTGGAAGGACCTTCAGCTAGTCCAACCCCCTTCCTCAAAGCAGGTTCCCTTATAGCAGGCTGCTCATGGACTTCTCCGATTGCATTTTTAGTATCTTGAAGGACAGAGATCCCACACCCTCTCTGGAAACTGGTTCCAACGTTTAACCACACTCATGGTGAATTTTTTTCCCTAACATTGAGTCAGAATTTCCCATCTTCCAGCTTGTGTCCATTCCCTCTCATTCTTCCCCCAAGTGTTTGGCTCCTTTTTCTCTGTTTCTTTCCGTTAGATAGTTGAGGACAGCATTAAGATCCCCCTGGAGCCATGTCTCTCCAGGCTCAACAAGCCCAGCTCCCTCAGCCTCTCCTCGCAGGGCAAGTGTTCCAGCCCCTGATCAAACTTGCTCCAGTTTATTGATGTCTTTCTTGTACTTGACTGTGATGGGTTGACCCTGGCTGGACGCCAGGTGCCCACCACAGCCGCTCTCTCACTCCCCCTCCTTGATTGAAAAGGAGGGAGAGAATATAATGAGAGACTTGTGGATCGAGATAAGGACAGGGAGAGATCACTCAACCAATTACTGTCACGGGCAAAACAGACTCGATTTGGGGAAATTAGTTTAATTTATTATCAATCAAGTCAGAGTAGATAATGAGAAATAAAACCAAATCTTAAAAACACCTTCCCCCCACCTCCCTTCTTCCCGGGCACCACTTCACTCCCGAATTCTTTACTAACTCATACTCTTTACGAGCAGCACATGGGGACAGGGAATGGGGATTATGGTCAGTTCATCACACGTTGTCTCTGCCACTCCTTCCTCTTCAGGGGCAGGACAGCTCACACTCTTCCCCAGCTCCA
>JAVKLA010000017.1:4915148-4934011 GCA_034782735.1 Sagittarius serpentarius | reverse complement strand
CAAGCCACTTTCAACTGTTTATCAGCAGTTCTGGCTAAGCGGGGAGGTCCTAGTTGACTGGAAGTTAGCAAACATGACGCCCATCTACAAGAAAAGCTGGAAGGAGGATTCAGGGAACTACATGCTTGTCAGTCCGACCTCAGTGCCGGGGAAGTTTGTGGAGCAGATCATCTTGCCTGCCATCACGTGGCACATACAGGACAACCAGGTGATCAGGCCCAGTCAGCATGGGTTTATGAAAGGCAGGTCCTGCTTTAACCTGATCTCCTTCTGTGACAAGGTGACCCGCTTAGTGGATGAGGGAAAGCCTGTGGATGTTGTCTACGTAGACTTTAGTAAAGCTTTTGACACCATTTCCCACAGCATTCTCGTGGAGAAACTGGCTGCTCATGGCTTGGACGGGCATACTCTTCACTGGCCAAAACACTGGCTGGATGGGCAAGCCCAAAGAGTTGTGGTGAACGGAGTCAAATCCAGTTGCTGGCCAGTCACAAGAGGTGTTCCCCAGGGCTCAGTATTGGGGCCAGTTCTGTTTAATATCCTTATCAATGATCTGGACAAGAGGATTGAGTGCATCCTCAGCAAGTCTGCAGACAACACCAAGCTGGGCGGGAGTGTTGGTCTGCTGGAGGGTAGGAAGGTTCTACAGAGGGATCTGGACAAGTTGGATTGATGGGCCAACTGTACGAGGTTCAACAAGGCTCAGTGCCGGGTCCTGCACTTGGGTCACAACAGCCCCATGCAATGCTACAGGCTTGGGGAAGAGGGGCTGGAAAGCTGCCTGGCAGGACAGGATCTGGGGGGGTTGGTTGACAGCCGGCTGCATATGAGCCGGCAGTGTGCCCAGGTGGCCAAGAAGGCCAACAGCATCCTGCTTTGTGTTAGAAATGGTGTGGCCAGCAGGACTAGGGAAGGGATCGTCCCCCTGTACTCGGCACTGATGAGGCCACACCTTGTCTACTGTGTTCAGTTTTGGGCCCCTCACTACAAGAAAGACACTGAGGTGCTGGAGCGTGTCCAAGGGAGGGCAACGAAGCTGGGAAGGGTCTAGAGCACAAGCCTTATGGGGAGTGGCTGAGGGAACTGGGGGTGTTCAGCCTGGAGAAAAGGAGGCTGAGGAGAGACCTTGTCGCTCTCTACAACTACCTGACAGGAGGTTGTAGAGAGGTGGGGGTCGGTCTCTTCTTCCATGTAACAAGAGATAGGACAAGAGGAAATGGCCTCAAGTTGTGTCAGGGGAAGTTTAGACTGGACATCAGGAAAAATTTCTTCACTGAAAGGGTTGTCAGGCACTGGAACAGGCTGCCCAGGGAAGTGGTTGAGTCACCATCCCTGGGGGTATTTAAATGATGTGTAGAAGTGGTGCTTAGGGACATGGTTTAGTGGTGGGCTTGGCAGTGCTCGGTTAACGGTGATCTTAAAGGTCTTTTCCAACCTAAATGATTCTGTATAAGCAATCAAATGATTTAAGAAAAAACCCAAGTAATTAATTATATCAGAAACTCATCAAATAGCAGGTTTCTTCTGATACTGCTCAAAAGGCAGAAGTAACTGCTTCTTTTATTCAAAAGCTAGTGTTTTTTCTGAAGTTTTGTGCTTTGCTGAACTATCTCTGCAAGCACTAAAGATACCAATAACTAAATGCTAAATGCTAATTATTAAAGACTAAATAGCAAATAAGAAATAATTAATATATTTTTTTAAAAAAGGAACTTCCTTGAGAATTATTTAATAAAAAACATCATTCACAGGGTGTAATTATTCAAAGGTTTTGGTGGTGATAGAACTCTGTTCAGCAGAAAGAGTGCCCTCACAGACAGGATTGGAGCTTCCAGGACTCACATGAAATAAACCCTATCCTATCCAAAAAGAGGTGCTAAATGTACAAAAATGGTCCTCTGAATTGAATGCAAGTTATCACTCTTATCAGGTCAATAAAATGGATTAATTTGTCAAGCCAAAGGCACAAGACATTGTGACAGCGTGTTCTGAACACCAGCTCCTCCTTGCTGAGGTAAGATGACTATCACACAGAAATGTTTTGAGATGAATATAAAAATTCAGAAATTCGGTCTTTTTATTTCAGGAAGGCAACATAGTGCAGGCACTGTGGTCTGACCAGCAATGACTGTGTATTCAGACAGATCTGGGTGATATCTTTGATAAGTTAAATATACTCAATTTGTCTCTGAAGAGATGAGATTCAAACAGTCTGACATGACAGACAAGTTATCTGCATTTCAGGAAACTTAGCCTGTGGGAGGACAGGAAAGAACAGAAACAATGACATAAACTTACTTGATCTTTTTGTGGACTTCTATAAAAATGAAAATGTATGTGGATACCATGAAAACACACACAACTGAACTCTGCAGACTTAGAAAACAAGCCCATGAAATATTCTGAGATGACAATTGACTGTAGAGCTGATTAAGAAGTCTTTTCAATGATGTGGCTTTTAATTGTGTCTCTCTGCTTACCAAAGATGCTGATTAAGTTTTCTGTTAACTTTACAATGAAGAAAAAATCAAAGGCACTGTATTAGCTGTAGCACTAAAAGAATATTCTGACTGATATGGTTTTGCTGCCGTTTGGATCTACTGTGAACAATAGCTTTCTGTATGTCGGTAATAGTAAGCAAACTTCAGAGGAGATTGCATCTTGTAAATTATTTAATATGTTTTATAAGTACTTACCTAAGAGCAGGTTGCTTGCAAAATCACATGGAATAATAGATATATTACATCATGAAGTTTAGAGTTTTATAATAATTACATTAGCTGGCTTTGTTTGCCAAAGCAGCTACCAGTGAGAACAATGTCAATGTTAAATAATTATATGTAGGATAACTCTAACACTAATTCCTCATCTAAATTGTGCATTCATCCACTGGATATAAATGAGGAGTAAATATATCTTAGCATGCTATTAAGTCAGGATGATTATGAATGACCAACATGACATGGCTGTTAAAAAGTAAATGTAGAAATGTAGTCTTAGGATGCATTAGGTATTCATATACAAAGTACAAGTAAAACCTCATCTGCAAGATTGCCTGTTATTCTTTTCACTCACATTCAAGAAAAAAAAGAAATTATATGGAAACAAGCATGGATAAGAGTCTTCAGTGGAGGATAAAAATTTAAAAGTATATGCTTTGCCTAAAGAAGGACACAATATGATTGACTGTGATTAACAGAGAAGGAACTGAGCTATTAAAGACCAATGCTAACGTAAGACCAATAGGACATATGTATGTCTGCATAACCGCAGTCCAAGCACACCCTTCCCATCCTGTTTTCCTCCAAAAGATGCAATTCTCTGATTCTGATCTTTCTGTGTATTTAAACAAACATATTGAAGTACACATTTTGACTTAAGAAATAAATGGCAGTGGTTGTTAATAATAAGAAATGTGTTCAAGAGTTGCATTCTCTTATCACTCTCTTCTTATCCATGTTTATGTCTAAGACATTATGGTGTGCACAAGCTGTTAAAGAAATAGGAAGGCCAGCAACCTGTGTTAAAATGACGTGGCACTCTTCTCTAGTGCATTCAAGTTTTCCCAGTAAGAAAATATTATTCTGGTTGGACATTGCCCCTGTTCACAGTTATATCTTCAATTCCTCATCTGGATTGCATTCATCAGCCTATTTTTTTTTTCAAGAAGTGTCTTCTGTCTACTCACTGAGTAAAAACAAACCCCAAAAACCCTAATGTATCTCAAACAAAATCACATTTCAAGAGCATTACATTGCAGGTTCTCTTCAAAGCAGCAGCTATGAGAGGCAGTGATTTTTTATAGGTGAGCATTTGATCAACTGTCAGAAAGAGAAATCACACCAATACCAACCTGTCTTAATAGTCTGACTTGCACTGACATTTTTCACGGAACTCCAGTGAGGGATGCTGCTTTTTTCCTAGATTTGTCCCATTCAGGGTGGCAACAACGAATCAAGAAAGCTGTATCGACGAAGCTCTGCTGATCAGGTGAGTGAGCAATGTGGATGAGGAAAGTGTTAGTGCAGGAAAACCCTACAGTGTAAACCAGGCTGTGTTTTCCTACCTGACTTCTGACAGGGCTGGAGAATTATTTTCGACAGGATTACTCAGTTTTGAGGGCTGTACAAAAACACTCGCTTCTATGAGCGGTGGCTCAATAATGATGGCAGCAGTGCATGACATGATGGGTTTTGTGCTGTGGGACTCTTTCAGAATCTTATTTTCCTGTGTCCCTCCTTATCTCTCCCAAACAAAAATGTTTCAGAATCTTTTCTAAAAGTCCTGTGTCCTAACAGCAGCTGTTGAACAGAATAACCTCAGAACAGCCATGAGAAGTGGCTTTTTCATTAAAACAACTGCAATTCCCTGCTACTTGTATAAGTTTATTATTCCATTATTGATGTTGGCCAAGATCCAGGCCCATTGTACCGTTTTACAAAACGTGCTACAAAGTGGTTTTGCTGCTACAATATAGTGCATCTGTCACCCCAATTATGCAAAGCAAGCAGTTGACTGCAAAACTACATCAAAAACTGAATTAGGATTTTTCATCCATTTATACAAGAAATGCCAACACAAAATATATGTTTATTTTGTAGCAGAAGTACTACATTACCACTACAACAGGAAATTAGACCCTTGTATCTGTATCAGAATGCAATTACCACAATATAAAAACCATTTTTATTATTTTGGCCAATAACTCAGTTGCCCTTAACAACATCACGCAGAATGAGATATGGCTTATTCAAAGCCATATCAAAGCCATATCTAAATGTAAGTCCAAAATAATATTCTTGCCATATCAGTTTTATCAAAGGGACAGATTCTGGCCCCCTTTTTCATATTGGATAACAGTATGTTCCATGGATATCCTCACTGATATCAGTAGAACTCCTTGGGGTTTAAAGAGCTGTTGATTGTGATGGGATTCAAATCTCTCCGTAAACCCCTCAATCAAGCTCTCATCTGCACCACAGACACTTACATTTTGGTGAGGATCCCGTCAAGTCAGCGGGTAAGCTGAAGTTTGAGTTCATTCTCAGTGCAACAAGCAAGCCAGAGAAAATTTCAGAATTCTTTGGAACTTGTTGAATTTCAGAGGTACGGTGCAAGTAGGCTGTGGAATCTCCATCATCAAAGATATTTAAGAATAGGTTAGACTAATTTTTTTTGAAAGAGGGAAAGATATTTTATCTGGCCTTGGGATAGGCTGATGGACAAGATAAGCTCTTGATGTCACTTCTAGCCCCAGTGTTTATGATTCCATGACGTGTGACAGAGGGCCATAGCTCTATGTCATTCACATCACTAAAATCCAAATCAAAACCTCAGGTTTCATCCTGAATGACTAGCCTGAAGAGAAATGTGACATTTTGTTTTACAATTGCAGGACTGTTTTTGCTGTATGCTTTTGGAAGAGGAAGAATACTTTCTCATCTTCACTGGAGTATAATTTATGAAACTCGGTATTTTTTTTAGACATTGTGGACGTATTTTCAGGGGCTTTTTTAACAGAACTTCAACAATCTTCCTGTCACAAATTCAGATTATGATCATTTTCTCTTTCAATATCTGTATCAGCTGGAGTCATACCAATAAAAATGCTATTTAAATTTCTTTTCCCTAGGCAATAGGAAATACAGGAAAAAAAAAGAGATTGAAATAGTTACCAACATGCAGAACCTCTGAGAGTCTTAAACATGAGAAGAACCACTTCAAAATAGCACTGATTTTTGGCATTGCCTATAAGTCTATATTTCATAAATCTGAATTAAACACCTAAAATCTCCATAAAGTAGGTGAGGTGGTACAAGCATGTTTTGACAGCATCTACATACTGAGTAGAAAAGCTTCAGGTTCTGGAGTGGGTGCATCCGAAATGCTGTCTACCAGAGCTGTTTCCAGCTCTGGGATTCTCTGACCAGAAACACTTGTTGGATTTAAGACTCTACACTGTCAGCTGGATGATTCATACCTTTGTAAAAGATGATTTGCCCTTCTATACAGGATGTACCTAACAATACTTGAATAGCGCTAGATTATTTTCCAGGAACTGAGACACATGGTATGTAATTACGTTATATGTAAGTCCTCCTACTTCTGAAACCATTTCAAACCACATCTTTTTCTCCCTGCCTGGGTTATTGCCCTAAACATGAGTCCAGCAGTAAGTCCACATATTTACCAGGTATGCTCCACTTCTCATGAGGGAATGCACAGCCAAGTTTATAATTTCATGAGGGTGAGAGAGAACAGTCCTGGGTTTCAATTTCTAAAGCTGTTTATTCATCTGGTGTCGAAACATTCTTTGACGTTATCTTTCAGCAGTGCTGAAACACAGCCCCAGGATTTCCCCCTTCCAGTAAAAATACGGATTTTCAGTAAGCACTGATACCTTGGAGATACCTTCCTGCTCACTTGCTCCCTTTCAGTATGTGTGAACCTTGCACTCTTTGCTGAACCGTGTTACAGCTACAACAGGAAGGCTGGAGAAAGTGTCTTTCTCGGCACAGCCTAACTAGGCAGAAAAAGATGTTTTTAAGAGAATGCAGCTCCTTAATTTCTTGCACAAATATAAAATAAAATAAATAATAGTAAAAGATGGACCTTCTCCACCCTTACTCACAGTTCTCCTTACTATCAGTGGGCAGTACTACCTTCCCTAACTGTCCTTTTAAGAGAATACACAGCCACATTGCATGTTTACTGCTGGTTTCAATATGGTGAGTGTTTGTAACGGTTCTTCTGAGCATTCCTAGTCCCTGGGCACTGAAATTCCTACTTTTGTGAATGCTGAAGAAGCCCGAATGTTAAACAGATGGTAGGTTACTGTTGAGCCGAGGCGACTTTGTCACTGCAAATCTTGAAGCCCTGGGTTGCTTCACCATTTTAATCTTTCTTACATGCTCAGGCACTTATCTGGGTAGACATTGTTTTTTGTGGATATAATTTTTGGACTCACATTCCTAAACTCCATCAAAGTTGCACTCTAGTTGCCCAAGTACTTTTTTCAGATCTGGTCATTTTCCAAGTAAATATGAAATATGAAACACAAATTAAAGACACAAATACTGGGAATGGGAAACCCGCACTAAAAATAGAACAAGACTATTAAAATGCATCATAAATGTCAGTGTATAGCTCACTTACAGTATTTTAGAATTGAATTTGGACATGTTGTTGTCAAGCCACGGATTCTGCCAGTCACACATGTCCACAATTATTATAGGGTCATCTATATCCCTGAGTATTTCTGGCTTCCTGGATTTCTGGCACACAGAGTATTAAAACAGAAATGTTCAAAAAGTGGGGCATTTTATTAAAGTTATTTACAAATCCTATACTTTGATTGCTTGCTTTTTTGGTTATGTCCACATGACCCATATAATAAGATGTAATAAGGCTAATCTTGCACGTTGAGGAAAAATAGTGCACACTTCAGAATGTATTAATTTGGGAATCATCTCTTGGAAGATGTTATTCTCTGGATAAAAAAGAAAATAACTTTAGCCACAGTGAAACGGGCATCCAGGCTTACTTTACTAGGCATTATGCTCAGCTTTGGAAAAAAGCAATGTTGCAGCTAATAACAAGCACTTGTCTGATTTGTGGTTTCTAAACATTCACAGCAGTACATAATGCCTTCTCTAAATTAACTTTGTTACAAGGAAAGGAGAAAACTGGAGAACAATACAACTCGCGAGCAAACCTCCAAATGACCACTTAGCATGAGTAAAGTGTGAGAAATGATCAAGCAACAGCAAACGTCATAGACCTTTAGGGTATTTTAGAGATCCCTAAATCTGGCGGCTGACATAACTAATGAACTGGCCTTATAAACCTATAAGTCATCAGTGTAAAACTCGTACTGTGTGCCTCAATACCAGTTCCAGCCCCACAATCTCGTTTGCAATACTTGGATTTAACAGCAGCGATAGCTCTAGTTATCTGATCTGATAGACAATATTAAGCACAGACATCCTTTTCATCTGGGATTAAATATGCAGAGGAAACACATTATGATACAAACCAAAGACCATTAAATTTGATGTATGTGCTTCTTGAAAAAATGCTGGTTTATATACAGCTATGGAAACATGGTATTACCAAAGAAGACTGCTGAGTGAGAAGACAGGCACTAGTTTTCCAAGTGTTTTGCAGAAAACTACCACTCTCCTATACAGAAGATCCTGGACTACCTCATCTCTCCATCCTCATGAAGTCTTTTGGGCTGAAGGGTAGGAAGATCTATGAGTTTAGCTCGTCTCACCTTAAAAAAAACCTGGCCAAAGTCCTCCAGCTTAGGCACTTGAACCAGAAAAGGTTGAAGACATACAGGTTCAAAAATCTTTAATTGCCTCACATTTTGGGTGAAGAGAAAATTGAACATAAAGCATTCAAGACAGCTAATAAATCTGGCTTAAAACTTTATTGTTTCCTTATCCAGGAAGAAATTTTAAGTGAAAAAGAAGGCAGAAAAAAGAAGATGGGTTTTAAATGCCCTTATATTCCTGCGAGCTATAACTCCCTGTTCCTAAAATACACTTCTACCCTACTGTCTTTCTGCATATTGGATAAAAGCACATTATTTTAAAAAACAAGCAAAGAATATTTCTGCATTTTTTAGAACTCAGTTAAGGGACAAAAGGATACCATGTAATTTATTTTGCTGTTCAAAGGCAAGTCAAATAAGGAATTCCAAATATTCAACAATGGAATATACCGGTCTTAGATAGCTCAAAATTGTTCATGTCAAAGCTTTCAATACAAAATTTTGTTCCAGCAATGTGAGTAACAAAACAAAAAAATCTTAGTCCAGCAATTTGTGAACAGGACTAGACCAATTTTGACAAATACATTAGTCATAGCAATCAGTTAATTCCAGTTCTGTCCTGAAGTACCACATTAACAGTCAGTCAGTTCTGCAACTGCATTGGATGTCGCAGAGAGACTTCTGTGTTTATTTTGCTGTATAACTTCTTATTTCTTTTGATTGTTTTAATACCAAAAGGGAAAAAAAATGGCATTACTTGATAATGCAGTCGAATATTCACAAATAATTTCAAATACAGAAAAAAAAAGTCTTCTTTTTTCATCAGTTATTTCATATTTGTTTTACCAGACAGATCTTCCTCTTCTTTATTGCACTGCAGATTCATGATTCTCCTTTCCTAGACTGAAACACTGAAGAAAACATAAGCTCACATTACAATCTGAGGAGGGTCAGAACTCCCTTTTATTGAAATCGTCTTTCTGAAACACTTGATTGTAGTGTGATACTTATCAAACTATAATTATCAACAGGGAAGAACATCCTACACAGCACTTTCTAAATGCAGTTTGCTTAGGTAAGAGCATTAATGACAGTATCAGCAGCAAAAGCTCCTGGCACTGTGCTAGGCTGGGTACACGCACAGAAGGAGACATTTGGCTGCTCAAACAGGATTTATGCATATCTGCAGAGTAACTTGCATATTACTAGTGGGATGCTTATCACAGCTTGAAAACTCTGGCCCAGACCCATCTTTATATTTGGATGAGGCTGGCGTAAGAGTCACCTCAGTCATGTCACGAGGCAGAGGCAAAGACTGCGTCTCTGACGCCTGGTGCCCGACTGGATATGCAGTCCTCACCCATTGCAAGTGCAAAGCAAAGTGTGCTAGCTTAAAACATCTCTGCTGAGCTGAATAACTGAATCATTCTGGACCAGGTGCGCACGCCCATGGTTATGGATAGGGCAAAGGGGAGGCTTGTATTAGTCAGTGAAATATTTGTGGCATAAATCTGCAAATCTACCCTACTATGGGGAAAAATTAATAGAGGTGATAATCATCATAGTTATTCATATTACTTAAAAAAAACTTGTGTGGGATTGTTATTGCATTTTAATTGCTATTTATGAGTTTTATTGATTTTATGCTGACATACATAGAAGACAAAGTAGATACACACTAACTGCTAACATTTAAAACAGAAAATAGTTGCTAGCTGCAAACTAGGTTATATTATATTATATATCAGGAGATTTCTTTGTTAATTATTTTTTTGTCTTAGCCATGTTCAAAGGTCATTCATTGCTTTCTAAATTGGCAAGCTTATTGCAGACCAGTCCAAGGTTATATAACTCTCCAAACATAATTTTTCTGTGTACAATATTAGCTAACAAGTAATTATAACTACTAGCTGCTCCCAGCTGGTAATATGCTTAGGAAATTCATCTTTTGGACTTGTCAGTTTAAGTTAAATTATTTGAGAAAATGCCTGACTTAAGAGAGTGCCAAAAGAGAGTGAATCACATACAAATAATTGTATAGGATGTGTTGCTCTTAAAAAGGAATAATTTAAAATGTAAGTATTTTTAGATTCACAATTCTCATGTTAATTTGTCTCAGAATATGGATTTGAGAAAACATTATATTGATAACATTTTGATAAAGTACTGAAAGCTCAAGTCTCAGAGCACGTGCCAGGTGGCAGAGGAGTTACATGGTTTGCATCTATTTTTAACTAAATTATTACTTTGAAGTCAATAATTGTATAGCCATCTTGTATGCCAAAGGAAGCCTCTTCTAGCATCTAATCATGCTTAATATCAACTTACTTTCAAAATAATAGAAGTCTTCATTTAAGCAGTTCTGCCTTCAAAGAAGACTTTCCTCAGTACATTGGATAATGTTGCTTGGGGGTTTTTTTCCTTGAGTTTTAAAAGTGTTAGGACACTATTTTTCTAACTCCAGCATTACAAAGAAAAACTAATCAATAACCAGCTAGGAAATAAGAAGGTAAGTACCAAAGCGAGAAGGATCTTCAACATGCAAAAAAGAGTAGGAGCCTGGTAACTTGAACCCCTGATGTTCTGTAGACACTAAAAAATCACTGGAGCAGGAACTTCAGAACTGAGTTGTTAAAATGATGAAGGTGACGTTTTAGCAAAAGATCCAGTACTGATTTTAGCTCAGAACACATAGCTCAGAAGAGTGAACGTTGTCATGACTCTAAGTGATTTGAGAGGCCTTTCAGCTTTAGGATGTTTAATGGGATCAACCGTCATTGCAGCAGAACAGGTTGTGCTAGAGAATAATCCCAATTAGTGCTCAGAAGCCAACAGGCATATGTTGCTCAGTGCCTTTACACCTCAAAGCCAGAGCTTTTATGGGCCCTTTGCCATCCTTCCACACTAGCCAGTTTCACCAGGATTTTGAAGCATGTTATATTTATTTGGACTTTGTAAGAAGGCAAATGGGACTGGACCAACAGGCTAAGAAGTAACCTTCACATTTTTGCCACAATACGTGTGAGCATATGACAGCATTATATCATCAGGTGCCATTTCTCCAGAAGGCAACCTGAGAAAGGTGGAAAGCCAATGACATCATTAAATTTAAGAATGTGTACTCATATTTTTTTTCATTCTTCTAGTGCATGCAGAGTTGCATAGTGTCTTTTGAAATTACATAAGTTAATTTTAGGAAGTAGGTTTTCTGCACCAGAAAAACTCTCATTGCTAGTGTTGTTTATAGTCCCAAAACACCTTATTTGCTTTATCAGTTCTCCCCCGTGAGCTCAGAACTACTACTTGTTGTACTAAAACTCCATGGTTTTTCCAGCCCTACCCACAGAGAGTTTCAGGGTTTTTGAATGCCCTTGTGTCACATAATTCTCCTTCACATTACATTCAGAAGAATGAAAAATCTCCTCTGCCTTTTAGGGCAGTCTGTTGAATAACTTCATCCCAACAAAACCTGTCATTTTAGAATAGACATAACTACAGTATCAAAGTATTTTTCCTGCTGAATTTGCTTTCTCAGTCTTGAGAGACTTCACCTTTACTCAGAAAAAGAATGGAGTCAGCTGAACTATAAAAACTGTTCAACTTTCATGGGCAGGCTGATGCAAACCTGGTGGGCAGCCTTTACCTAAGATGTTCTGGTTGCTACAAAAAAAAAAAAAAAAAGCAAAGCCTTTTTGTCTGATACATTTCCTGTTCTTTATTTGTTTATTTGTTTGGGGTTTTGGTGAAAGTTACAAAATAGGCATTTAGCTCACACTGTGCCTACTTGTCTGTAGAATTGTATATGCTTCTGTATACCTCATTTGGCATAGCACTGTAGTAGTTCTATAGCCATTCTTTCAGTGCTTCTTAGCTCCGCTGGGTTGAGCTTACAAGCCTTTTTTTCCTTTCATGCACCTTCTAGCTGCTGGTCCTTACTAAAAGCAACTTAAAAAGACAGTGCTAGAGCCATCATACCACAGAAAGGCTCTAATATATCAGAGGATACATGCTCACACACTATGGGAGTTATGGATTCACTCAATTTCCTAGGTATCCTCAAATTAATTGCATCTTTTGCTTTACCTTCTCCTTTAAAACATGACCAATGACAATGTCACATCCACCTGGCTAAAGTTTTGAGCCCTTTTCTAAGGATGGTCATGACGTAATTCTTGTAGTATTCCCCAAACTGTTCTCCTAGTACCTTAGCTATAACTGAATTGTGCTGTCACCCACTCCTCTCCCTTTCAGAAATGATCTCCAAAGGAGTATGTGTAAAGGAGAATGGTATCACTGCACTTTTACCTGGTTCTGATCCTGAAAAGAGACCTCTGTTTTTTCTGCATTCTCTTGGTCCTTGAATTCAGCTGGTTGAGCTATGTACACTTTATAAATTAGTGTAGAGCTTACTGTATGAAAGTAACTCCATTACCAGCAGATAGCAGACCCAGCTACTTAGGCCCACATAAAATGTTTTAAGTTCCTTATTTATGGCAGAAAATTAATTTTAGTGAAATCAATAGAAGGAGAGTTTGTAATGGGATCTTTGTCCTCTTTTAAATTCACTGCTATCCATAGAGCTTGCTGGAGTCAGTCTCTGATAAGGCTAACCCATAAATAGCTGACAGGCAAGAGGAAATTTCTATCAATACAAAATTTGTAAAGGGCAGCCAGAGAGTCATTGAAGCCAGGAACAGAAGAAGATTTGAAGCTTTTAGCTGCCTGAAAAATTTTATATTCTTGGTGAGACCGGTGAATCTAACACTGGTTCACTAATAACGTGGAAGGTGATACCTCAGTACAGTATCACTGCACAAAGTAATATGTCTTCACTCAAAATGTGTTCTGAGTATCAGAAATCTAAGAAGTATAAGATGGCAATCTGGCAAAGCATGGAGCACATTTTGCTGAGGAAACTTGCAAGTCCTGGTGGTGCAGTTTGTAAGCCCACATTCACACTGACAAACTCTCACTGATGTAACTAATCGTACCTATCCCATCAACTTTACTATCAATCCGGCCTTGAGTTTAGAGCTAATAGAAAAGTTTTTTTCTGGGATGATTATAACTTCTAAAGACACAGCTTATTTTCACCAGAGAAAAGAAACTTTAAATGAGCACAGGACTCTATTTTGGCAATATGCAGTTTTCCTGAACAAGCACATTTTCACTTGGGCTTGGTTTCACATACTACATTTTTAGCCAAGTTTGTAACCTAATTGTGTGAGAGGAACACAATTAGGTATTTCCCTTGAAAGGGGCAGCTGTTAGTTCAGTCCAAGGCGTCCCCAATGAGTGTTAATGTTACTAAGGACAGAAGGTTTCCTTTAAAAGCTAAGAGTAAGGAAACTACATAACAGAAAGGGAGTTATTTCAGTGCTTTGAATAATTTATTTGAGGTTTACCTGTATCACTGCATCTGGTTCACTCATTTCAGATAACAAAGCACATCCCCTGTCCTGCGCTTGCAGGCGCCATTCAGATCGTTAGTGCAGTATACTATGAATATTTTCTAAAGTTAATGAGGCATTCTTCTCCTTTCACAGCAGAAAACTATTCTGGTACCAAGAAAAGGGAGATGCATTCAGTCAAATGTTTAGAGCTTTCAGCTGAATCAGTTGTTAAATAAGCATAATCTGTAGTTTTCACTCTCTGCTGGTTATTCTAGCTTAAAAAAAACAACTAACCTATTACAGTGTTTGGAGAAAATACGCAGTAGAAAGCCCAGGGATGGTGCCAGAAGCTGCTTTTGGTTCTGAAATAGATTCAGAAGCTGCCTTCTGGATTTTCAGTATGTGTAACAAAAGAAAGAGTTGGAGACTACAGCAGGCTGGATTCTTTTAGCTGCAACTTAAAAGGGATCTGAGTCACTTTGTACCATTTTGACTTCACGAAACCTGTAGTATGCTGTCAGCCTACATAGAAGTCCAGCCTTTCATCTAAATAACTCCAGCTGCAGCAAATAAGCCACGTCAAGGTCACGATGTAGGGGAGAAATCTTGGATTCAAGGTCCCACACGGAGCCTCTCTTTGGGAGCACACAGAAGATCCTTCTTGTGCTAGCTAGCACATACCAATGGGAGGTAAAGTAATATGTGAGGGTGAATGTTAACATCTGTAAAGGTGTTACAGTTACGGAATATGATCACTGAGTCCTACAACCTTAGTGTCGACAGCTGAGTCAGCGCATTGCCAGGTAGGGAAGGGAATAGAAACGGTGGGACCATAGTGAGTGGCTTGAGGTAACAAGCTTAGGAAAGGGAAGATGCCTACCAACACCCTTGGGATTTATGCTTTTCCTAGTCACAGGAGCTGAGGAGAACAGCAGTCCAGAAAGGGAATTTTGGCAGCGATGAGGTAAAGGAAAGGCACTGGACTTTTCACAGCGTTGTTATAAAGCAGGGTGAGGCAGAACAGAGAGAGTTCTCTTGGCATGAAGGAAGCTGCACTCAACTCAGTTTGCAGTTCAAACATTGATCAGGAGACCGCAACCATGTTTATTCTTTGGGACATGGCTTGTTCTGGGACTGAAAACAAGTGGCACGATACAACATGTGTCTGTATGGCCCATGCAATCTCCCAAACCATGGCCAAGGATGCTCTAGGACAGAACTAGCTGCACAGGCACGAATTGTGCCAGGGAACTTATGGGTAATGATGCATCAGTGTTCAAATTGTGCCTTAGCATGGTAATTTTATTTACTATAAAACTGGTTTGTGGGACTATCTTAGAGCAGGAGGAACAACTCTACCATGCTACACAAGACAATATTACTGCTATGACAGGGCAATAAGACATCTGAATATAACTATGAAATGCATTTGCAAGTGATACCAAAGCTGTAGTACTTGAAGTGTCTGAAAACTTATGGAAATAAATTCCTTTACCCATGTGAAAAATAATCCCTTACACTGGATACCAGGTGAGTGGTAAATAGCAGACCAGTATAAAAACTGACTATGTCACACTAGCATGGGAATTTATCATTGCGTAATTATCTGGAAGAGGCAATAGTTGGACTTAATTTTTTTATGTATTATGAAAACACAATACTATGAATTAGAGAGTCAAAACACATTCCTGTAAATTTCCGGATTTATCATATGGGGACACAGTAATTTTCTATTGGATTGAAGTGGTAAATGCAGGCTTTGCAATAGGTTTATGCACGTTGAGAAGATTTGTGGCATCTTTCAGAAAGGTGTGCTGGTGGCATGCTCTTCCGGGAACGCAGAAGAGCTATATAATTCAGATAAGTCACTGAGTATTGACTCTGAATTCTCAAGCAGTTTACTAAGCTAGAGGAGATTATCCCTTGTTCTGAAGATGAGTGATGGTAAATAAGAAAAGTGAGAAGGCAGTAACAATCTCTGTATCAGAGGGCATCCAAGACAAGCTCAAGCAGATTTTGATGGGTTTGTTTACAGGAATGTGGTGCTACTTCTGGAATTACAAGACAGGCATCAATAGAAGCCAATTCATATTACCATTTCACCAGTGCGATTTCCGAGACGAATGAAACAGCACATCACCAGATGGTGATGAACTACAAGCAACACAGTACTCCAGCCTTACAGCAATTCAGATCAAGACATAGTACCTTTTTGGCCCCATGGTGACTATTTGAAGATTATCTATTCTTTGAGGGTCAGGTAAGCCCACAGCAGTTCTTAATTCCTGGCAATGTTAATTGCTATTTATTACCTGCAGGAAGGTAAGTAATGACACTGTGAAGAAGAGAAGCTGTCAGCTGTCTCTATTGGAAAGGCTTTACAGATGTTGAGCTAAGGAACAAGAAGGCTCATTGCTGTCATGGTCAGTTTGTGTTCAGCAGAAGCCACAGCCACCCCACGAGTACACTGCTGTACACAGCTAGCAACCTTTCCCTTGCAACAGCTGCAGCCGATACGCTCAGATCAGTAGCACAGTTGGTTATTGTAGGTCATACAAGAGCAAGGAAAAAGTCTGAAAACATCTAAAGGTGTCATCCTAGTCATCTACCTCTCTTACATAAGTGTCAGCTGTACTTACCCCAGTCCTTCTAAAAACTTCCAGTGAAGGAAATGCATTAGTGTCTGTAGGCAGTCTGTTCCAGTGTTTCATTAGTTTTACTGATATCCAACCTGCATATTTCTTTCTGCAATTTAGTAAAACATTTTGGTTGTAATAAGATTGTCCTACTCACCAGTCTCTGACTGCTTATGCTAGTCAACCCAGATGGAGACCTTGAGGTTATACAACAGAACCTTGTAGGATGAGGGAGAAGATGACACTGCATCAAATACCAGTTATTCCTTGAACCCTGGACAGATCTTTGTTTTTGTGGATCAAGCCAAATGCTACAAATTGTTCACAACTGGTAACCCAATTAGTTCTTCCTTGTTTTTAAATACCATGCATTTAATTAGAAGGTGTTCAGCAAAATTGTTACTAATTCCAGTATTGCCAATGAGCTTCCTACTCTAAGTATAAAAGTCATACCTTTCTGTTTCTGGATGCACCTCAAAATTCTGGAATTCTTCTGTACACTTCTACTTACATGAAGTAGATTATATTACACCTAGAAATGATGGTGCTGCTCTAAGATATGTCAATGCTGTCTGTGGTGCTTATCTCCATGGTCTTCTTCAGACTATATTTAAGCTCATGTCAAAAATCCTTATGAAGTCAATAAAGCTGCTTCCACTTCCATTATTTACCAACTTGTCTAAAATTAATCTGAGTAGAATTTACATGGACTATCAAACAGAAGGGAATTAGTATAAATGTTAAATACAACAACTGAAGTAAAAAGGAATCTAAGATTTTTAATCACATGCTTATAGAGAGATGTGCGAGCAAAAAGCAGTTTTGACTGAAGGCAAAGATCAAATTTGTCAAATGTGAATGCCTCAAATTTGGCATGGATATATATATAAATAAACAGATGCTTATCTGATTTTCAGAACTGTTGAGCATGCACAGTCCCTACTGATTTCTCTGACAGCTAAACATATTTGGTATTTCAAATAGATGAGAAGACATTTTTATTCAGTGTTTGTCTTTGAGTAATACTAGCTTTTTGCTGCTAAATTTATTATCTTAGCACCATCAGAAGTGGTTTAAATGAGACTTCCTCACACACAGTCCCATAAACACTGGTGTGCTGCACTATCCCAAACTAACTCAATTTCAATAAGTTTATATTTGAATACTTTCTTGGTTCTTTCATATTTATGGTATGCGTAGATGGGTTGCATCAGTTATTAGTGGGTGAACATGGAGCAGGATTACTGACATGATAAATTGGGTGGTTGTTCTTAAGACCTTTGTTTTATGGCACAGTTCTAGATAAAACTAAATAAATGACACTTTATATTACAGGCTTTACTCACAGTGAGCACCCAGAGGTCTGTCTGTGTGAGGACTGAAGAAGCTGGCTTTTTAAGCGCTAGCACTTTGAGTGCTACTAAAAGGAAGGAAATAATAGAATAAAAATCCTAGCAAAAATCACCTAACCACAACCTCAGAGCAACATTTCATTCCAGTAGTTACCCAGAAATCTGATTTCCTTTGCTTTGTGTCAGGCACTTAGCATTATTGTTGCCGTTAAGGGAACTTTATGAGAGTGATTAAAATAAAACTTCTTGGAGGAGAGGTGCCACAAGAGACTTCAGCATCATTTATCTACTGTGAAAACACAAATCTCTTGCTTTATTAAACATCTCTGTACAAGCTCCACTTGACGTCTGGGGCCAGATCACCTGGCACAGCTCCATTGAAATCAATGGACCCGTATTGATTTACAGAAGCTGAAAATCTAAACCTCTGAGTTTATTACAGCATCACTAAAAAGGGGTGATTAATTGTAGCATAGCATCGCAATATGATAATAATGCTCAGAAGTCTCTCTAGAGTGGAATAGAAATATGTTATGTCTTTCTGCAAAGCATTTGTTTTGTACAGGCTACCTCTTTTTCAGTTGTGGGTTTTTTTTTTTCTTTTTAAAATACAGATGGTAATCTTGTTGCCATCTCAGGTTTACTCTGCAAAACACATCATGACAAGGGAGTGGTATATAACTGCTGAAATCCTGATCGTCACTGGGCCCCAGGTACATAGCGATCCTCCTGAGGAAGAGTATACGTTCTCCATTTGACAACATCCTACAGAAGATGTGGCCTTCCTGTGCTGCAGGACAGTTGAGTCTGGGCCCTGCATGTACCCCCAGTCTCAACCTCTGCCCCCCCACCGAGGCGTTCGCTGCCTGCGCCGGTGGCCAGCTCTGGTACAGTGCAGCCCTCTCAGCTGGGATCAGGCTGCTGGGAAAAAAGCTGTGCAAGAGAGAGTTGTGGGGTTGAGTGGTGCGTTTGGGTAGCGGGGGAGGGGCTGCAGGGGCGGCTCCTGCGAGAAGCTGCCAGAAGCTTCCCCGGCTCCAAGTCGGACCCGCCGCTGGCCAAGGCCGAGCCCATCAGCGGCGGCGGCAGCGCCTCTGGGATAACAGATTTAAGAGGGGGAACCTGCAGTAGGGGAGGAGATGGGGGTGTGAGAGAAACCCCCACCCAGACCCCGAGGTCAGTGAGGAAGGTGGGGAGGAGGTGGCCG
>JAVKLA010000017.1:4901643-4914772 GCA_034782735.1 Sagittarius serpentarius | reverse complement strand
TTTTGCCCGTGACCATAAGTGGTGAGTGATCCCTCCCTGTCCTTGTCTCGACCCAGGAGCTTTTCTTTATATTTTCTCCTCCCAGTCCCACCGGGGAGGAGGAGTGAACGAGCGGCCTCATGGTGCTTTGTTGCTGGCTGGGCTTAAACCACGACAGAGAAGCATGAGAAGCCCTGTCAGGGCCCCCTTCTGCTTTATGCATGCATTTAAGTTGTAGCTGTTGCCCTCGGTCCTGGCCTGAGCCATGTTGGAGGTATGCCTGTGCTTGGTCCTCATCTTCTGCTCTCCTTGCTGAGGCATGGTGGGACTGTGCCCTTGCTTGTAAGGACACTGCCCTGCCACCTTGCTGTCACCCTGGCTCACCTTCCCTGGGGAGCAGCCCAGTCTTGTTGCTTCCTGAGAAGATGCACCCTTAACTCCTGCATGTACGCTGCTGTTGGCAACAGGCGTAAGCGAAAGAGCACATGCTGTTGGTTTTGAAAAACAAAGATGAAGAAATGTGCTTTACAGGACCATTCTTATTTCATACGAAATTTAGCAGGAATGGTTAAAAATTGAGCCTCTTTTTTGGGGGGTTGCCACACAAAAATCTTCTGTTTACTAAGAGCTTATAACCTGACAAGTGGAATGGCAGAGAGAAAATTGCATCCAGAGCACCACAGTCCAAGAAAAACATTTCTCTGTATTTGATTAATTTTAATAATAAAAGTGGGTATTAACACATTTCCCGAGCTACAGACCTGTCAGCTGTCATGCAGAAGCATGAGACGTACTGAAGTGTTCACCCCAGCCTGTGGTCCCCTGCAGAGTCCCTGTAGCTCACGTAGTTTCGATGCAGTGTCCCAGTCTCTTTTCCCCACTGAGAGATGCCACGTGTGAAGATACAGAGGGGCAGAGTAGTGCAGGCCCTGCGCTGTAGGAAAGGCTGGGCCTCTTCATGAAGTGTCCCATGCAGAAGTCACAGCAGAAGACACACTTACACCCCCGCGGTGTCACGCCATCACTCCTGTCCTGTCACAAACTCAGCACGGGGAAATGAGCTGAGCTGGTGCAGAGGGGCAGGGATACATCCATCACAGGATCCACCTTGTTGAGTCTCACAGGCTAGGTCAGAGAAAAAGCAGAGGTCTGAATCAAGCCATCCCTGACTGGTTCATTTCTTAATTCCCTGCTTCGTGGCAGATCTGGGTCAGGAGAGGGGAAACGAAACAAGTAAAGGTAATAAACTTAATGCGTGAGGCTCCAGTTCCAGCTGCATAGTTTAGTTCTGAAAGGACAAAGCCCTAAGCCCACTTGCAGGACTGTAAATAGTCAATAACAATGTAAAGTCAAAACACTTTTAACAGGCAACTCTTAGCAGAATTAAACTGTTACAAGGACAAATTCTCTTTCCACAGAGGAGTTTATTACAGTGCTGCACACTCACCTGAGCAGCAGCACTAAATGTTAATAACAGGAAGAAATTAGGTGTAAGTCTGACATTTTGGTGTCAAGTTTTTCAGCATGAAGAGCTCCCTGAAATGGCAGCGGGCATGATACAGATTCATCCTAATACAGTTGCTGACATGAAATGGTGCTTCGAAGTATTTTGGGGAGCCAGGCTGGCAGCAAGGTTTCCGTCAGAGGCACCCAGGTCCCACCGTACGCCAGACCCAGGGCACTACAGTTCGGCAGCTCATTAAACATTTCAGTCATGCCCAGCAGTTCTCTGAATTGTGGTCTTTTCAGTACATCAATTTTTTTTCTCTAATTATATTGATTTTAGCAAATTGCAGTGTCCTTCTGTTGATTTTCAACTAGTACAGCAAAAACTTGGAGAGTAGCTCCCACATGGTGGGAAAAACAAACTCATTGTGCTCCAGCAAGTTATTTTATACCATTAGACCTTTCATGGGACAAAACAGAGACTTCAGAGCTAAGAACATATGAAAACATTACAGTTATTACAAAAATAAACAGAAGCTAAGTTTCTAAATGAATATAGACCTTACATTCATCGCCCAGAAAAAAAAGACCACTCACTTGTCTGGAGCACCAGCTCTGTAATTACATGCCTATCTATTTTCAGTGTGTGGAGGGTGTAATTGCCTGTGCCCAGCTTTATCTTTGGGTCATCACAACAGACCGACCATGCCGTATGCTGGCACCTGCCATCTGCAGGCTGTCCTCCTACACCAGAGACCTGAATGCTAGCCCACTCTGCTTCCTAAATCACGTCTCAATAAGGCAGGGAGCTACTAAAATCTGCTCCATTAATTAGGGGCTGTCATACAACCTCTAGCAAACCAGCAACACAACCCCTGTCCTGTTTCTTCCTCATGTAGATAAGCTGTGATTGTCCTGTACACTTTCAACTTACAAAACATTTGAGTAATTGTATTGACAACTCATGCTCGAGGTAGGACATCAGCATTGGTGTAAATGCACTGAATTCAATGCAGCTAAGTATTATAGCACCAGTAATCGCATTCACGGTGGAGAGAAGGGGTACTTGGGTGTTTGGGGAGTATGTTTCTGTTCCTGCTTCTCTGACCTTTTTACTCATTTTCGTGACTGATTCGCTAATACAGAGTACTTCAGCAGCTCTGGGAGCTGAGAACAAAGCCCAGAGTGAGTGCTTTAACAAGCCAGCCAGCACCGACAGTATTTTAAAGCACAGTTGAACCCTGGTCCATTCGTTCAAGAATGCACGTGCTACATACGGCCATCTGCTGCCTTTGTGGCTGTAGCTCCCACATGGTGGGAGATACATGGCTCATCGCTGCAGGTAAATACCTTGGCTTTAGAGAAGAGCACAACACAAATACACATCTTTCTGCAGTATTGCCTTCTGGTTAACTCTGAGATGCTCTTAGTTCAGTGCTTTTGGTTCAGTCTTTATTAGAGTAAACTGGTCCTTTATTGGATTTAGTTCATATAATTTACAGATGGTTTAGAATTTTTTTTCACTAATCAGTCATGATAATATATCAGAAATGGTTAGGCTTCTGTTTCTTTGTTGGGGGAAAATTAATACATGTTCACATGATTGGGGTTAATGTAGCATTTAGCAGCCAATTTATGTTTTCTGACCTTTTTATTATGTATAAAACAAAACAGAAGGATACAGTCTATAGTTAGTTATATTTAGCTATTATCCTAGATATGTTTAGCCCTTATCCCAAGAATTTTAGGTGTATACAAAGGGCAAAATAATTTACACAACAGTTAGAAGCTTAACATGACATATTTAGGGGCATACCACATAACTTGCATTTCTTTGTGTTTGGAAATCCCCTTTCTCTGCAGCTCAGTAGACACCTTGGCAGGATTTATTAAAGGGACTTACCAGCTTAATAAAAATGTGTAGCTTCAAAACTTAATTTAAAATCTGTTCAGGTAGTTGTTACCCTCACTAAAAATCAATGGACCAAATCTTATACATCTCATATATATCACCAGAATTCCACTTAAGTCAAAGAGTTGCCTTAATGTGAGGAAGGCATTTGCCCAGTGGGAATGTTCATTCAAGTAATCACTGCAGGCTTACGCCTATCCTTGTTAAGACTCATCAGTCACTCAGCAATGTCAACTTAATTAATTTATTTCCTTTCAAAAATTTTTCCCCCATCGGTGAAAGAATTCCATGAAATAAGGAAGAAAAAACTGCTGCAAATCACTAACCTGTAAAGATAGGATAAGTGTCTTCCATTCATTTCTTTCCTCCTTCACCTCCAAGCTGACAGCTCTGAATTAGCAAGACTATCTATTATCTCTAAAGTTTTAGACTATCTTAAACTTGGTGTCCATGCCGGGCTTTGGAGGCTAAGGAGCCAAGCGCCTAGGGAGATGGTGTAGTAAAAAGAAGTAAAGCAAGGCCAGCAGTGGAGGAGTGGAGGGAAGTAATCACAAAGAATAACTTCAGTCCTGGGGACACCTGACCTGCTTCTCTAAGCTTCTTTATAATGAATGGAGGATAATTATGTAGCAGGTAAGTCAAAGCAGAAACCTGACTTTAGGCTCTCTGAAACTGTACCCCCAGGGGAACTTCTCTCCCCAGCATAGACCTCCACACTCCCAGCTCCAGTGTCCACATTTTAAAAAGGAATATTTTAAAAGTGGACTGTGTGCTAGAGGGAAAAAAAATAATTTAAGGACTGGAGAAAATGCCTGTCTTTGGGCTTGGTCTGTTTATCTTATCAGAAAAGAAGATTGAGACGTGACTAGATTAAGGTGTATAAGTGCTTTCATGAGTTAAAAATACCGGGTACGAAAGGGGACTGTAATCTAGCAGAGAAATAACAGGAACCAATTGGCTGGAAGCAGAAGCCAGACAATTCAAATTAGAAATTAAGCACACATTTTTAACAGTGAGAGTGAATAGCTACTGGAACAGACTACAGAGAAAAATGGTAGATTCTCACCATACTCAGATTTTCAAGTCAGGACTAAATGCTAGGCTGAAAGGAAAGTTTCAGTGAAACTATGGGTCTCAATGCAGCGTTACAGTCTGATACTTAATGGCCTGTGAAATTCAGGAGATTAGATGGTCTAATGGTCCCTCTTAATCTTAAACACTGTGAAGCTAAATTCTATGAATCTGTATCAGTCTCCAGGGATTCAGATGTAGGCTTTGTGCAAAAAGATCACCCTCAAATTCTTTAACTCAACAGTTTTGATAACTTCTGGTACCTATCAAAACTGAATGATTTCTGAAAGATTTCTGGCCATAACGTCGCTTCTGCTGAGAACTGAAGTGCTGAGTAGAAGCTGAATACAATTGTTATTTGTAGCAATAACTGTTTATTAATAATGGGACTGTTTCCTGTTCTGTTATACCAGTTCTTAAAATCAATAAGGTGGCTGTAATTTTATGGCATAAATTCCCATATTTATGGTAACAAATATGACATTTAGCAGCTGCAATTCAACTAGAAATCAAGCTACAGAGAAGGTTGCAGAGGATGAGTATAGTGATGTGATTTGCAAATATTCATTAATTGAACATCACCATAATACTGTGAAGTGAGTAAGTATTATTACCTGGATTTCACAGATATTTTCCCATCCAGGTGAAGTGGCTTGTTCAAAGCTATATTAAAAAAATATTCAAAAAAAAAAGGCAATGGGAAAAAGAGCAGTAAAACACATATGGGAAGCCCTGGCCCTCTTGAAGTAATTTCCAGATTTGAGGGAACTGAACTTTCAACCTGCTTTGTAGCTCAGCTTAGTCCTAAATCCATCCTAGGCACAGTGAAATGTTTTTCATTCAGTTTGTATCTGACCTGAAAACTTACACCAAAAAAAGTATAATGATCATTCCAGATTTATTCATTTTCTCCTTTTTCTGCACGATGTCTTGTTTGATAATCACACTGAATTATAAGATAGAAAACATTCTTTACTCTCTGCCCACTTTATGATATTTTTAATATATTTCCCATGAGGGTAAAGTGAACTGAGATTAAATTCTGCTAACAGAAACATTTGAAAATATGTAAGAACAATGTACAGGGAGGATGAAATTAGGCCTTTATACCTAGTACAACAGTGGACTTCAGATGTATTCTTCAGCTAAGTAATCTGATGTTAAGGTTTTCTTTGTACTCAGAAAAAAACCCATAAAAATGAAGACAAGTCTCATGAATTAAAAGTGATTAAAGCTAAATGAGAAGTACCTGAATGATTTTGTGTGAAAAACATCAATTCTGTAACTTGTAACAGTTCTTAACTCTGTTTTACTGAAACTCATACTGGGGAAGTGGGGAGCCAATAAATTGACATAGGCTCTTAAATAGGTTTTGAGCTGGTTTAAGTGATTTCCAGCTCAATAATTTTGCCTAGCTTTAGCTTCAGCTATTGAGGAGGAAGGACAAAGACAACTGAATGTAACACTGTGATTCAGTGTCACTTTTTTCTGCCATGTGGCTGCACTCTCTCTGCCCACAGGCACTCTTGCATTGCCCACACATCTGCGTGGCTTTTCCCCACCTTCACATCGAAGAGGAACGGGCAGGAAGCCATCACAAAACTGTGGTCTCCAGCCGTTTGCCAGTGAAGACCTTTCCTATCCTGCTCTCAATTTCACACATTTCCTCCCCTTAGACCAGGACCACAGTGCCTTCCCTTCAGAGGAAAATCTGCTGTAGGTGAGAGGTATTATTCCTTGATTCAACAGGCCACAAAGCTTTCCTCCCTCTAGTTCTGGACTCTCAAAGCACGAATGATTTCCCCATCATTTCTACAGCAACTCCTAAATGACTTCTGTGCCTTTTCACTCAAGAACTAGGCTGATTATCTGCGGCTTAGCAAAGTCAGCAGCAATTTCCAGTTCAGTCATTTGCAAGCCATCTGAAGTCTCTCTTCCCAAGGAAATGTTATTACACAGAAAAGTGACATATGTCACCTGGAAGAAATAGACACTTTGCCTTGATTTCCCTGCAAGGTCATTGTGTAATGACTTCCCACATTTGCAGTGCTTTCCTTATATCTAACAGTAATTATTTCGCTAGACCATCTCCTTCTTCTTTAGGGACCTCTTGCAATATTTCTCCAAGCTATCTCTTTACCTCAGGTGCACAGGAGGGTATTGTTTGAGTCCTCAAATGAACAATACACTTTACAAAATGTGTCACATAGGAACCAGAGAGTTGAAAATAAGCAATGCAAAGAGTTAGAAAATACCTACAAGGAGGGGAGGTTAGCAAGAATGACACTTTCCTTCTGGCTGCAATACAGAATAAGGACGTGGATGTGATAAACTTAGATAATGTTCTTCCCAGTCAAAAAAAAAAAAAAGCACATAAAATTTTAAAATCAGCACCCAGAGTAGAAATTAACAGTATCACAGAGAGAGAGTAAAAGTTAATCCCATACTATGATGTCCACTGGAAGGATATGGAAGGCATCCATCTGCACGGTTGTAAAATAGAAAATTAAATGGGCTATAAATCCCTTGCCTTTGTTTTTCCAGCATCGTATGACAATTATTCTGTAAAGCAGGTGGATAAACAAATGTGGGCAGGAAAAGTCTTTACATTTGTTAAACTCGGTAGCAGCCTAATGTTAGTGGAGTCCTTAGCAGCCCTGAAAGGAAAATACAAAAAGGAATCAAGGTCATCACCAATGACAAGCTGCAGATCCATCAGGGCTGTTGGTGACAGGGTTGATACTTACTAGCCCGTGAGACAGAACAATCAACATAACATTGCAGCCTCTTTTTTATTGCATACTAATGAGGAGGTGGGCAGCTATAATCCCCTACATGTCTTCTGTAAATCCCGACCTGCCTGGTAACACCAAAGGGAATAGTGACAAAAGTCTAATAGCTCCCTTCCCAAAAATACAGAGCCTAAAACTGGTCAAACAAAGGCCAAATCACAGTAAAACACAAACACTGTTGAGCACACAAGTCATGTTAGTCATAGAAAAGATGTATCACTGCAGCATGATCCAAGTATGGTGGAACATTAAATGTTTCTGTATCTGGAATAATTATATACACCTACAAGTTTTGGACAAAATTTAACAAAAACAGAATTTCTCTGGTAAAACCTTAGCAAAGTGCAAGGAATAGGCAGTTACTTAAGCAAAAACAAAATATTTGAAAAATGTCCCTATTAATGCAAACACACATCATGAAAAACACACAAATGAGGTGAAATAGCAGCTGAGAACACCCACTCTCATCCCCATAGCCCTGAGAACCGCCTGTCACACAGGGAAAAGACAATTTGGTTATCGCAACACAACACACACACAGACCACTCGACACCCTTATGGCTGTACCCAGTGGCTCAAGCGGAAGCGCTGAGCTGCTAGTATGGAGACCGTGACGCCAGCAGTGCCAATGCAGCACGAGCCCATTTGATCACTCCTTTTACGTCCTTATCTAAGAAGAAATGCCAAATGTGACATCCAAACAGCAGAATGTTGTAGAAACATCTGTAACTACTTTCAGCTTCTCTGAATGATGCTTCCCATGCACCAGTTAGGTGATTTCATTTGAAAGAGGCCTTGGAGGTGATAGTAGGATGTTCTTTTTTTCTCCCTTTGTCTCTACTCCTGTGCATTTGTAAAAGTGTGTGTATTCTGAGCTGAGGTGCTGTGAGTTGAGAATGTTTTTGGAAAGCCTTGCTAGAACATTTGTCTCATTTTACCCTATCTAACATGAGTCTTCATTTGGGAAAACAAGTTAAACATAAACAGAAAAATAAAAAGCATTTCGTAACAATAAGAAAATTATGAATACATATACACAGTGTCAAACATATTCACATTGCTCTTGTATTATGAGTCATACTAAAGAACTCTCCTCAAAGCATGTTTTTCTAAAATGAACTTTATTGTTGGCTCTGTGAGCTGTCTGAAGAACAGACTTAGTGATTTCTAGCGGCATGAACCACGTTAGGTTACACATCATTTAACCAAATTGCTTTTGATTTTTTAAAAGTGCAGGCTGCCTCTGCTGAAGGACCTGTTGGCATGAGAATGCGTACTTAAGGTGTACTCAATACGCTAGTTATACAAAAAAGAATGATGTAATTGTTATATTCGTACATGAAGACACAGAGGTGAATATGAATTTAATTCTCCAGAGTGATCAGTTAGGATTTTGCATACAAAATTTGACCCAAAACATTAAGATCAATTTATTTTCCATTTCAGAATAGAAAGCTTTATTAATCTGTCATCAGATATCCAAATATATTATAAGTAGCACCCTTAAAAACAATTTGAACTTTTCTTGTGAATCTTCTAGGATGGGTTAGATGAATTGTTTTAAAATTCATTTTGTTTTCCACTGTCAAGTGTTCTTCTCAAATGGCAGTAAGTAACGCATGCAATTTCATCCTGCAGTAATCCGTGGTAGATCTGATGATATATTGCCTGTCAACAATAAACTTTCTGTCAGACTGTTTTGGCAAGCATCATTTTCATGAAGCCATCAAGAAGGGAGCCTTGGTGCTTCAGGCCCAGTCGTGAGACAGCCCTGTCAGATAGAGAGCTTTGGGTTATGCCATCCGCAGGTACAGCAACCAGGGCCACAAGGCAGCTGAAGGAGCGACACGACGCAAAAGAAGAGGAAGGTCATTGCAGCAGCTTTTCTCCGGTTAGCAACAACTTTGCATTCTCATTTAACATTCCAGCCAATCTATTTTCACGCTACCAAGGACACAGTGCCTGAAATACAAGCTTCAAAGCTATGAGTTTGTAGCAGAACTGATAATGAACTAGATGCCTCTTCGTCACAGACCAGCTCCTTATGCTAAGAGCAATGGGATGTTTCTTCATTCATGCCCAGTAGGCAAGGAAGGTTGCTGCCTTTTAAATAACTTCAGCAAATTACGTTGATCAGCACATGGCTATGTCCCTTCAGAAAGTGTTTCAGCTTGTGCCTATTTGCCCTTGTATCTGAATGTCGTCAAGGATGTTCTCGAGGAATTAGTCTGTATGGCTATTGCTCCTTCACATCCTCCTTCTAAATTAACTTCTGGTGAGTGCCTTGGAGAAATCAGACAACTACTAAAGGTTAGGTTGTGCAGCAGCGAAGAGAAACAGATGTTATTTATTTATTAAAGCAAACTTCCAGATGGTTCAAGATCACCACATTCTGCAAACAGCCAGCTTAAACGACTGCTTGCTTTTATTGTCATTACCCTCCAGTTTCCTTCTCACATCACCCTCTAGTGTGTGTTACGCTTTCTTGCTTCAGCTTGTGTCCAAGCATTATATGTTATTTATGAACTTCGTCTGCTTATAAGGTTTGTAGAAGCCTTTGGAACAAAAACAGTAAACCAAAAATGGTAGCAATGGATCACCAAATCAAAATAAAGCTGTCCCTATGAACAGAAATATGAAAGTTCAGCCAATCTGATAGTATACAACTATTAGTTTTGAAACTGCTAAGGAATGAAGTAGCTATGCTTTTAACAAATACATGTAATTTCTCATAAATATCTAACCCTAAAAAGCAGGAAAATGTCAAGTTAATGCGTTAGTCACAGCCTGTTGTTCACACAGCATGTTTCCACACAGCGACAGCTTCTGAGTCTCCAGAAGGAATTTTCTTCTGCCTCCAGCTGATAATGAAATACACCACACACAACACATTAATCTCCCTTACAGAACAGCACAAAACCTTAAATACGACCTCAGCAAAATAACAAGTACTCAGCCCTGAGATGTTTGCCAAGATTAGTTGTGGAGTGTATCACACCTGTTACAGTATAAGACCCCAGCAGACGTTTTGTATTGTAGTGTCAAGAAGACCTGCATGTAGTTAGCGTCCATGGAAGATCTAAAGCCTTAGCACCTTGTCAAGTGCAGACCCAAAAGGAAACTGAGTGTAGCAAGCTCTCCGACTCAGTTTCTTGCATCCTCAGTTTCCCCATCAGATACGAAAACACCCATAACTCAGTCAGGTTCACGTTGTCCTAAGAAAAGCCTGAACCTGGGCATCCCATGTACCTCAGTGACCCTTGTTGCACGCAATGTTGGGACCTCCTTAGAAGGCCCGACTTCTTCAACACTGAGGGCATAAAATGATTGACTTAAGGACTAATCAGGCAGACAGTGCTAGACTTGCTTGCCCCAACCACCTCTGGTAAGGGCAATCATTTTCTGCAGCGCTTTCAAGAACATTTGTAACGCCTATAACTGCGTATGATCGTGTATGCAACACAAATTCAGGACTGAATTGACCAGGGTTCATGATTAAAATGTTGTGTTGTTCCACCTGGTCCTAGCTGTTGTGCTTTTACAGCTATTAGATGTTGCTGCTCTTCAGAGCAGTGCCGCTATCATCTGCCTTGGCACATTTGGATACTATTAACTATGTCCACTGAAAACCGATTCAGGTATTCCTGTGCCTTGGTGAGGTACACACTTTAAAAGCACACAAGAATAAATAGTTGCAACCCTGTTAATATTTTAACAGGGCAAAAATTATCTCTGAGGATATTTTTTAGTGTTGAAATTTTTAACCTATTATTCAAGATAATGATATAGAGCACATTTATTGTTTATTTTCCTACCACTGCTTTAAGTGGTGGAAGAAAAGCTTGTAATTCAGATGAGCTACTTCTCTGAAACTGTCAGACAGCAAGCAATTATAGATGGCTCAGACAAATGGGATTCTGCCCCTACTATGCAAGATCCCAATTATCTCACATGCAAACCTCCATGAGGAACAAATGAAGAACTGGGAAGAATAAGAACTGTCTTTAACAGCTGCATTTGTGTAAGTCCTTCTGGGCTTACACCTGAGTAGTGGTGGCCTGGTTGTTCTAAAACAAGGATAAGCCAGGTCAGTAGTGACACTGGAGCACTCAGTCACTGAAACATGACCACATCTACATATGATGCCAAAAATATGTGGAAATATGATTAGTACCCTCAGAGGGAGCAGAATGTTAACTTATCCCCACATAGCTGGATAGCCTAGAGATACAAAGTGTGAAAAACAGCTAGTGTGTTGTCCAGGCAATGCATGGCCAATTCAGCATATTCATCATTCGTGTCATTGCGAACAGAAACGAAGGAGACTACCAGTGTAGCACTTCCCATCTTTAGCTCTGTGGTAGCGCTTCCCATCTTTAGCTCTGGAGGATACTACTTCACACAAAGAGTTTCCATTTTTTATTTTCACCCATTAATGGCAGTCATGCCTGAGGGCTCAAAAGGAAGCATCAATGAACATGAAAGGGCTCCAGCAGACCTTGTCAGACAAGAGACCATAAGGGGACTTGCCAGTTGCATGTTGGAGGTGCTCAGCATTCCTTCATTTTCTTCCTCTGTCTCCCACTTTGACCTCTTGGAAAATATACTTGACATGAAGTAGTGCCTTTTTGATATATGGGCTTTGTATTTCCACAGACCATTTTGTATGTAAGTATCTGAGCTAGCTGAAACACTCCCAGCCCACACTGTACATTTTCAAAGGGACTATAACCACAGAGAAAGAAAATTACAACTTTTAGCTTTATTGGAAGTACTGTATCTGGTTCTAATTAGTTAGCTAAATGAATAAATGAATGAGCATACAAACAACTGGAAATGACATTTCAGTTATTTTTGCTAGCTTGGAAGCTGTTAAGCTTGTAATTAAAGGGTCTAAGATTTTAAATTCTATTTCAGTATTTCTGACAATGAAATATTTCCACAATAGCTCTGGGACTGGAAGTCAGACAGGTAGGAACCGTCTTGATCATTTTCTCTCCAGCCAAAGAGATTCAAGCTGGGACCAGCGTGCCCTCAAGCACTCATTGCAAGTAATTAGCCTGCAGAGGGAACACAGCCAGAGAAATGTTACAGTACTACTATTACTACTTTTTTGGATTAAGTAATAAATATTTAAGAGAGTAAAGCTAGACCACATGAAATGACAAATGAGCACACACCAAAACCCCACCTGTTTGGTTGTGCACCTTAAGGCCTCTTCTACCTGAAATAAACAGCAAAAATAATTCCCTTCCCCACCACTGTGGGCTCTTATTTTCCTAAACTAAGCTAAACTCTCCTTCAAAGCTAAACTCTGTTGTGATATTAGTTACTTGTACAAATGTTTCTGGTCTATTTCTTTCGGGGAAAAAAGAGTGAGGTCAAAGCAACATCAGACAGCACAACGCGGGGTGGTTTCCATTGCAGAGCTAGGATGCTTCTCAGTCTTTTTCAGTTTACAGATCTCCAGGCCTGTCTGAGAGAAGTGTGGGTCTTTGTACAACAGAGCTGACCCTCCTGACCACAGGGTCACATTTTTTAGATGCTTTTGCACAGAATTTGAAGGTAATTCAGTCTCCCGAAGACTCACAGACTCTGGAGTGAAAATCAACAAATCTGTTCTTTTTCCATTGCCGTGTCATGCTTAGTCACTCACTCGCTGCCCACTCAGCTTCTCATACTCTCTCATACTAAATTTTGTGCCAGAAAATTTGCAAAAATAGATGGTAAAGAAAAAATAATTAACTGTGAGGCATTTATAACAATCTAATTTTATATCTAAGAAATTCACTGCCAAATGACCCCATTATTTGATCTTCTTCACTTTTCCTTAATGCAGGTGTCCTGGTTTTGGCTGGGATAGAGTTAATTGTCTTCCTAGTAGCTGGTACAGTGCTGGGTTTTCAGTGTGGTATGAGAAGAATGTTGA
>JAVKLA010000017.1:4871189-4882778 GCA_034782735.1 Sagittarius serpentarius | reverse complement strand
CCAGGCTGGACGGGGCTCTGAGCAACCTGATCGAGTTGAAGGTGTCCCTGCTCACCGCAGGGGGGTTGGACTAGATGTCCTTTAAAGGTCCCTTCCAAACCAAACCATTCTATGACTGCATGATTCTGAGAATGCTACAGGGCCTCCTAGGGCTGAGATGTGGCAGGGAGAGCTGGGCGAGAGCTGGGCGAGAGCTAGGCACAGCAGGTTTGGGGCTTGGGAACAGCCATCCTGTCATCTCCTCATGCATACCATAAAAAGTGGATTGATTCGCATAAGGATCATGTACAAGTTGCCAGTGATTCTGAAGTGAAAATGAAGTGGTTGCACGTGATGGAAGAGATTCCCTTCAAATGCCACTGTTTTAACAGTACATGGAAATTAAGGTTCGGGTATGCCTAAGACTAAAGTACAATCTTTTCATACTTGATTATGAAGAGATTGAAAAATGTTTAAATTAATGATGTGACATACATATATCTCACATGATTACCATGCCTTCTCAGCAGCAAGTGTGGAGAGTGCAGTAAATGATGCTTGTTCTGGCCTGCAAAGCTATTGTTAACCTTCTTAGTGTCCTAAAGAAATCCCTTCTTTTTTTTTAAGAGAGTATTACAGTTTTAAATTCAAACAGAACAAAAAAACATTATTCCTTGCTGATTTTACTTGGAAGAATGATTTAGGGCACCATAAACATAGAAAATGCCTATCATTTCCTCTAATCCTCAAAGAATACCCATTTTAAATGTTGGGTTTTCTCTTTCAGAGACTTATCACTGTAAAAAGCCTGTCCTTTCAGAATTGCCTACATGTGGAACACATTATTATGCATCTTAGCTGAGTCTTGATAGCATCTACTGATGTCTATTTGACATTTTGCTATAGAATACGCAGAAAATGCATATGAAACAATAATTTAATATTTCAGTATTTTATGCAAGTCTGCATGCAGCAACTCTAGACTGGGTTCCTACCAGTCCTGGTTCCAGTTTCACACTTTAATTTACCTCCACTAAGATCCAAACTTTTGCATAGCAGGATGGAAAGAAAACATGGTTTCCCAAATTCCTTGATTCAAACATCCTTACCTTAACAGACTTGCAGAACACCATAACTTTTACTTTGAGCCAGCTCTTTTCAAATGAATTCATTCATTCATCAGTAATCCCTGAATTATTTTTTTTTTACAGCTAATAGCAATTTTTCCCCTCTTTACACTTTTGGATAGGTACCAAGTAAGTGTATTTTCCTGGTGTATGCAAGAACCAGCAATGCAGCTCTAGTAACAAATGAGCAACCTCAGTTTACCACATTAAATATTTTATTGGATCTTTCCTATTTTCTGAATTTCTTTCCTAAGCATATAGAACTGATTTCAAACTTTTAGTGTTTACATAAGACACCAAAAAATAGAAGAAATCATCAATTTGTGCAATACCCCAGATGTATGGAATGGATGGGACTGTAAAGTCCCAGGAGTACAGAATTCTAGTTTTGATCATCCTTAACTGCTTTCTATTTTCTTTTCCTCAAACTTTAAAAAATAAAATAAGAATCTACTAATATTGACCTTGGAAATGTCCTCTATGGATCATACAAAAATTCTGAAATTTTCTAAAATTTTAACGTAGTACCATACACCTACTATATTCCATGAATTTTCACAATAAATTTGAATTCAAATTTCCACATCATCAGTAACCACACCTTCTGGGGTGGTAAGCAATCAAGGCTTTCCCATAAAATGTGTCAGAATTCATAAGTAAATGGATGCCTAGCTTTACCAGTTAGTCTTTATTATACCTCTTAGCACGAGGCAGACTGTTCAAATCAATCGCAAACCTCTCTGGTCATCAGCTGAAAGGAGCTCTTACTATCTTTTCCTCTTACATACTCTGCCAAATAAAAAAAAATATTCCATACTCCCACCCTTTGGTCAATTTTAAAAGACAACACGCCATAATGGAATTACTTCTCTACTCATTATCTGAGCATCCCACTTTAGCATAACATAGTTATGTTCATCTTACTGGCTTTGATGGATGAAATTCTGGAAAATTTGCGCTCTTTTTTGTGAGGGGAAAAAAAAGGGAAGGGGAGGGGGGGAAGAGAGAGAAGAAAAGAAAGGCTTATGATTCCCTAAGGAAAAAAGATAGAAAAATAGTGAATCACATCTCCCACTTTACTACAAAGTGCAGCGGATAAGTGTATTTCGAGGGCTGAGTCTCCAATTCCCATTTCTGTAATTTTAACTTCAAAGTACAGGAAAAGTAACTTCAGCGATGCCAAATATAAAATGCGTGCTCAATCATAGAAGATAGTTCAATGCTTTTTCAGCTGTTGTTAACAACTCCGCAACAAGCTATTCCGTTGGCAACTGTTTGGGTTGGATCAATAATTATCTTTGTACTAATGCTTTGCTTAGATGGAAGCAGAATGAAGAGTCATTTTTGCCTCTTTAACGAAGAAAACAGTGAAAGAAATCAAAGGAAAACCAGAAATTTTATTAATCATAAATATTTATCAAGCTGGTGATTACCATGATACTGTTGAGTATTAGAATAGTATTAAATATTCTCACTGGAGGGTCGCTGGGGTTTTGGAGACCTGTTGACAGGAAGGAAGGTCTCTCTCACTCTTCTCTACCTCAACCCCCCTTCCTGCCCAGGTGGTCTGAGTAGGGGTGCCCTGTCTCTGAGGGCAGAGGAGGCCACGTGAAGGAAGCTCCAGAGCGAGGTGCTGACAGACCCCAGAAAGCCCCCTCCTCCCTGCCACCAGCACCAAAGCCCCTGTGACCTCCTAAGTGGGAGAGCTCTGCTCTGCCATCTCATGCCGGCACTTTCTCTCGGCGACGGCAGGAGAGCTGTGAAAACAGAGGTGGAAGGAAGAAAGAGGTGAAAGCACAACGTGGCAGCTAATAACTGTTTTGCACCTGCAGGTAGGCCCAGCTGGACAGGGCCGGGCAGGGCCAGGCTGTGGGGAGCTGGATACTGGCCCTGCTGCGGTGTCACTGGGGCAGGGCTGATGTGACAAGGGACAGTCAGGCCCGTTACTGCCTGGACAGCATTTCAAACTCATAAGCATTTGAACTAAGTTTGCTTTCTCCAGCTCAGCTCAAAGCAGTCACAAAGAAACGATGCAGAATTACTAAGTCAGAATCACCCACACTCCCTTTACTAAAGGGAGAGTGGACCTGTGAGCTACCTGCACAGATCCAAGGCAACCTTCTTTTAGTGCAGAATAGTTACTAGCTGCCATGTCGCCCAGCAAGAATACTGGAGCAGATGTATCTTAGGGATACAGCTGAAGTAATAAATGGATAATGATGACTTTTGCATGATCTCCCTTGTTTTCCGACAAGTTTGTGCAATGTTGTTCTTGAAGACTGTAAGAGCTCTGTATTTCAGTTGATACTGTTTGTGTTCCTTTAGGATGGAATTATTTTATAACATAAAGATCTTATCTGGGTACCACGGTCTGCTCTCAAAATGCATTGACCCTTGGGCAGAAATAGACCTAACGTGTTCTACAATCTGAAAGACAAGGGCTTTGGTAGCATTTTGTTAAGAATATAGAAAAGAGAACACTGGCAATTTTCAGTCTGACATGTCCCCCTTTTTCTTGTGTAGGAGAATAGTAACTGTACCACTATAATCAGCTGGTGTGGTTTCATATTCCCAAATGGATACAAATCATAGTTTATGCCCGTGAATAAATGCTGCAGCACCATAATTAAGAGGAGCAAGCGGCAATGCCTTTACGGTCTGGTGAGTGGTGACTTGAGCTGATATACAACTTCGTGATTTCTTCTGAAGATGGTGGTGTTGCTAGCGCTTGCATTGTTTCTGCCTGTGGGTTTTTTTTTTTCCCTCAATTGCCCTCTGTAGAAGGCTAATAGTAGGTTTAGAATGCCAAAGTTTTCTAGCCAGTGAATCACAATTTCAGATTTGTCAGTTAGTGATGCGAAACCAGCTGCTATTTTAAGTGGAACACTTATACTTCCCCCCAGCCTCGCTCCACAGATGCTCCTCAGTTGTCTGAAGAAATTGATCATTTTGTCTCTTCTGCAAGTCTTCAGAATGTCACTAATTTCTTATTTACCACGAATTTTTCATCTTGTGTAAGTTACACTCTAGAAGCGTTACAGCTACCCTATGCGCTCTGCACTGATCTCACAGCTGGATAATGAAAGAATGAATGATATCCAGCACAGAATTAAAATTCCTAAGTATGAAACTTGTCGTAAACATGAAACTTCATCCTGTCTGTAAATACCGTGTAATAATGCTGTGAATTAGTATACTTAAGTTATTACCAGGTTACAAATTCATTACTCCGGCTATGAAGAACAATTTACAGACAGATTAGTAAAACCAAGCTGATTTAACAATTACTATTTTCTTCTGACAGTCATGCTATTTTCGTTTTGTGTTTCCCCCGACCTAGACAACTTTTATTACCAAATGTCAGCCCAAAGCAGCTGCAGAGAGTCAGCAGCTCAGATTTGCATTGGTTTCCTTACATCTTCTGGGGCTTTTCTGCTCTCTGCTGCACAGTACAAATGTTAGCATAAAGGAGGAAGATGAAGTTTTAGACATTTTGATCATCCTCTGGAGGAGTCACCGTCAACAGGATCTGTCCAAAACCTTTCTATTCTCAGACCGAAGAGGGAAAAGCCTGTCACTACAGAATACTGACAGTTTTAAGCCTGCTTGCTCATCTTTTTTTTCACCCCTATCATTATGATACTACATCATACATGCTCCTCTGATCTCCACTTTCCCTCTGTTCACAGATCATCCTACATTCAGCTTTTGATAGGTCATTGCAAGACTGTGGAATATGGTCACAGTTCAGCAGCTACAAAAGTGTCGTTTTTATAAGTAATGGAAACACAGCTACTTTAAAATAAGATCTGATTCCTCAAAAAGAGCCATGGTTTAACTAGCTAATTAAGGAAAATGTGAAAATATGTTCCCAAAATTCTGCTTTTAAAATGATGGCTTTTATTTAGCTTCTTCATGTTTCAGGAAGAACATTACAACCAGTTACACAGCCTGAAATACGTCTCCGCATTGTGTGAGGAAAAAAAGATCTCCTAAGTGGTGAGATGCATGTACTGTGTTTCCAATGTTGCTACCTCTTACCTTGTGTCCCAAACTGTGTATCAGTAGCAAGCAGTTGAAGCCCATCAGCTTAGAGATTTTAAAGAATCTTTCAAAATACAGTCCAGATTTCAAGGATCCGCTGCTTATGCCCTGCAAATCAATAGAAGAGCTAGAGAATACACATTTCTGTCTTACATCCGTTACCGTGGTACCTAATACCATAAGAAAAATAAAGTTTCTAATTCAACCAGAAGACATCTTTGGTAAATTTTAAATTCTTAACAATGCCAAATAACAGGAAATTGAACTTCCCATTCATGCGAAATTAACTCTGATAAAGACTAGGTAAAAAAATAGTCAAACTAGTATTAACTACTTCCCACTGCATAGTTATATATTCTGTTTATTGAGACCAACACGTCTTTGAGCTCTGAATAAAATGTTATTTTTACATAATATTAGCACAGGAGTATAAATTGCCCTAACTACAGATCATTTGGTATAGAAAGAGTTAAGCTAGTCATTTAATGAAGCTTGAGAATTTCTAAAAATGTCCTACATACTTTTAAGAGTAAATAGAACTACCAGATATATCAAAGTAGTATTTGAGCAAAATAAAACAAGTTTCTGATTTCTTATTGAACCTGGCATAATTAATTCAGTACAGGAATCCTTGTCACTCGTATTGATGAAGGATATATATCCAAAAGCCATTGGATTGATTCTCCACTTTAGGATCAGCATTTATAGTGGGTTTTTTTCATAATTTCTTAAATAAGTTTTCCAAACTGGACTAGTAAGGAAGCATTATTAAAAACAGACCTTTGGAGACAGTCTTACCTGTACGTCATCTTTTTTTTTTTTTTTTGCTTCCCATCCGCATAGATCCTCAAAGTACAGAGGCAGATGAAATAGTCAAGAATAAAGTTTTCTGAACCTTAAGAATATTTTGTCTGGATTTGCTTCAAGGTTAGGACTGATTCTTATTTCATACAAATGAGTTCATTCCTCTCAATATACTGTGTCTGGCAATGTAATACACATCCTAATGGAGACACACACTTTAAAAATACTGAAGTTCAAATTAGTAATATGCTTTATGGAAACAGCTGCTCCGGGGAAGGGGAGGGAATATTATGTATCAGCTACCAGAAGCATCTGAGATACAGTATGAAGAATATATACCTGATCTGCAATGATTTATTAATACTCTGTATTGCCTAGTTGTGGGATGGTATGGTGGTATTAGCTTGCTAGAAAGTTTACTATATGCATACATTGATTTACTTTTATAAGACACTAGTTAGAAAACTGCCAAGAAGGCAAAATAAAGATTCTCAGTAAGTATCCTGCTGGTAAACATTTCAAAGGCACTCTGAAACAATACCTGAATTATTAAGCTATTCCAGAGACCAGCCAGGTCATTTCTTTTGCTAAGACTAAGAGCAACAAGATTAGAAGAACAGTAACATGGAAAAACCGTCATTCTAGAAGGAGGGTGGAAGCTTTATAATGCAAGATTAAACTTAGAGCTTCTGACAGTGATAATAAGAGGCAAAATCTTTAGACAAAAACTTTCTACTAAGCATTTCAGCTCCAGTGAGGATGTAGCTGACCATAATTAGCCTTTCCATGTTAAATTAACACTGTGAAAGGTGCTGAATCCTGACCTTATTTGGTACAGACACTGAAGAAAAAGTATCACTTCTAAACTTCCCTTTACAAATCAAAGCCAATTTTAAATGAAGGTCAAACACATCAGTACATGCAGACAATGGCTTTTGGAAAGCATTTTGTTCTTTCTAACGTAAATGATCGCAAAGACTGATGACCAGTAAAAACAAATTGCACTGCAAAATGAAAGGAGGCAGATTTTTCTGGTTTTGCATTGTTATTTTTTTCCCTCCCTGCTGTTTGTAGCACACTCTCCAAAGCTTAAAAAGGAAAACTGCTGTCATGGATTTAATGTCTTTCCATGCTCAGACTTCCCCCTTCGTGAAGCAGGTTGCCAAACAACATACTGCCCTCAAACTTTGATACAATGGAATTGAATTTTACTGAGTTAGCGTTCGTAAGATTTTCTCTCAACACACAGGAGTTCTAACAAATGCCTGGACCACAGTTAAAATACAGGGATAGGAGCCACTCAAAATCCTGTAATTAGCAGCCACAGCATCTTTGTAAACAGGTAATGTCAAAGGAATCGGAGGCAAGCAAGCATGAAATAGTAAAAACAAGCGGCTTCAGCGACAAGTAATCAGCATCACAATAGGGAATATTCAGGAAACAAACAATTAATTTTGAAAGCTCCAGTCCTTTAGACCAACAAAACAATCCACACACTCTGGCATATGCTTACATTTACTTACTTGTGTGAGTAGTAGCAAGTTGACTAGAAAAGTGCAGAAAGTTAAAGAAAACTTCCAGGAACTGCCCTGATGTTCCAGTGTCAACAAGATCAAACAAGCATGCAAATTCTGGGAATAAAGTCTAGCACAGTTAGCATGGATACACTTCAAATCAGAAGGAGCCTCTACTAAGTGCATAGGGACAGAAAACCAGGTTCAGTGCATAGTACAGTCAAAACAAAGGAAATTAAAAGACCTAATACTCTACAGTGCCTTTCTGAAGTGCTGTGTAGCACTGTCTCAGGAGGTAGGCACAACCCTGTATAAAAGAAGAACAGAAAGGCAAAAAGAAGTCCCAAAGCCCAGAGTATTGCTCAGTAAGGAAGTTGTTCTGGCCAGAGAGCAGAAATCAAAGCTCGCTGAAGGCAGCCTACAAGAAAGTAGCAGATAGGTCATGAGGTGTCAAAATATGTACATTAATTAAACACTGTGTGAGCTTGACAGAAAACTGGGTACAGAAAAGGTATATCCAAAAGTCCTTTGGGATTTTGTAGGAGACTGCAGTATTCTGATCTCTGAGAAAATTAGTGCTGCTGGTTTCGCAAGCAAACAAATAGTAGGAAACTCACACTGATGGTAACTTCGTGAGAGCAGGGTCTCAGCTCTGAGAACGAGGGCCTTTGACTGCAAAACTAGCGTTATCTGAAAGCCTATGAATAAGGTAATTTAAAACTCAAAGGGAGATACCTGACTGAGCAAAGCATACCGAAAAGGTTCATCTGAGACTGTCATGCAGTATTTCAGCAGCTTTCTATACTGCATATTGTACTGACCTGCATTAACTTTGGTTTTACTTTGTCCTGTATGATTTCTCCTGAGGATGCACGACACACATACAGAATAAGCAGTTGTTTCTATATGAAAAAAACTGAGCAAGGTCACCCCATACTGTGCTGAAAGAGACATTAATGGCATCTCAGTATCTTCCAGTAAAAAACCCATTTATGTATGTCATCACAGTAAAGTACTAAGCAGTCACAGCACTACAGCAAAATCAATCAATATGCAATGTATTGGACTCCGAGCAAAATTTTAGTGCTGTTTTTAAAGGTACCTTGAGGTATGCTTTGGTAAATGGTAACTTGCTAAAGGTAGCCTGAAACCATAACAACAGGACAAGCACGCTTGCTTAATTTTCTTTTCAAAAGACTAAAGTATAAAATAGAAAAACATATATCATGCTTTACCTAAGCAACCATGTCCTTTTGTGGTCGACAAAATACATGGAAGGTGTTTCTTAAACTCAAGTTGCCTGCAGTCAAATATACATAGAAAATGAATTGTCTGCAGCTTGCTCACAAAGGGAATAATTTCCATTAGGTCAGCCTAATGTGATGCCCCTGTTGACTTAAGAGGTTATGCTTTAAACATTATCTCCTATTTCTTGAACTAATTTCAGGCTCTTGAATGCAAGCACATAGTGGGGGCAAGTGTGAGGACACTGACTAGAGGACACAGCAACTTTTTCCAGGCGTGCCACTTTTTACTAACACTGTATAGGATCCAAATAGGAGATGTGTTCAGGGTAGATTGAGTACTTGATCCCACTCTGACCATGCATGTAGATCTAGTTAATACAAATACACACTATAGTGCATATAAAAGTATATCTCTAGTATAAATATAAATATGCACTATATTACCTTTTAATACGACACTAGTACTATTGAAACCAGTGGAGTTATCAGCACACCTAATGACTTTACTGTACAGGACACAGAGTAGTCCTTTTTTTCCCAATAGTTGACATCCTCCTGCCGTTTTCTGAGGGCCAAATGCAACATGCGTAGAGGTACATAGAGTTCTTCTGCCAGTGGACTTCCTTCACATTTGGCTTTAGCCTACCTTTTGTATGGGTTCCTCATGCTACAAATTTCTTTAGCAGGCATGAGAAGTGTTGCACAATTCAACTTCCTCATGTCCCGTTCCTCTTTTCTTTAAATGCCCAGAGAAATCCTACTGGCTTTCAATCGGTTTAGACAAGGATGCCTCAGGACACTCTGTTGCTGTCACACAGCCCCGCGAAGTTTTTGAACGGGCATAGATAAGCGTGTGTTTTACAGAAGGAGACCAGGCCTTTGCTTCAATTTCAGTATCATACTTACACCCCTTGAGTAAGTATGACTTGCTGATTTATTCACTGACGATTACTCCTCATGAGTTGCTCTGCGGTAATTTGCTAGCTTCCAATCTTCCTTTTACCCCTTTCCCTACTCCCAGGAGTTTGTCTGGGTTTCCACTCTCGATATGATATCCAAAATTCTTCTCCCAGAGCCCAAGGATATCTGTCTAGTCCTGAGCCATAGGAAATGCGGACGGGCAGGTATCTCTCCCAATGTTAGACTGGAGAGTCAGGGCTTCGGGAGACAACTCCATCGAGGCAGAACCCAGGTTCTGGGATCTTCCCTGGGATTAGGTAAAGAGGCTTTTCAGTTTAGGTCTCTGGCTTCAGTAATAACTTTAAATAGTATGTTAGGTGACACCACTATCATTAAAAAACAAGCAAATAAAAAAAAAAAATCTCTTTGAAAGAATAATGGCAGATATCTATTGACAAGATACTGTAGCTGAGGACTGCAAGAGAGAGAACAACTTGGCTTTTTCTTGAACTCTGAAAAAGGACGTCAGCAAGAACTGTGCTTTAGGGAGACACTGACACCTTTGGGTAGGATGTTGGGGTTTTTTTCCCTACTGCTTAGTATTCCTTGCACACTTAATTGGAGACAGAAGCCTAAGTCTAGGGCACAGATTCCTTTCAGGAAGCCACAATACTCTCTGATTTCTGATGCACTTAGATCTCTTACTTGATCCACTTCCTAACCTGTAGATACTATCATGAAAATCATCCAAAATAGAAAGGAAAATAACCTCTATTTTGTCCATGTTTATGTGAAAAAGAGGATTTTTATCTTACTTAATTGTATTTTATTAACTCAAAATCTGAACTGGTAGTTTTACTCTTCCACTTTATGTGTCATGTACAGTAGACACAGCTCATTTAAACACCTCCGGGGGTTTATTGGCTGATAAGACACAATGCCAATATAGTCACGATACTGTTCACAATTTAAATTCATTTAAACTTGGGAAATAAAGTCAGGCAAAAAACATGAAATGGGAGCAATTACAACAGCAGGCAAACAAGCCGCAGACTCTGCTTAAGGGGACCTGCCAGGCTGCTTTCTCTCACTTTTTGCACTTTCCTTTCTTCAAGGACTACCAGCTTATTATCTAGGCAGCTTCTCTCATTGTGTCAACAAGCTCACTTAGCTCTTGAGGTCTTTCCATCCTCTCTTCAGCAAAATACTAGCATTTTTTACTTATTAAACGTTCAAGGACTACTAACTTAAGCACAGTTTTTCTGTTCAAACAACAGAAACTGCTTAATCTGGTATGACAGAAACTAGGTCCCCAGCTAAATTTCAAAATCTGACTAATAAAGAGATAAAGGATTCACCTTTATCAAACAGAAGGTTTGTTAGACCATTAGGGAATCGAGAAAACAGTTAAGAATCTAAGCTAAAGGTACATGAAAGGAAAAGAAAAGATGGAAGAAAAGAGAAGGGAGGTGAAACATAACCTTTGCAAATGTTCTGGGTTCTTTCTAAAGCAAACACCGTATAAAGCACTGTATGCATTTGGACCACATCAGTTTGAATAAGCCAAACAATCAAAACAATTTTGATCAAAACAATTTTTCACAAAAATTAAGTCAAAGGCACACAGAACTGTTTGCAGCATAAGAGCCATTGTTATAGAATCATAGAATCGTGTAGGTTGGAAAAACCTTTAAGATCATCGAGTCCAACCATAAACCTAACATTGCCAAGCCTACCATGAAACCACGTCCCTAAGCACCACATCTACACGTCTTTGAAATACCCGCAGGGATGGTGACTCAACCACTTCCCCGGGCAGCCTGTTCCAGTGCCTGACAACCCTTTCAGTGAAAAAATTTTTCCTAACGTCCAATCTAAACCGCCCCTGGCACAACAGGAGGCCGTTTCCTCTTGTCCTATCACTTGTTATTTGGGAGAAGAGACCGACCCCCACCTCTCTACAACCTCCTTTCA
>JAVKLA010000017.1:4832124-4869597 GCA_034782735.1 Sagittarius serpentarius | reverse complement strand
ACCCTTTCAGTAAAGACATTCTTCCTAATCTCCAATCTAAACCTCCCCTGGAGCAACTTGAGTCTTATAATGGTCTCAAAGATTTTAACATAGCCTTGCTAAGGCTACAAACAGTTGCCAAATTGGCAGCAAAATACGGTTCAGCAGCACAGAATATTAATTATGGCACTGACTGGAATGTCTGGTTTAACATAGAGATGCATATGCCACGAGAAATAAGTAAATACAATGAGAACAAAGAGAAGTAGGACGTCCAGGAGAGTATAAACAACGTCTCAGCAATGATCTGAAAATGAGAAAAATGGTGGTTTTCTCTTTCCTTATTGGCACGGAAAGGATCTGTCCCATTTACAGATACAGAACAGGAAACAAATCAAGGAAGTCAGGCAGCATATAACATCAGAAAAGTTAGCGTATGGTGGCAGCAGGTAAAGCTTGTTACTGCGCAGTACCCATTAGTATATGAGCTACGTTGACACAAATAATTCCTAACAGTCACGAGACAACATCCCAAAGTTAACCGTGTGAATTTGTACTCATTAGTCCTTTATGCTTCTAGTCATGGTCAGAAAAGAATGAAGACTAATTGAAAAAGACTAAATGAAGAAAATTGAGCAGCCCTTTCGCTCTTGCACGCAGTACGTGTGAATGAAGAATGCAGCACGTGGCCAAAAGCAGTAAGAGGAATCCAGCACTCCCATTGACTGCAAGATTCTCACTTGCGCATAATGCAGGATGGATGGTTGGGCAAGCACCCTGCAATATTATGTCATTTTACAAATATATTTTGAAAGGGTTGCAAGGCACTTGATAACAAAAGACTTGTAGGAAGATTAACAAATACCAGCTACCAACGCCAAAATCACCTCACCAGCAAGCAACTGCAGCGTAAGTGTCATTCTTGCTGAATCCTTCTGGGAGGTAGAGAGCTGTGAGGTCCTTGAAGGATTTTATATTCAGATCCAGAAAAGGACTTGCAGGAAGGCCAGTTAAATATCACACGCATTTGTCCTGAGAACAGAGCCCAGAGCTAGTGAACGACACACTGCCTCCCCCACGCAGCCCACACCGAGCAGGACTCACTCTTCTCCTGATTTTTCACAGGGGCACTCGATGGCTCCACATTTCACATAATATAACTGTCCAAAGGCTGGGGTGCTCATCTCGGGTAGGGAACCTACCCTACCCACCATCTTCCTTATCTGGCTGTCCTGCTGGCATGTACATGCTTGTCCTATCTGTGAGGGCAGTCCCACCAAAAAGAAGCTAAAGCAAAACAACTGTGCACAGACAGTATCACTGTGAGGAATGGTAGGAGGGACAGAGAGGCTCTGTACCCTAGGCAATGAACTGGAAGATGTGGACTTTTTCCTTTCACTTAACAGGTTTTTGTGGGTTTTAGTTTGGGCTTTTGGGTTGGGTTTTTTTTTCCCAATAACAATTGGAAAAAATCCAATTATAAACATCTAATGATGAAAATTCAATGATAAACACTTCTGGCAGGATATAGGACATGTGGAGTTAGTGCCATCTTCAAAGCAAGAGAAAATTAAGGGTCAGGTTAGTGGGATGGCACTCTAATCCTGAAGCTATTACGACGTGGGCGCTGCTACCCATAGGTTGATAGTGCACAGTATAAAGGCTTTGCAAATGCCTATCATACCAGGTCCTTTGAGGACTTGCAATTTGTTCAACCCGTTTCTGGATCTTAATCACACTTAGTCCTAAGGTACGTGCTGATCTGCTCAGCTCAGTGCAGGTCTACACGTGCTCAGGTGAATGGTCAGTGCCTAAAGAACTACAGGTATGGGGAGCTAACAATTAGGAGAGAATGCACAGTGCATTTAAAACTCGGTAGGGACTGTATCTTACAGCAAGAGCAAACATATTGCAACTGCAGAGTACCACAGCCTGAGTTACTATCGAATTAAATGTCATCAGCCAGTTCATTTTCTTTGCTTTGTTACAAATTGCCCCAAAACCTTTAACATCACTTCAAAAAAAGCAGGTGTATAAAGCAAATCTTGAGTGTGGATTGAAGTTAAATAAAATCATCAAGCAAATGTGTGTCTTCTCTAAAAGAACCTAGAAATAAATATAAATTAGATAAATATATACAAAACAAAGCCAATGGCTGCACAAAAGACTGATCCCAAAGAGTGAGATCTGCTTTTATAAGTCATACATTGCAGGGCACACAAACCAAGACAGAATTTAAAGGGAATGTGTTCTTCAGTTCAGGTGAAGAAACATAATGAAAACAATTTTACCTGGGTCAAAAAATGTCTGCACTTTAACATCCAGAGCAACAAGCATCAAAACTCAAAAGGAATCAGTTGTCTCTTGAAATAAATTACTTGCATGTTCCTACAGAAATGGTTACTAATAACAAATAGAAGTGTAGGATTTCATGAGCTGTCAAAAGTATATATATTTTGTCAGAAGATCTTGAAGGTGACCTAATCAAACTTTATTCTGTTCTTTTCAGCACATATAAGTGAGAACAGATTCCAGAATCATATCTTTAAATACAGAATAAAATAAAAAATCAAAGTATCAGCCTAGTCGATGTTTGTTTTACAGCACTAATGTTCATATCTCGTTTATATTATTATTATTAATAATCAATTAATATTATCATTGTTGTTATTGTTATTATCACTTATTTTGAAAATGCACTGGAAAATTCTGTCCTAAATCACTGCTTGGAGAAACAGGACTAATACATGCGTATGCTGATAGCATATGAAACATGAGCAATGCACATTTTGCAAGTAGAGCATTCAACCTGACTCAAAGCAATAATCTTAAAAAAGGATACTTCAGAGTTAGAGAAGGAACTATCCGAATGCGAAAATTTCATTTTACTACATGCAGGGGCACAAATCAAAATTAAATAAAATTTAAATTGTATTGAAAATGTCTTTTGTGGAAACAAACTCTACTAAGAAACCGGGTAGCTGATTTTTAGGGTAGCATTTATTTTCCGTAAGTTTAAATAGCTACAGCGTGGACATTTCTCACTCTGGCCTTCCCATATAATCGATGTAGAGCAACAGGCACATTCAGGGAGTCATTCATCTGATCCATTTCCAATGTGTACTGTAGGATAACATACACCACAGCCTGGGGAGGCCTATTTCTCTGCAGTGACTATAAAGGGAGCTTCAGGTGACTAATTCACAAAGTACTATAGGTATCTACATTTGGTCAGATGAAACCCACCCTACATGTGCTCTTGAAGAGGAAGGTGATGTATCTTGAGGCAAAAAGAAATATGTAGAAAAAGAAGAACATATAGAGGAAGTAGGTTAGAAGAAGAATTTAAATTTCCAGATCAGTTGCTAAGAAATTACCATAATCAAATCTCCCATAAGTTCTGAACTATGTCTCATTATGTAGTCAAAAATCAACTTTAAAAATGAGCTTATTACCTTACACTGGCAGCCACGACCTGGTAAAAAATATGGAGACAACCTGGAATGGTGAGACAGAATCCGTAAGGAGCAGCTGGAGTAACCTCTGTATATCCAGGTATGAGAAATAAAGACCATACACCAGAAAGGGCAGGGACGCTTGCTTCTTGACTTCTATCTGAAGACTGTGTAAAGAAAAGCTTTTACTTTGCTAAAGATATCAAACACATTCCTTTGACTTTCCCTTGCTCTGTTAGGCCAGCATAAACAAATCCTGAAACTTTCAATAATATAAATACGGATTTAACGGAAAGACTTCAGGACAGTGTAAGTAAACTTGTTTGCCTTGTTTCTTACGTCGAATGGTACACACACACTCAGCAAGAGGTAGGCAGTGCATGAATGCCTGCTGGTTAGGACCTACTCATCTGCTGTGGGTGGGACATTCCACTAGCTGGTAAGGAAGAAGGAGCTATGAGGACAGCCAAGCAGTGGAGAAAGTTGCCCAGAGAAGTCGTGCTATCTCTGGTTCTGGAGGTTTTCAAGACCTAATGGGACTAAATAAATTTCCACAGTCCCTTCCAGCCTGTACGATTCTGCGTGCATGCGAGCCTCAAATACACACAGATATACATAAAACTATTCTGATTTATAAATCATGCCAACATGAATTTCTGATTTTCAAGGAACAATGCATAGTACAAATCTTCTAAATGAAACAGGGACAAAAATGTAATCAACTATGGGTAAATGAATATAAAAACTCTCTCTGAAGATGTACCTTTCCTTTTCTCTAACACTAAAAGTGATATTGCGAAAAAAGGACTAAAAAAATCACGCAACCATGCTTTTGTTGCATGTCCACACACAAAGCCAAAACATAAGACTTATTTCAACTGCTTACAAGCTGTGAGTAATCTCCATTTCCGTTCTTCATGCAAATAGAGAGATGGTCCTCAAGCCAGCATTTAATTTATAGCTACTTTTATCAGAACTACCAAAATTTTGTAAGAATTGTCCTGATTAGGTTTATTTCTCTTCTTTTCTGCTTACTTCTTTTAGGTTACCTTTCTTGCCATTTTTCCAAAAGGACAGTTCAGAAAAATACAAAGAAAAGTCTGTATCTGGTTTACTTTCCTGTACACAAATGCTCCTTACTCAAAAGGTAAAATCTTGAGCTCAGGCTAATTAGTTATCTGAAGACTTTAAAAAAAAGGTTATAAAACACAAACTTGGTAAGTCCACTAAAAATCTGCCGGTAACTTCATTCTAGAGGAGCAACATTTTGTTTCATAAAGGTTATAGATCATACATAGACAATCTCTAACACACTTGTCTATATTTAAGTTGGCAGTCTAGGATTGATGAAACATACAGTGTTTTTCTCAATTTGAAAACTTGGATATGTAGTGTAAATAACGATATGGAATGACAGCAATGAAATCAAAGTACAACTTTAAACATACTTGATCAATTAAGGGTTTTTATGAGAACAGTAGGAACAGTAGTGGGGTTTTGGGGTTTTTTAAATGTATATAATTTCATGGACCATTGCTCTGTACTAACAAACAGTAAGTCATAAACTTCTGTAAACTCATAGAAAGGAATTTGCATTTTATCACTGGAGTTGTGAATATTTCTTGTGGGATCTGATTCCGGCTTCATACCAGCCACTACCACTGTAGTTTAACTTCAGTGGTATCGCACTCGATATTTTTCAGTGTGCTAACAAACTCAGCCCCTAAACAGTTGCATTCATTATGTAATGGCAGTCCATTAGTGAAATCTGAGAGCCAGATGCCACTGACCATTTATTTCAAAGGTAAAAGTTTAACCCCTGGTTTAACCCCTAAAGATAAATTTGATCATTGTGGGTAGAATTCATCCCCTTCGTTTCAGATGTCTGAGAAGTAATCCAGGTGTCTAAACACAGGTGTCTAGAGGCATTTGAGATCTTCTAGGATATCTAAGCCACCTACATGGACTTAGCAGGAATGACACAGAACCTCCTGGAGACTTGTATCTTTCTTCACTAGCAGCTAGAGGTGGGGATGTCTGGGACCCTGGAGATGACATTCAGCACCTAAGTTTAGGCAACAGAATTCCATTTTGAAAAATATTTATTAGTATCAGTATTAGCATTAGCACTGGTATTATTTAAGTCCAAACTAGTTTCCTTAGTGTCCCTTTAGATTCAATGGGAAGAAGTAAACACTTCAGGATATAATTCTTATTGTTTTGCGTATCTACACCTAGGTCAAATGACATACCAGAAGCAGTCATTTCTTTGCACTGAGTATAAAGGAAACCCCCTAATTGCCTGTCCCTCTGTGCTTTCAACCACTTTACATCTACTGAACGTCTAACAACTGAAAGCATTATGATATCATATGATTCAAGTAAAACTTCCTTTCTTCTACCTAATCTAAATGGCCTGGCCATTAGTTACTACAGCACTGCATGATGAACATAGAGGAAAAGAGTAGAGAGATCGTTAAAAGATGTCTGTTTTACACTGATAGCACACTTGAAGAGATAGAGGGAGGATTCATAACAAGGATGAAGTAGGTACTTACTCTGCTTCACCATGTGTTATGTTACACAGAAGCATAATCACAATGATATTACCAAAATAAAATACATCAACAAACGTGCAGTATCTCCAGGTGCAGAGCAAATGTAAGAGTGTGATACTTGAGACAACTGATAGTCTCAAGTGTGCCTCTCAAAAGGGGTTGTTTAAGATATTCTGCTCCTAGATGAACCCTTTGTGATCACATGCTGGTTTGTAAATGGTTCACATTGAAAGATTTGTTGACTGGCATTTTAATACAAGACAATTTTTCCATCAAAGACCTTCATTCAAATCTTGGTTTAAATAAATTGTGTTTGGTATGTCACCCTAACCCTCTGTGGATACTGACTACATAACATACGCTATAAAATTGCCACCACTGGCAAACCAACAAGGGAAGTCAAGCTCTGCTGATGAGTCAGGGATGAGGTTCGGTGAGATAAAATGAACACTACAGGCTCAGCTCAGGACACTGATTCCATTCTGCCATCAGATGTACATTATTGATCTCAGCAGTTTAAAAGAAGAGCATGTATTTGATGTAGCTGGCAGCAGCCTTCCAGTTAAATTGCTCTTCAGCTGGCAGACTATTCTGTGAGCTTTGTTACAGAGCGGATCAGTAAATGCACACATTTTTTGTATTTCTCACAGTAGCTAAGACAGTGAGTAATCTGAACAACTATTTAAACATTTTCAGTCACTGCCTTAAACAGGTGTAAATGGAGCCTGCGTGCTTGGATCTTGCTGCTTGCCAGTGACTGGTCAGGAAGCATTCACCGCACCGAGTGTGGTCTTCCGTTCAGCCCACCAAGGTGTGCCAGAGAACACGCTATAGAGAAAATCAGTGAGTCCATCCCAGGTTTCGGCCTAAAGTGCTTGGGAAAAAAAGTCCTGGGGGTAGCATAATGTTGCTATGTGATATACTTTGGCCCAGATGGTTCATAAATAGATTCCTACTGTTAAAGATGCGGTCTTCTTCCTTTCTTTTTCTTGTCACTCAAGGAAATTAAGGAGAAGGGGAGAAGACAGAGACAAGAAAGCTTTTCCTAAAAATGTAGAAACGTAAAATATTGCCAGAAAGGGATTATGAAAGAGGTAGATCTAAAACTTAAAGGTACTTCTGCGCATTTATTTGTACCTGCTCCTTCCAAAACCACTCCTGCCTCACATGTTAATACAGTACGTGTAAAGAAATAAAAGCATGGGCTTGTATGAAATTATCCCATTAGTCCCTAAAAGAATGCCTAGCTGAGGTCTGAAAAATGAGATCACAAACAGCTAAAATCTGAAGAAAAGCTGAGAGAAGAAAAACACAAGGGCTATGCAGAAAAGGTAGTTGTCCAAGGAGAGACAGAGAGGGTGAAGAGGCTCAGAAGAAAAGTAGCAGTTAGGAGTAGCCTCTGAGAAGGAAAAGCCCAAAAGGCAGAAATAGCTCTTAGAAAAAGGAATGGGAGCCCAGCCAGGAGGAGGAACAGCACTTGTACAAGCTCTCTAATGAGGGCATACTTCAGGTGTCTGTGCGAGATTTTCTTGCAGGAAGAGCTTAATGGATAGAGAAGGAAGCCATTGATGGAGACGAATACAGGTGGTGTCAAATGAATCTCCTGGGCAGAACACCACCGCCCTTGCAAAGAACTCCCTGTGAAGTTGTAGGTACATTTGTTAAGGAAGTCTACATGATTATCTGAGCAAAGACCATGGTTTTATTTTGTGTATATATAACATCCCACACAGGGGCCCTCATCAATATGTAGACCCTCTCGGTGTTGACGTACTAGTGATAACTAACAGGATCAAGTGCAGTCAGCAACTGAATGGCCGGAGAAATGGGGCGGGGGTGGGGGGCTAGACGGCTGTGCAGACATTCTCCATCCAAGTACACCACAGCAAAGAAGGACTAAACAGCAGGAGTTTTACCGTCTTCCCATACAGCTCCTCCCTGGCCCTGGAAAGCCACACCTAAATAACAAGTGTTATTGCAACAGCAGAAGGGTTTTTCCCACCCGCTTCACCTCTTGGGTAGGAATTAGCACAGTGATGTGCCACGTGTTTGTAAGTGTTCATAAAATGATTATAAATATAAGAAAGTGAACAGCATGATTATGTCATAAATCACTGTACTTTGCAGAAAAGGAAGCTGAACTCAGATAACTTAGGAGCCAATTTTCATGGACGCTTTTCACTGTAAGTACATCGTGCCGTGTCTTTCAGTTGTTCCTCTGCAGAAGGCTGAAACCTTCACAAGCAGGCTCTAAAAGTTTGGGCTATTCTATCATTTCCAAATCTGTTGTGCAGCCACTGCTGTTAACTGGCTGACATGATGCATGGCCCCACCAGAGGATAATAGCTCAGCATGCTGCATAAAGCCCACTTGAACTGTTCTGGCAAGAACAAGTGAGTCATTAATTATCCCACAGCTGAATCTATTGAAGACTTATTAACACTAATTCACAAGAAAGGGGCTTGTTTGATTCCCAGCAGGGACGGAGAAGCTGAATTAGACTGTTATTAAAAGGCAACTAATATTAAGGCAGTACCTCCCAAAGTAATGCAATTTTAAAGTGATATTAGTAAGATCGTCTTAAATGTCCTGGACTTCTCTATAAATATTACTATTGTATTACTATGCAATTACTGTGCATTGCCAAACCAAACTTTCCTTAACTATGACATTTAGAATAACCTTTAGAGCACCAAAAATAATCTGAACTTATTCCAGTTATTCACGGCCAAAAGCTAAGTCTGCCTGTTAGGATTTCTTTAATGCTTATTTTAGATATTCAGACTGATTACCATATAGAAATCTGTCATGAATTAATTCAGAAGGAATGAAAGAACACTTGCAAAGTAATTCAAGGAATAATCAAATACTTTAAAAAATTACTATCACTGGTAATTTAAAAATTGCTGTCACAGGAAACCAGAAAGTAGAACTAGCATTTATTATGTTGACGATAGTTAAGAATTTTTCTGGACCAAGAGTAAATAAAAGCTCTAGGCTGAAACTGGAAACAGAACCTGGAAATGTATTTTGTATTCCTTTAGGAAGTTTGAAAACCCAACAAAACACTACAAAGTTAGGTTTATTTGTATATTTGCATAAAACCAGCAGTTTCTGTTCTACTTGCACCTGTTTCATCTGTGTAAATCTACATGCAGGCATTATTTGGGGATAAAAGCACCTTTAAATGTTTATTTAATCAATAAAAATGAATCAACAAGAATGATATAGCAACTTGGAAGTCTATAATGAGCTACATTTTCAATTTTTTGAAAATATATCTTTAGACCGTTAATTTAAAATACATTTTTAAATGTTTAATAATAAAAATACCTTAATTTTACTTTTAAAATTAGTCATTGCTTAAACAAACGTTACACTTTTAACTTAAATATTCCCTGCCATGATTCTTTAATACGGCCTGGTGCCTGTTGGCATGTTTTGAGAAAAGCTGAAGTGTCTAAAATAGAGTTAGCTGAAAGCTGCAGTCCTGAAAAGCATGTGGATGATGCACAACCATAAAATTGCAAAATCCTAAAGAAATTGTCAATGCACCTCACTTCTTAATTAAAAGTTTCCCAAATTATTTTTCTGGCCATGATCTTTAGCATTTCATTCCGTCTTATGAGCAGCCTGGTACAAAGCTCATGCCTGACAATAAAGCATTCCTTTGCTTATCTTCATTAACAAAGTATTCTCAGGTTATCCTTAAATATCGTTTAGGACTAGAGTATCTATATCTATCTATATCTCAAAATCCTGAAGAAAAAAAATGGTCCGCAGAAGAGGATGGCCTTCAGACCCTTAAACCCTTTTGGTTTCTCATACCTCTTGAGCTCCTTCAGACGAGCTGGAAGCATTAGCCGCCTAAGCACGCCATTTCCCGGAATCCTGTCCTGCGATGCCTAACCCCTGCCCTGCTCCGCTCAGGGAGCCTTCAGGCCTGACACGCAGCTCTGGGCTCCACTTCAGGGAGCAGGCTAAAAGTCAGGCTCCTCAAAACTCACTGACGCTGTTCTTTTTGGTTTTAAATGAGATCATTTTTCCCGACAAAAGAGAAAATGGTCCTTGTAGGATGAAACAACTTTGTCATTTGAATCACAGGGTTTTTCGCATCCAGATAGAAAAGATTTCGTAAGTTTTCTTCATCATGCCAAAAATGTGGATAAATACTGCAGTTGGCAGCTGGATTGACATAAAGCTGTATTATGGTATATGGAGTCAAAGCACTATTTATATAGTGGAAGGCTGTGGTTCTTTAAGAGAGACAGAATGATCACTTTTTAAATCTGAATAGATGGTTAGAGAACAACAAAGCTTTCTCTGAGCTGTTAGAAGAGCCTCATAATAAAGTGATTATGTCTGGTTGTCTATTATAAAATCTTCCTGTTACTGAACCACTTTTAATATCCCATACTGAAGCTGCACACCCAGGATCTGCGAGCACTTCCAAAAGTGGCCATGAATTTTCAAACTCATTACAGCCACCTGACAGAAACATTTTTAAAACGTTGACCCAGCAAAGTGCTGAGCGGTTTTCTGAGGTGTTGGGCAGTCTCAAACCCGGCTGTTTTTAGGGAGAGCTGTGGCTACTCACTGAATTTTAGGAAAGCTCAGCATTTTGCAGGATTTAACTCTGATGATCCTAATTGAAAGTCAATGAGAGTTTGTTTCCTAAAGCTCAGTGTCTCTAAGATATTTCAGTACTCGAAATCAATGGAGTCGGCTCCCTAAGTGCCTTTGAAGCTCAGAGCTTTCTCTTTGCAGTGCGCAGTGCCATGATGCCTGGCTCCAGCACAAGTGGCCCTAGTATCTAAAGGATATACTGATGGATTTGCACGTCTGCCATCTTCTGCAACGTATTTATAACTGCCAAGGAAACAGTAAACTGGGGAGGGGGAAAGGCTCTCAGTAATAAGCCCAGACAATTAATCTTTCGTATGTGCCATTTGTAGAAGAGATATCACAATTTTGCAGTGTTAAAGGAAAGTAAAACGGAGCAAAGGAAATAAAGTTGACATTGGAAGATGACAAAGGAAACATGGTTTAGCCATCCAGGTGTGTTTGTGCTCCTTATAAAAGCAGTACAGAAGCATTCCAGTTATTTCATACGGAAATAGTATGCTACTGTTAAAAATTTCACCTTTACTCTGAAAAAAATGCATCAGTACAGTACTTCTTCATAGGTAATACCAGACCCAGGCATTCAGCAGATACGGCTCATTGCCCCAAAAAGCGTAAGCATATGAAATCTGTGTACCATCTGGCAAAAATACACCACTGCCGTGTTTGAAGAGCCTGATAAGGCACTCTACCAATGGTCCCAGCACCGAGTCCCTCACCTTCCATGACTCCCCTCTGCAGCCCTCTGCAAAGCAGCGGGGAAAAGGAGCCAGCCACCATCAGCGTGGTAGCCAACACACGGAGAAATTCAAAGTCTCTCCACGATACAGTCTTTAAGGGTCTGCTTGGCAGATGGACCAACCTTTGTCCAGAAGCTTCCTCCAGAACGGCCTCCTCCGCTTACACTCCCAGCAGCATAGGCTCTCCCCCACGTCTCTCAAACAGTGGCAAAGGAATGATCACAATCCAAGCGTTGATAACTCCAGCAGTACTGCCCCCAGGAAAGTCATTATTACCCAGAATATTTCACAAAACCTTTGTTAGGAGGTACTAATGATCCATGTTGTACATGTGCCAAGCCTTAGAGAAAGAGTTGGGTGTTGGTCTGGTTGTCTCTAACGAACTGACGTGCCCCACAGTGAGGCAGCAAGAGCACTGGCCTTGCTGGAGCCCCAGCCTGGTGGGGCTGTCCTCCTCACCTGTGTCCTTGTGGAGAACCTTTTTCAGGGACAAGAAGCTGAAGTTATGAGTTTGCAATGGTTTTTCTCTTTACAGAAGCAGAGTTTAGCACTACAGTTTTGGATTAATTTGGGGTAGGCATTTTGTCATGCAATTAAAATGCAATTAGACCACTGTCCTCCTGCAATATTGAATTTATTTATAATCTTCTGCTTAAGTCAAATTGTTTTAATATGATCTGTCTCTTGTCTCTTTCTCCAAATACTGCTTTTTATTACTACTTGTATTTTAGGAGACAGTTAATCTCATTTTAAATAAAAGGAAGAGAGAAAGTGAGTGCAATACATATAAAAGCAGGCATTAACCATTTCTTCAGTAAAACTAATCAAGGTACAATCAGGATGACCTCAGTAGCTCTGTTAGAACCTTATCAAGGGTTGTCCTACATGGTTACATGTGGTTCGTGTCTGTCCCCCAAATCTTAGCCTACGCTCTCAGCAAATAAAACCCAGAGCACTCAGAACCAGCAGAAATGCTCGGACACCCCGAGGAAAGGAGGGAAGCTTTGGTTCCACCTGCCCTAGCTCATCAGCCCGCAGAGCACGGCGCTCGCTGCGAAGGGTTTTGGCAGCTGTCACAGCTCTGTTCTTTCCTTCAGGGACATTGCATTTGATTTCAGATAATGCTTCCATCAGCTGCCACAAGAGCTTCTCTTCACACAATGCATAGCAACCTGGAAAAGTTGTAAAGTTACAATTTATTGCTAAGTATTTGTGAGCTTAGGTCTTAGCTGAAGATGATGAGTCAAATGAACCCTAACGGGTGAATCTCATCACTTGATAATTCCAGCCTGTGACCAGTGATATCTAGGTCTGCTACATATGGTTGGGATTCACCACACAAACCTCACCAGCTTAAGCTATCGCTCATCTTACAGCCTCAGGTGGTTAGAAATTAGGACAGGAAAGAACTCAAAACTTCAGGCTAATTGTCTGAAATTCGACCTCAGCTAGCTTCACTTCCCTTTCACTTTTAAAAGCAGGAACAAATCTTTTCTAATTAATTTAGAGGTATTCTTGGGGTTTTCCGTTCTCTAGTACAAACAATTCATGGTGGAGCACATAACTGGGTGTTGAAGTAATATTTTTAATAAGTCCACTTCTATTTATCCTTTTTTCATATGTACAGTTGAGAATTTTTATGTAATGCAAAGACAATTAAAAAAATATCCAACTGCTTACATTTCCAGTTTACCTCAGTACAAGATAATCTTTAAATAAGTGTACGTATTTGTGTCTATGCAACTAAGCAAAGCTACACCTGAAAAGCTTACTGGTTTGGGAAAAACACAGAATAATTTTTATTGCTCTCTTGTATTTTTTGAAATTATTTCAACAAAGCAGTTCTCTTGTCAGTATTTATTTATACAGTGCCCAAAAGTGTGCTTTCTGCTCTTCAGTTTCTTGTCAATATGTTTATTTATTTAAAAATCAGTCTTTTCACCATTAAATCTACTGCTGATGACAGGTTTTGTACATATAATAGTGTAGTTTTAGTGTTGCTTGTATATTTTTCTGGAAAAAACCAGCTCTCGTATTGTTGTAACCACTTTCGTGCCATCTTCTACATAAAGTATTTTTAATAAAACACATTTTAAGGGTGGTTTGAATCACATGGGATCAGGAGGCAGTTCATTGTGATGCCTGTGAAGAGACAGCTAGCACGAATTGATTTCAACTTCTGCAGTAATAAACACAGTAAAGATCTTGATTGTTAAAAGCGAGGGTACTATAGAAAAAAAGAAAGTAAAGTTTAAAAACTAGTTATAGATTTTTCAAGGCCAGAGTTCCTTGCTTCTGCCATCAAACACATTTCACCATCCAAAGAAGTTTCACTCCTACTTTACCTGTTAGCAAAAATCACATCTAATGGCTTCTACAGGCTCAGGTAACAAATGTAAGACTCTGCGTTCCTAAACGGCGGCATATCACAAGAAGGAGTAGGGAACCTAGATCTAGCAGTGACTGAGGCTGAGGTAGCTGCAGAGAAACAGAAAGGAAAGCAAAGCAGAAACTGAGAAACAGGAGTGAAAATTCCAGGAAATAACATGCTCATCCATCTGAGAGTGGAGGTTGGTGTTAAATGAAAGGAGAATATCTTCAGAAATGCCCTTGATAGATGGATCTCCACGCTTTAAAAAAAGCTATAAAACATATTATACAGTGAAAAGTGTTGAGGAGGCAGCTGAAGCAGCAAAATATTCCCAGTGTTGCTCATGAGAAATATATTTTCCGAATTGAACACAGAAGTCGCAAAATATTATACATGTCTTTTTGTATTAGCAAGTGATATCTGGTGTTAGATTTACCCCTAAACTATGTCAGATAATTTCACAGATTTTTGAAGGATTACCTGATAGAATCCTAACTGGTAACAAAGACAAATTTTGCAGGGAGCTAGAATTCACATAGCACAACACTCTGAAAACTGGTCTAATAGAATATATTTATCTCAGGCATAATATGAGCTGTGGAAGCCGATAATCAGGCCACCAAATTAGATGCCAGGGTTAGAGCTGCGGATCCCTAACCATCAAAGATCGCAAATATTGGCCTTTGTCTGCAGTACCACCTAGTGTCAAAACCTCTTATCTCTGAGCTGAAAAGAACCGGATTGAATTCCATCTATTCTCCTTTATTTCCTTGGTCCAGAACAACACCAGACTATGCAGGAAGGGTGCCTGCAGGGCCTCTTTCATGACGGCAAGCCCAGGGAAGTGTCTTTCATACTTTCACTTGCTTTATGGAAACAGAATTTTGCGCCGAACAGGAGTATGCAGGTTCGGCACGTCAGGCGAAAATTCCCCCAATGTTATGCACAATTTTAAGTACGGTTAATTTTTTCCACCGTATACAGCAGCAGAAATGCTGTAGGGCTTCTCTGCGCTGGAAGTGAGAGGAACGCTACAGCGAGCTAGGCTGCTGTGGCACAGTCCACCCGCCGTTTTGCATTTGCGGGCAAGTCCCGCAGCAGAATCGGAGAACTCGCAGGGAGAGGCACTCCGCCCGCACGCCGAGGGAGTCCTCCCACAGCCCCCTGCCCCTGGAGCCCTGGGGCCAGAGGAGTGGGAAGCGGGGGAAGCCGGACTTGGTGGGCACCTGCTCTGGGGGCTGCCAAGGAGCTGGGCAGCTCCCGAGCCCGGCAGCTGGGAGCCAGCCGGGGGGGGCGAGGTGGCAGGCTGCACCTCAGCCAACCTAACCAGGGCTCTTTGGATCTCCCCCCTCCAAACCTTTCTAGTGGAAACCAGGTTTGCCCCAGAATTTCCTACCTGCTCTGTCTGGGACTTCCCAATACACAGTGTCTGGAAGAAAAGTTCATAAAGTGACCGTAGGCACAGAAAGCTCACAACATGAATTCAAATTACGCTAGAACAGATACAGCAAATGTGAAAGGACACACAGCAGGCACATTTACTAAACCAGGATGGAGCGTGTCGGCTGTGAATTCCCTGGAGATGCAGCCAGCCTACGTACATGGGCCTCACGTGCCTAATGAGTAACTGCCATGGCAGCTCCATGTAGAGTTTGTAGATTTACTTGTAAATTTAATACAAGAGCAGGCCAGAGAAACAAGATAAAGATTAAATATATAACAAAAATTTGTAGCAACATCAGCTAATTGCATAGCTGAGGCAGGAGGTGTTAATTACAATTATAGATGAGCCAGCTAGTAATTCACATTAGTGAGCATAGAGCAATTATCAACCTGCTGGTTTTCTTCCTACTCATAACATACATGTTTTCCCATTTTTGATGGAACATAATAGCTGTATTGAACAATGTAGCAGAACAGTAATGGATATAATGCCTATTTAGGTAACCTACAGCTGTGATGTGCAATATTATCACAAAGATACTGTGTTTCATTTGGAATAAGTCACTGTCCAGAAAGCTAAGTATTTCTACTGGTGGACTTGAGTAGAAAAAACATCATGGGCATTTCACAGATGGACAGACACACTTTGTTTCTTGCATTAAGATTTGCAAATACAAATTAACCTTGACTGGACATGAGGCAAAAGTACAGTTTAAATTATGCACCTGTAAAAAATTAAGAGTATCAAGATCAGTACATCTGTTTCCAAGGGATAAATTGGAAGAATTTCACTGGCATTTGATTGAAGAAATACAGTCTCCAAGCCTGGCAAATGTATTATTCCTATGAGCTGCCAACTGACTTGGTTTAACATGGCTCACCCAGGAGAGACCATGCCACCATTGTGTTAGCAGCCTTATCATATATAACACATCATCATATGGGGTACTAGAAAGAAGGCGTTAAAGACAAGGTGACCTTCTCAGGAATAGGTCCCTTGGTGCTTACAAGTCATACCCGTGTTCTTCACCATGCATCGATCCCAGGTTCAAGGCAGCAGACGCACTGTTAGTGCACAGCTTCCCGGGGGAAGGCAGAATGCTGGTATGGCCCAAAAGTCCTGTAGACAGAGGACTGGCAAAACCATCCTTTTTCCATTTACAGAAAAGCAAGGCTCTGTTTTACTCCACCAAAAGTTTGTGCTTTGTACTGTGTACACACTACAGTGAATGTCCTTTTCAGTCAAAGGGGAGTTATGCATTTGTTACTTCTTTGGGACGAACTCTGCCCGTTCATACCTACAAGATGCTCCACTGGTATGTTCCTGACAGTGCCTTACCCTTGATCACTCAAGCCTTAAACAAGTGTTAAAAAAACACTATTTACTCCATACCGAAGCAGAACATGAGTTACATTTTGAAGATGCAACACTGTCATTTCACATGCTTTCCATATATTTTTGCCATTAGTTCAGTCACATTGAAATTCAATACAAAGATATCAATCAACTATGCAATTTTTGTCTGAAAACTAGTATCTTTCTGGGCAGATGTTTATCAATTAACAGGTACGACTGGGATATTATAACGAAGCTACACATTTTCTGCTTGTTTAACAATGACTGAAGCTGAATTCAGTATTGTATGTGCATCGAGAGAAAATGAAATCCCTCCTAGGTTAATGTACAAAACAAAACTTCACAAGATTAGCAACATTATTTTCTTACCATTCATGATTTGAAGTATTTGTAAACTTCAATGGAAGGAATAATGTCTAGACCCAACTAAATATTTTGAACAAATTCCATGACTATTTGCTCAAATTTTAAAAGAAATTTGTTTTGAGGTGCATCTGCGCCACTTCTGTGTTTCATTTCTGGATTACATTCAGCAAAACCACCTGCCCAGCAGAAGATTTGTGTATTACATAAGCCAACGTAGCTGCTATTTTGAGAGCTTAGCTGAGATATAAAGGGAGCATACCCTTCATACTTTCTATGCAGCAATAAATACACCTAGAAATATGATGTATCTATGTGTGCTTCTTTCTCCAAGTATATACAGGTTATCACCCTGTCTTAATGTGGGATTTTTTGATCAGCGTGATTGAAAGGAACTGATCAAATAGTTCTGACATTATGTATTGTCCTGGACTTCCTAGATCCCCCGAAGGTCTGACAGTCAAATGGCAATCTATCTCATTAGTACCATAAGCTGATAAATACTCATGGACAACACTGAATATCCACCAATATTTTGATACCAAAATTTTCTGTAAACCTGTGTGTTTTTCTCTCAAGAAATTTCCAGATGAGGCACTAGCACTTTTAAACCTTTGAGTTTGAATGTGTTTCAAAGCATGTTTCCATCATCCCTGTGCTGAAAATCTCTGTGACGGCACTGGGACTTGTGTGATGCCAGAGCAGAGGGCTACAAATTGATTATGATTTTCATCTCTACTTCTTCCCTCTCTAACACCCAGATGTAGCAATGTTTTTACTTTCTTTGTTGTTGCTGAAAGATAATTTTCTTGACCATAACTATAACTGCATATATCTCAAGCCTTGTAGATACTACACTCTTAATCCAAGAAATAATTTGAAGTGTAACCTCACTCTACCTACCCCCATAAAGCAAACCCCTCTACATTACATTTCACCTCAGATGAGTGATCTGTTAGAAAATGTGAGTGAAATTCAAGTACCATTGTTGCTAGAAATGGTAAAGGCATGGAGACTCTGGGCCACTACAGCAAAAACTTCTTGCTGCCGGAGTACCACTTTCACTGGAGACAAAGACAGAGGAGTTGTCTTACTCTTAGGTAACCCCAGGTAACTCAAGCTTGCAGTAAAGGCAAGTCTGAAGTTTAGAGGAATATGGGAAGAGTCCTGGCTGGCCAGAAGAAGTAAACAGGAAATTTGCAAAGAAGTGCAACAACTATCTCAAGATAACTAAAGAGGTATTCAACACACTTAAATACTGAAGAAGAGGACTTTACAGAGTTTAAGTGTGAAGTGCGCTCCTTGTCTGAGTCACTGGAAAATTCTTCATTGACTTCAGTAGAAGCAATATTTTATCTTTTCTACTCATGCTTGGTATGGACGTAATTACATGTTCTATAGAGACTCATGAAAATAAAAGGAAACAGTATCAAATTTTAAATGTTATTAAGACAGAATAAACTTCAGAAGTAATACTTTGGGATATTTGTTGTTGATAGTCAAGCATCAGAAACGAGCAAATATAAATAGAGCTTAGAGATTAGTATTGTCTATAGACCAGATATAAGTACCTTCCTCTGTATCTGAGCATCATCACTGCCGGTCACTGGAAATCAAACCCCAGATCGATATATGTAGCAGAGGAATCATCTGCCACTTTTTCCTTGGTGCCCGTTTGGGTAGAAGTTACAGCTTCCAAGGTATTTGATAGTGAATGAGGTAAACGTTATCATCCTTGGACGACTCCCTCCCTTGAAGAAATTTTTATGCCTATAACTATGCTAGCTGAGTCCACACCAGCCATGAGGTCCTTAATGACATTCCCAACAGCTTCTTGTTCCCCTGTCTTTCAGTCCTGTGTAAACTTTTGCCTCCTCTTCCCCCAAAGCTGACAGGCACTTCATATTGCTGTGTTCCCAGTTCTATTTAGCTTTGCAGACCACCAGATGGTCCTAATTCTGCCCAGTGGAGGGTGTGGCCCCAAATACAACTTCTAAGACCACCACACTCACATACTACCAGGTACTTGAAGGGAATAGTCCAAGAACCATGAGTTTGATACATAATTATAATGCCATCCTAGAACAACTAAGCAGACCATCTAATGAGGCTGTAGTTTGGCCATATAGCACAAACTCTGAGGAACTTCTAGAGAAAAAAAAGCAGTAGTGGAGCCATTGAAGAAAAGCTAGTTCTCCAGCAATACATAATACACAAATTCCTACAAGCTTTCCATTCTGTGTCCTGCTGTGATTCAGTTCCAGAAGTTCTAGACAGAAATTCCAGAGCAAGTGTAGATGTCATCAGAGGGCAATGCGTGAGAGGCAAGATAGTGCAGAGTCACAGGGGACTGAATCATAACACATGGGTATCATCTTTCACTTGATAATATCACATAAAAACTGGCAAAATTATTGTTGCTTTTGGGGGGGGCGGGTAGGAAGACTTCCATTGTTAAGAATAGGTCCAGTGTAATTCTCATGCTGTGACATCACAGATGACCCAGTCTGCCAGAAACAGTCATCATTTGCATTTTGTTTGTCTAGGCAAAGTTGCATTTGGCTTGGCATTGCTAAATGCTATAAAAAGAAGTAGTCCAATGGCAAGAACCTATACCATACCTGAGGAGTGATCTGAGATAGCTGAAACACTGAGTACAACCCACTTCCAAATGGGAATTGCCTGTGTTGGGGAATTTTTATGGTACCCCTCGAGGTGAATTAAACACGTTTGTGCTTAAATATAAAAGAAAAATTTAATGAACAATGCACTGGGCAGAGTCCTACCAAAATACGCAGTACTCCATGGAGTCTGCAAAGATGCATCATAAGCAGATTCCTCATATACCTCTGCACCAGCACCAATCCAAGAGCGGTTGTACAGGGTATCTCAGCCCGCCCTGAGTCATCCCCCAGCCCAGCTCTGCTGCCCAAAGGTGGCCCCTGAGCTTGGGCCCCTGAGCGCTCCCATTCCAAGATGGCTGCAAGACAATGCTGAGGCTGTTTCTTATCACCAACGGGAACTTCACGCCCTTGCCAGGAGTCTGTTCTGTCTCTGGCATTCCTGCTTCCAGCCATTTTAACCCCTTCTTGCACTTCAGCCTTCTTGCCCTCCATGCCAGATCATTCCTCAGTCACAAAGCATAAAAAAAGCTTTTGAGATTTTGAATCCATGTCTTGATGTAGGCGTATTACTGGAAGCACATATCAGGCAGGCACAGCAGAAGTTCAGTGCTGTTTAGATGAATGGAAAAAGAGGAACACAAAATGCATTACAGAGAAAATTAGGGTAGAATACATCTGAAAGCTTTTAAAGAAATTAGTAGGAAAAAAAGCCTGATCACAAGACAACAAAAGAGGTAATTTTAAGACTTTTTTATATGTCCTAGTTACAAACTACAGCACAAACTCAGAGTTACTAACAACTTTTGGAGCCCTTGGTGGCTGAGGTGACAAGTGCATCCCTGTAGCGACCCTGCCCAGAAGACCACTGTACCTCAAGGAATTAGTGACCCAAACAAGAGTTAACCTGAGTGGGCGCAGGCCTGTGCTGTGCTATGGTGCATGTAGAGCCTGGCCTTCAGGCCTGCGTTGTGCTGCACATACCCCTTGGCCACAGGATCACCTCTTTGTAACGGGAGCCTGTGGGCAGCTCCCACGCTGTACCAGCAATTACACCACCTGCGTGACCTTGCTTTTAAAAAGTGCAGCAAGGTGCTCTCAGGCGAACATCCTTTTTTCTGATAGTAGAAATGAGTAATAAAATTGTTTTCTCTTAAGAAAGACCTATAAGACCTCAAATGACCAAAAAGGAGTAACCTTTCCGTGGATGGGATCTGCACAGTGTGCTGTGCCCTGGTTGGAGACCTGTTTGATGCCATGCAGCTAAGGGTTCCAGCCTCTGAAGGGACATAAGATTATCTACACTATCCTTTTTTCCTTTATAGTGTCAAGACCAAAAAATGGTGATACTTTACAGACTCTGAGTGCCTTTCTTTCTGGGATCATAAGAAATTAGCACCTTCTGGTGCAAAACAATACCACGCTCTCTTTCTATAGCCCGCAGTAGAAAAGTAAGATTGTTTTTCATTTGTCTAAATTTATGGGGCTTCATTTTGCTTCATTTTCAAACCTCTTAAAATGTATCAGAAGGTAGTTACGGGAATAAATCGGGTTTTAAGGGAGACAGTGGTCATCAGTGTTTTCTGAGTATCCAAACTTCACTTTTGCCTGCACTAGGAAATAGAAATGTCATTTTGTTTTAGCTCCTTGGCACTTATGATCACAGCATGTCCAATTGCTGGCAGAAAGACAGGCAACTGAAAAGCCCTGACACACTGTGGTACAGGCATCCATCATTATGTCACCTTTCGCTTTCACCTTTTATTAAAAACTAAATTAGAAGACTGACTTAAATGTTATCAGATTTGGTCAAAAGCTAACCTCTGGCCACAGATCTTGCATGCAAATTTTGAAGTAGAAAGAACAATTTCTAAGGATTTCTTAGGATAAGACGTGGAAGGTAAGCTTATAATGAAAAACTACTATCCTCTTCAGTAAGTGACAGTGGTGTGAAGCATTATTAACAGCTCTATTTACACTATGGGGAAAAAATAGACCAAAAAAAAGAAGATGCAAGAAGTTTCAAATAAAAGCTAACATGAGTTTTGTACCTAGGATAACTCTCTATTTCACTCCAAAAGTTTGAAAGTTGAAGTTAAAAGTGGCTGCTAAAATAGGCATTCTTTTGATATAAGACAGGGTGAGAGAAAAGATCTAAAGTAAAACATATTTTCAGATTTTCTGGAGCTTGCCATGGTATCATTTTCGCTATTAATAACTAGTCAGAGATGCACAGCACAGACACTGAAGCCCTAAGCACTTGACTGAGTGTGCAGAAGAGCATAAACACCATGTCTCAAGTTGTTCGCTTTCCTTGTCTACTAGTTCATGGGAGAAAGAAAATTAGATCTACTCTGGACCATCACTGGTAGCAGACTATTAGCCCTCGATATACTTGCTCAGCTCTTCCAGGTAAGACTCTGCAGGCAGAGATAAGATTCTGACCTGTAAGACAGAGCCCTTGCCCCTGCCACTGTGCTTACAATACCAACATAAAACTCCACGACCATTAGTGTAACACCAATAGTTTGGCCCAGGTAGTTTTACAAAGCAGGTATGAAAGAAATGCAAATTTATTTTTTTTTGTTTTATGTATTTCCTTATAGAAGTCCAATTGTGACATAAAATACGCAAGAGAGGTTCAGGAACCGTTTCCATCAGTCACTGGTGTTTGATGGGGGGTACCTTTTTCCAGCTTTTTTTATTATTATTTTCTAAAAAATAAATAGAAATTTTGCTTTTTAAAGATCAAGACAAAACTTGATCTACAAAAATTAAGCCAGAATTTATAGGCACTTATTACTTCTCCTCAGCCCCTGGAGGCATACAAAGGTTGATGACCTGTGAAACATGAGGCAACAGGAAAAGTTGAAAGACAAAATCCATGTTGACCTTCATTACTCCCATATCCTCAAATATAACACACGCAATCTATGTAATATAATTAATAGTGATTACTTCCTCCAAAGGTCCTAATGACAGCAAGAGAAAAGGCTTGCTATTGTCAGATCTTACGCTGCTATAAGTAATTGTGCAATATATAAGCAACTCTAAAAATGGTCTGCGTAAAGGACCTGCTCCTAGCATACAGTAGATTTTTTGTGCCCATATTCAAATCCAACTTGCTTATACTGGCAAAAGTCTGTTTCATAAGCCTGGTATACAAGTAACATCAAAGGCAAATCAGCACAAAGTACTTTTGAACATGAGACAAAGATTTCTGCATGTACATTGCTCTTGTAAAAATGGTAGATATATTCATCATGCCATAGGCAAGCAGAGCTGCTGGCACTTAATGACATTTCTGTATTTTCTGAATTTATTAACGTTATGTAAAATGCAGCATCAACCATTCAATGCATAAAATTTTTATTTGTTGGACATTCAGGAGAAAAATTGAATAGAGAACACAAAGCCTCTATAGGTACCTGTATGTACATAATCCTCTAAACTACGGTTTGCACAGCAACTATCATTAATTTTAGAAGTCATCCAGTCATATTCTTCCACAAAGCTTTGAGAGTGTAAGATCACATGTACACAAGAATGATAAATGTATTCCTCTGCCTCACAGATATTATTTATATTCACCAGTGCAGTGCCCATCATTTTTATGTAATGCAATGCATTGTAATGACTTCTAAGTAAATAAATACTTTAAAATAAAATAAATCAGAGAACTTCAGGCAAGAGCTGGTTGGAATTTTTCAGTGAAACTTTATTATTTGGGAGAGCCCATTTATCAAAGGTTTTTGTGGGATTAGCATGAATGACACTTACTGGGAAAGGCTTCTGATATCTAATATGGGCATGCTAGAAATACAGAAAGAAATGTGGACAACAGAAGCACTTGCAATTGCAGGAGGTCCTTCTATGTACCAGACTCTTAGGAGCCCTTCTTTCTCATACTTTTTTTCTGTGGGTGGTACTTTTCTTATATCTGCAGTTAACTATTTATTAATCCAGAGAGAAAGAAAGGCTATCACACATATACTAGAGCAGTGGTCTCCAAACTGTTTTGATTGCACACCCCTAACAGTAAAAAAGTCTCTGAACACCTATACCCAATATATATTTACTTATTTGTAAATTATACACATTTACTCCTGTACTAATATATTACATAAATTACAAAACATATGAAAAAATAGAAATTAAAAAGGATGAGATGAAGATAAAATAAACACTATTTTAAAATTTATTTTATTTATTAATGGAACAAAAAATTTTTTCTTCCTGCACCCCAATGGGTTGTCTTGAGCACCCCTGAGGTGCACACACATCCTACTTTGGGGACCACTGAACTAGAATACTCACCTCAAAGATAAGAGTCCAGCTCCCTCATCTGCATCTAAAGGAGCAGGGACTTGGTTTCCCACAGAAACGTCTTCCAAGGAGTCTTGACTTTGCTGTGACAGTTAAGATGGTAGTACCACATTCCTTTTGTTCAGATTCTTCTCTCATACCACTAGAAGGAACATGTATTGTGATTTCAGCTATCATTTGCGAGACAACTCACTAGATTTTCAGTATGAAGTAGTGATGACGTCTCTATATTCAGCAGAACTGTCATTATCCAACAGAATGACTCAAAAAGAGTTATGTGTCTGTACTTTGTAAGAGCACCAGAGTTACTCTCGAATTATTCTTATTATCCAGCCACCTTTTATACATACTCAAATAACTCTCAAACATAGATAAGGTTTCTTAAAGTTGCACACAAGAAAGCTTATTCTGCCTTGTTTAAGCTCAGACGTAATTGCTTAATAGCCATTTGTAAGTCCCAAACAGAAAGTCCCCAAAAGCATACAAGTCTTTCTTTACTGGATGCCTGTCTCTGCTTGCCTGATTTCCTAGATGCTCCATTCAAGTCACTAATACACGTGCAGAGTGCCTTTTCCAGAGAGATATGCACCGCTCTTTTCCCTAATGGGCCACTGCTAACCAGGTTTAGCACACAGCAACCCAATCTCTGCCCATGTAATGGGAAGCCTGAAAAATTAGTTGCAGTCAACAATAAAACTAATTTCATCTGCTGTGATGGTAGGTTGTACACCATTTGTATAATGACTAGCTGTTAGAGAACTCACCTAATGGTTAGAAAATAGAACAGCCTGAGCTCATCCCAGGAGATGTGGGATTAACCATCTGGCTTTCAGTTATTGTGAGGTGGGAGATATGCCATCTGCCTTCAAAACTTATCTGCTGAAAACAGAAAATAGTCAGAAGGTGGGCCAGGCTAGGCCTGGTCTCTAATGGCTAGAGCATTCATGGAACAGAGACATTTAAAGCTCTGATTATGGTCCTGACCCATGACTCAAAAGTCTTTTTCTTAATAACAAGTGTTCTCACTGCTACGACCAGGCTTACCCCTGCTGGGTCTTCGTCTGTCCTGTGATACTTTTCATGATGTAAGGGTTCAAGATGCAAGAGAAGGCATGGAAAGTTCATTTATTCATATTGGAAAAGGAAATAATGCTACTTCTAGTCAGTAAATTTTAAGTCATGTAATGCATGAATACAAAAAACTACTGATGAAACCATAACTATAGCTACCTTTTTATTACATCGTTGTGAAATCCCAGATATGATGCAAAGTCATAATTTAATCATGGCAGTAATAACATTACCTTTGGTAATCAATTATTATGAGGAATTTTACATTGCTGATATAAAATCATTAATATATCTTGTCATTCCAGTGCGTCAGCGAGTAGTTCATTTTGCTATAGCGTCATCCTACTACACGAGCTAAAAGGAAGCTTGCTCCAGGGCTGTATTGTTCATACAGGATTCTTGCTTCCAACGGAGTGACTGGCTCCGGGCAGGTACTGAGTGCTCTGCCTCCCTCTTAGGTATGTAAAATTGTAGAGTTTTAGCTTGAAATACAGAAAAATGGTGCTATTTAGAAATTAAATTCTGCTTCACGGAAGTTCACATTGTGTTTACAACTGCCTTTTCTGAACATCTGGGTAAGCGAAGCTTCATCTGTACAAATGCCCACAGAAAGCCATTTCTGAATCCATAAAATCCGTGTATTTTAGTCAGATGCCAGAACAATAATTGTCTTAAGTGGAAGTAGAATTGGAGACTGGTTATATGCTTCAGAATGAATCAAAAACAGTAAGATAAGTTTTGGCTGACCAGTCATAGCCTGCATATGAGATTGCGTTTATGAATTCCTGAAGGAAGAAAACACTATTCTAGTCCTACACAAACTGATCTGATCACATGCTCTTTGACCCCTTTGAAATACTAAAAATTATGTTAAAAACCATTGGCATGTACAATGGATAAGTCATGAATAGGTAAACTGTGCCCTCCCAATAGTAAATCATCCAGAATCCATTCTCTGCCACAGAGTCTTATCTAGAATACTATCATGCAGAAAAATCCTGGAGATGTATTTTTAGAATAAGGATGACTTTGGATTACTTTTCTCCCATACTTGACTTCCTGAGGCCCCAGAAGATTACGAGAAGAGATGGCCAATAGCCAGTCCTATCACACGGCTCTTCCTATCCAAAAGCACTTAATAAACATAAATTAATAATTACAGACACCATCAGTGTAGCAGCATACAGGCCAAAGTTTGGGGAAAACATTTAAGTGTTTGTATATTGTCTACCTACAATATTGCAATTAACTTCTGTGTATTCTTATATATGGATACTTACACAAATTTGCATATGAAGCTCTTGCTTTTCCTGCTTGCATTCATTCTATGTATTTATTCAATGTAACTAACTCATCATTCATCATTCACTGAACACTCAGTTTCAATAAATAAAAGCTTTCTTCCACCAACATAATATGTGTATATGTTTTCTTGCCACAACTGCCTCCAACCGCTTATCCCATTCACTCCACCTCTCCCACCCACATATCCCCTGAAGCTAGTCTCTGTCTCTGATCTACCTCATGCCTGTCTCCGATCTTCCTTAAGTAACTAAAGTTCTGATTCCTTCACCCCCAAGGGCTGTGGGGCAGGTGACGAACATGGGATTTACAAATGTTGGAGGCAGGGAGGAGCAGCAAGAAGGAAATCAAAAACATGCAAAGGATTCAGAAGATCATGGAAAGGAAGAGTGCATCAGTTGAACTGCAAAGTATCAAGGATAATCAGGAGTTTATTTGCTGAGCTTTCAAGTTTTTCAGAAATAAAAAGTTATGTTTTAGTTGCTTTCAGAGTAGACCTCAGACTATTGTTCAAAATATATATACATATACATATACACATACGCATATACACATACATATACATACACTTACACGTTCCTGTCTTCAGGGCAGGAAGCACATTTGCTTCACAGTCTGTGAAGCTCAAAGAAATCCTCAGTGCTGGGAAAACAAAAGTACCTATTGACACAATCATGTCTAGTTGATCTCTAGGCATTATGATGATGCTTGTTCGCACTGACTGCAGTAGCAGCCTTTATTGAAGAACTGCTAAAAATTCTAAATGTAAGACAAAATCCTGGTTTGTCAACAATGAACATGGAGGGAACAGGGGGAAAAAAAAGAGAGTAGGCACAAGCAGAAGACCACAGCTTTAGCACTCACCTGAGCACTCAGAAAGACAGCTAATGACCTTGCCAGTACACCTTAAGCCTCGACTTGGAAAGCATCCATGGCCCCTGTACTGTGTCAGTGCAGATACTGGTAACGGTTTTTTGAATCTTTCCGTGATATGTCTCCTAATACGGTCTCCTCATACTTTCATGATTAAAATGTCTCAAATACTAAAGTCAGAGTATGTTACATGTTATTTCCATTTGTGATGTCAAAGTTACACAATAAACCAAAATGACATTTTTCTGTTTTAAAATATTTCTCCAATAGCAAGCCACAGATCTGCAACAGTAACTGGCACTGTGATTTTATTTTTTTTAGATCCATTTGCAGAGAATTAAATGTGGTTTATAGCCACTTTTATGCTTAACAGCAGCTACATCAAGAAGTTAGTATAGCTCTGGTCCAAGCTTCCATACATTATTCTCCAGATGACAGAACCAAGTCCCATAGAAATGTTTTCAAATAAATATAAACATTTATTTAAAGTAGTTATTCACAGGACAGGTTTTTTCCCCCAGAAATATTACCTGCAGTCTGTTTCTGGAAGCAACATCTTTGCTTTAAGTGGTTTCTGCAGTGTTTGCAAACTCTTCAGACATACAGTCCATTGAGAATACAACTGCAACTGCATGTTGTCTCACCCTACACCAGTTTGTAGTATTGCCTACAAACAAAAGTAAAAGTCAGACCAATTATGGCTTGAACACTACCAGTGTCACACTGATAACTGACTACCCTTCTTTGTTCTTGTACTTTTCTGACATATCAAGTGTAGGATATGCTTCCCTTTCAAGCTCCAGCCCATTCCTGACCTAACAGCTCTCATTCAGTTTGGAAATAGTAACTCTCGCCTCCGTTTGTTCCATGAGGTCAGCCTCCACTGTCCACTTACTCAATTTTCTAACATTTTCACCTTGTCCCATGCCAAATTCATGTAGGATTTTCACTAAGCATTTGCAAACACTTTCTTTCTCCTCCTTCAAGTCACTTGTTGAAACTTTGATTTACAGCTAAGATCACTGTCAGTCATGCTAACCCATATCTCACTGTGTCTTTATGCTCACCCATTTAAAGCATCCTTTCTCCTGTCCTGTGCATAGACTGTGAACTGCTTAGGAATTATCTTTTTGTTCTGGTTTTGAATACTACGTGACACACAGATTATGACTAGCATTCCTATGTGCAGATAGGAACACAATATATGATAAAAAATAGTAACTTTTGTGAGGAACATCAAGAAGAGAGGCCTTTGTAGCAGAAGAGCAATACTTCGTAATGCCCCACTGAGGCTTTTGATCAGTATCTACCCAAAAAGAAGAATGCCATCCACTAAGCTGATAATACAGATGAGTCATTAAAAGCATCCAGGAGTTTTTTTACAGTAATCATTTGACTTAAGTCAGGCAAACCTACATAATATGAGGGGAAAAAAAAGTTCAATATAGCAAGGTGGAAGAAACAAAGGGGTGGAGAGTGTTTTTTAAAAAGAATTCTTTTGTTTATCTAACATAGAGTTACACCATAAGAATCTGGATTTTTCCACAATGGTTATTCCAGGTTCATATCGAATGACTTGGGACATAAAGAGCTCATTTAATAAAGTCGTTGATCTACAGTGTTTAAAAATTCATGAACTCACTGTATAAGCCCACTTGCTGAGATTCATGCTAAATATTCTTCCCTGAAAACTGTGCCACACCTGCATAAAAGAAAATTGGGTATAAATTGGGAAAAAAGGTGCAAAAAATGAGGTGCGGAACTTTTTCTGCACAATATTTACCTGTCTCAACTTGCACTGAAGAAAATACTATAATTAAATATCTATGGAGTTTATCAGAGCCATTTATTTTATAGCATTAATGTATAACAGACATATGGTAGTACATAACCAGAAGCAGGATGTGCCACAGTGCTTACTTCCCATGACTCCTAGTTTGCATGTATGTTATACAGATTTTTCTACAGAAATAACAGAATAGATTCATTGTGTGTTTTCTTCTAAATGGAACACTCCAAATATCAAGCATTCTTTACAGAAAGCATAAAGTTAAAATAATATTTGAGGGCAGCATTAGAGAGGAACGATCAATGGGAAAAATAACAGTTTTTCTCTTTTATTTATTATGGTAGCATTTGGGGACCCCACACTTGGACCAGAAAACCATTGTGCTTGGAACTGTGCCAGAATATTAAAAAAAAGAGAAGAAAACATTGCTGATCCTATAACCCCAACTTCACCGTGACTTGATTTTGATTTTATAACACATAGATATACTGAGCTTTGTACTCTGCTCAGAATGCAAAGCACACATGCGCTTTGTAGTCAAGTGTAATTTTTTTGCTTTATTCAAGCTATAATAGGAAAAGTCTGCTTATATGTACAAGCACTTTCAAAAGGTTTAGATAAAAGCATCTCTCTTAGGTAATTCATAATAATTTTTACACAGCAAGATGAAAGAAGTTTGCTTCCTAAAATTGGGACAGAACATCAAGAAAGCATGTAGATCTGGTTCAATATGCAATCTGAACAATTTTTCAATATTAAAAGTCATGAAAATCTTGAAAATCTCTGATATATTCAAAACATAATGGTACGCCAACATTATTTATTTGGAACACGATATTACAACAAATTCCAGCTGTGGCAGACCTTTAACTTTGTCATGATATAGCAAAAACATTGAAAAAGTAATGATACAGCACCAACCTCAATGTATTATTGTCTATGAACATTAAACTTGTCAAATACAACTAAGCCTGGGGTTTGCATGATGGCAGAAATATTTAAGAAAAGAAGAAAGAGGTAAGTTAGTCATTGTGTTGGACTGAGAAAGTCCTCCAGAAGTTTCATCAGGAATCCTGTTTGCTAACACACCTGCCAAAACGAGAGTTTTCATCTCCTTGGGGCTTTGCTTACTCTATGCCTGAATGACTCCAGAAAAACAGGATTCTCTGCTTAACTATCTCAGAAAGCAGAAAGCATGCAAAAAAGTTATTTTAATTACCACTCAATAAAAATTAAGATTCAATTTTGTTGAGGTTTTCTTCATGCTCACAATACTCTGATGGCAAATACTGCTCTATCTTATGTACCAAATGCCTTCTTTTTCTTGTCTGTATAAATATCATTTTCTGTCTGGCCACAAAGAGGAACTGACATTAACTTCAGTAAATAACTTATCACCAATAAAAATAGTTGCTTTCTGGAACTGAGCAAAACATTGAAATCATAATCCTCTGCAGTGGTCATAACCTGAATCAGAAAAATCACCATATAGATGCAAACATCCACACTAAATTTATGGCACGTTTATCATTTTATTCACACACTCAGCATAGTAAACCATGCACAGTTGTTACATTCCCCTCTTGTATGTGATCAGGCAAAACTATAAACCTGAACTTGTGATATTATACATCATTTTAATGATCATGTTAAGAGAGTTATGATCAGGACATTATTTAACTCAATACAATCTGTCCACTTGCCTACTCACTAATTAGGGGGAAAAGACAAAAGTAATTGTGACGAAAAGTATCACAGATAAAAGGAGAAAGCAAGGCTCCTGCAAAACTGCGGAAGTTCCAATAGTCAAACGTTACTGCTTCTGAGATACTGATTTCCAAAAGCAGCATTTGTGATGTGTGATGCTGCAATACTGTCTCCTTAAGGGTTAGGAGATCGGTAATTATTTTTCTGGTCAAATCAACCAGTCATGTCTGCAAACAGCAAATCTTCCTCTCTTGCTGCTGGTCTCCCTTGTCACCTTACCTTGGCACATTTCCCTTTCCCTTCTTAGCCAGCAGCTATCTGAACAGCATGCTATTGCAAATGGCCGTGAGGGTTGTTTTAAACTTTTCCAAAGGTGTTTCTCATTTTTCTTTTGCGGGTCAGACATGTTAATTTGCAAATATGGAATAAACAATTTAAGCAAGATGGGAGAATAATTGAAAAAGAAATCAAGTGCTAATAGTGTGATTAGTTCTGACACATGGTATTCAAGACAAAACAGTTTCTTTCTTCCCGCTCTGTGGGACTGATTGGACATACAGAAGGTTAAGATACCAATATGGTTGTTTTGATCAAGGCTTTTCCTTTGGAGCTGGTAATGACACTCACTGATACTTTCCCAACAACAGCTGGGATGGCTCCCAAGGAATCAGCAAAAAGGTTGCTATACACTCTCTACTGGCTTCATTCCGCTAACAAATGGGAGTTTCTGTCACACACATTTCTCCCTAGTATGAAACCCAAGTTAAGCTGTGGTAGCAGTGCTTCTTAGCAAGGTACTTCGCTGGGGTACTGGAAAAGGCAATTTTTGCCTTCTGAATGCACTGTGGCATCTTTTCCAAACTGAATTCCGTAGGTTTAGTTGCGAAGGCCTCCAGTGTCTATCCACTGTGCTGCCTTAGGTGCCATGGTCCAAGGCAAGGGGAGAAGGCAGATGCAGGCACAACAGAACCCCCTTCTCACCCAGAAAGCCATCTCCGAAGGCTCCCCCTTCGCACATGGATAAAGAGAGGCAGAATGGCTAGATCACTTACAGTTGCATGCTTTGACAAAATTATCCCGGCAGTGAAGTTGAAAAAAAGCCTCTAAGAACTGTGTGGACAACAGTGGATAAGTTAACCCTTCACAGCGGGTAAGTTAACCCTTCAGGTGAATCAAAGCTACCGTTTCTCTATAAGCTGCTCAGCTGCGGAATGCAGGCTGAATACAAGCTGAACAGTCACTGAATATATCGGTTAGTTAACTGGTGTTTCGCTTGAAATGTGTATTCCTCAACTGACCTATCAATATCAAAGAATTTCATGAACAGTTTTTTTAAACCTTTTGTGAAAGTATTGCTCCCTCTTTTGGATTACTTCTCATCCTTGATTTACATCTTTTGTAGCTGCTAAACAAAATAACTCTGTGGAGTTTTAAATATTGCAAAGATATTTTTAATTCAGAATTACCAGTGTCTCTCTTTCCTCGCCCCTTTTCCTGTAAGACCCTTTCACTACCATGTATCAAATGTCTGTTGTGACCGTTTACACAAAAACTGCATTAGCTATTGCTTTCATCTGCCCTTCATTTCCCTGCACTTCACGAATTTACAAGGAAAGATGTGTTAGGGAGCAGGCAAAGGCATATATCTGGCATATCTATTTCTCTTTCGCTCGTGTTAGGAGTGGAGAGCCAGGAACTCAATGGTAAGCATTAGAAGTACTGCATCTGAAACATTATTTTTGAAAGCAGAAAATTAAAAACTTCAGCTGGATTTGTGAAGCCTTTGAATGGGTGTCACAAATCGGACCATGCAACTCTCACTAGTACTTTATTTTGTTCTTTCTAAAGGTACGCTGCTCAATCTATCCTCCCATGCACAATCACACACACAAAAAAAGCGTATTCTAGTCCAATGATGGAGTAAATCCCATGGCTAAAAAACCCAATATACAGCTGTGAGCAAGTGATAAATCTACCTGCCAGCTCAGCTGTAAAAGCACGTAGGAGGGTTTTTACCTCCCTCTGGAACAATGTGAATAGGGTTGTGATTGCTACCTGTGGAGTTTTATCACATAAAGCAAAATGCCCATGTTGTGTTGCAACATTTCATCAGTGTCTCATCACTCTTTATTGGATATATAATGACAGTTCAAGACTGCATGGCAACCTTCCTTTGAAATATGATGATGTCAGGAAGCCTGACACCATGTTAGTTCCCTCCCTCCTTTTAAACCGAAAGCCCAGTCCTGCAGAAGTTTCATGCGAAAAATTCCTAATCCAAAGCAAGGGTTTTGTCAAAAAATGCTGACTCACTGAAATAAAAATATTTTGTATAAGCATCTTGGTTTCAGCAATGCATAGCACAAACATAGCCAGGCTTTTAAGCAGAAAAAAATCTGGTTCTGCTATCTGATCTCTTCCTAGCTAACCTGGAAGGCAACTGGGACCCTGGATCACAAGTTTAGTGATTTTAAGAGGTTAGCAGTATGTGTATGAAAACTGGAGATCCTAAGGTTTCCAGGCTTGGATCTGAAGAAGACCCCACTATGTACACAGGACTGGGGGCAGAGACTGTGACAATGCATTTCTATCGTAACGGGACTCCTGAAGTCGGTGAGTACCAATTCACAGCAACACAGTTTGGGAGCCTGGGGAACACAGGCTAAGCAGGGACTCGGGGCTGCCACACCTCCTGGTGTGAATTGGTGAGCCTAGAGAAACTCAGAGCAACAGGCTAAGTCAAACTTTTCAGAGTTTATAGACTCCCAATAGTTAGAACAGGAGTTCTTAGTTTGAGGAGCTTCCCAAGCTGTCCTCCCCCAAAACCACTGGAAAAAGAATTGTTCACAGTGCCAGAATGTGTAATGAAACATTTTGTTAGAGGGCCTAAACTCAGGTGATAGACAGTGTGCTTCCCCAAGCTGCAGACAAGGTTCACAGAGCCTATGGACCATATGCCAAACCATTATTCTTCTGAGACCCTGGCAGCTTTGCATTGTCTATCACGCTTTGATCAGTTCCTGAAGATTTTAGACGTCAGTAAGGTCCTGCAAAATGGTTACTTACAATATATGGCCATTTAGTGATTACAGCAGACTTCATGTGAGAGCTTAATGTGCTTCTGGATTTTTAAAAGCACTAGAAGTTGTCCTCACTCTATTCTCTGCCCAAAGGGGCATCAGAGACATAAAGTCAAGATCGTGTTAAGTATCTTTAAACATAGCCCTCTATACTCTTCTAGGGATGTGACCAGTAACTATCGGTCATGATTGTGCAAGGATAAAGATTTTACAGGCTGGAACCTACGTAAATATAAAGAATCTGCTGAATTTCATGCAGCACAACTGCATATAAAAGTGTACATAGGCCCCAAAGAGAGTAAAACACACCATTCAGCAAGGCACCACCTTATGATGGATACAGATAAATTAAATCCCACCCTGTGAACAACAGGTTGCTTAGCAACAGGCAAACACAAGACAGACTAAACCGGTATATTATATCCAGTGCTTCAGAAAGGCTAATTTTACAAAGCGCAGGGAAATTTGGATAGAGCTGTTCAAAAGGATTCCAAAGGAGGGTCTCACCAGTGCAGTGTACAACGGCACTAATACTCACCTTTCTCTACTGGGAATACTGTACCAGATACATCCTTGGGTTGCATGCCCTTTTCACAGACTTGCCCTATTGTCACACCCTGGCTGACCCAGATCATTCTCCTTTGCTGTCACTTCCAACTGATCAGCCCCTAGCTTCTGGAAGAAATTCTTGTTATTAGTCCCTAAATGCATGACCTGGCACTTTCCATTATTAAATGTAATCCTATTCTGTTACTGCAGTCTTTGAGGTCATCCAATTTCTTCTTTGTATTGATAATACTTCCCAAATTTTCTCATCAGCAAATTTCATTACCACATTCCTACTATTTCTGCCAAGATCGTTAATTAAACTATTATATGAGATCAACCTCCAAAACCAATCCTTGAGGAACTCTACAGACAATCTCTTTCCATCACAATTCTTCTTTCAACCAAGGTGTTGTCATATTGTCTTCAGCCAGTTCTCCTGTATTTCTATCCATTTTCGCTATTCTTCATTTTAACTAATACCTTCCCAAATGGTGGTGTACTAAATGCTTAGATGAAGATCAGATAGAATGTATTGAATTTCCATTACTTTCCAAATCATCTAAGAGTGATAAAGAGCTTTACATTAGCATGGATATTAGTCAGGAGCCTTAAACTGGTTAGTTGGCAAACCTAGTATGATTTATGTTCATATAACAAACACCAGGACAGCAGGGAAATTTCAGAAGAATAGATGTGATCATCTCAGGTAATATCTTGAAAGAAATAAATGTTTTATACACCTGAATAACTAGGTTGTCATCAAAACCAAGCAAAAATGTGGAGAAACTCAGAAATGCTGAAAAAGGATTTCTCCAAAACCTTAAGATAGGATGTCCTTGTTTTGACATAGGAATACAATTAACGTCAGGAATTTTGATTTTATGGAAAACAGACCTCATCATCAAAAAACAAGTGATTTCATTCTTTCATAAGACTGATTAATGGAATTATATACACTTAATATATAGACTTGGAAAGCACTTAATGTGCACTGCATTACACTGTGATTAATAAATGAGCATCATACAGTATCAATAAAGCACATGGTAAATAGGTCAAAAGCTACCATGGATAGTATATGCACTGAATCTTAGGCTGACCTTGGAGTCACCTAAAAGGATGTGCACTGCCCTCTCTGGTCTGTATTACACATTGTACCGCCCAGCAAAGCCATCCAGGTTATGTGGCTGCTTTGCTTTTTTTTTTTTTTTAATTTATATTTCATGGAGTGGACTAAGAGAGATGACGAGAGATGAATTAGGGTGGAAAAATGCCAGAAATCATTGTTAGTTGGAAACTTTTAATACTTGGAGCTTGCATATGCAAGTGAGCTTGAAATACCTTTTGAAAATGTATGAACTTATTAAGCAAGCAAAGTCAGATTCATCCTGGAAACTCAAGAGAGTCTCTGAAATAGGGCTGGACCATCCCTGTGATCAAGCTAAAAGACTGACAGACAAGGAAGGCTGAGAACTTGGACACAGGGTAATCGGGTTAAGATCCAGTATAAGATGCTACCTTACTGAAATATACTCAAGAACCATTGTCACTGAAAAGTATTCCATTGACTGGGAGTGTTTTTCAGGCAGTCCCAAAGGAACTGTTTCAAGGCCTGATTCTATTAAATGTTTTCTTTAGTGAGCTAGTTAAAAATTATTACAAATTACCATACAGTTAACAGAGTGATAAATAATGATGAGGAAAAGCAATCATGCAGAACAATCTGTCTCACTTGCTAATTTTGGCCTCTATTTAAACAGCATATAATTTAGTAATGCCAAATGCAATGTTACATTTGTAGAAACCAAGAAGAGAGGTAAAACCTACAAGTACAACAGACTGTATCCTCAAAAGCAGTGACTAAAAAGCATCTAAGAATCATAGCAGACTAGCAACTAAACATAAACTCCTGGTGCATTGGTATCACAGTGCTGTATACAGTACTGGTGAGAGTAATCCAGGGAGATTGCATCTAGGTCTAGGAGCTACATCTAGAAAAAATTGTTGAAAATTCAGCAGTACAAAAAAGAATACAGAATAATTTGAGGGTTGCAGAAAATGCCTTTCAGTGAGGGACAAAATAGATCCATCCAGTTTTATCAAAAAGACGAAGCTATGAGATGATTACAGAATATAAGTGCATTTGCAGGGAGGAAACACCAGGTGCTAAGGCTATTTAATCTAAGGAGAGAGCAAAGCAGGAACCAGTGGCTTGACGCTGAATCCACAGAAACTCATATGAAAGCTAAGGCACAAAATTTCAGTGATGAGAATGTGTAACCATTGAATTTTCCCATTGCTGAGAAAAAGCTTCAATTACAGATTTGATCTATTTTCAAAAGATGTGCCTTAGAAAAACAACGTGAAACGCAATGACCTGACTAGATGATCCAGCAATTTTGGCCTTAAATTTATGCATGCCAAACAAATGACAACATAGTCTCTTTATCATCTGTCAGACATTCTCTGTATTTCTTAGACTTACCAAAAAAAGACTATGCAAATATTTTTTGTATTTAAGAAATATTATTAGTGTCACTTTCATCTTTCTCCAGCAGTAAAATGAATCCTCTAATATCAGGAGTACAACTGTGCAGACATTTAAAGAAGAGTGAAACGATCACTAACACATTGTAGAAATGTAGTAATTAAACATAAATTGCTTTTTCACACACAATATGACAAGTGCAAGGTCTGATATTTCAGCAGTGACACGACTGATAGGAAGTACTGCACATATTCCATTTCCTTTCCAAAGATCTGCCCTGCCAATGGTATACAGCTCCCATTTCTACACTGATGGATCACGAAACACTGGACCTTAATCCTGTCACTGGTACATTACAGAATATTGCCTGTTCTGGGCTTCAGGCCATATTGAAAGAAATTCAGCATTTGTGGTGGAAGCAGAAAGAATGAAATATTTCTCTAGCAAGATATTTTATTCCTCTGCTTTTCAAAAGAGAAAGTCCATCTTGAAACTAATCAGTAACTTAGAATGTTAAAAGAAATCCCAGCAGAACTTTATGGGCAAAGGGGAGTAAGAGAAATAGGTATCAGATGGATATTACAACCACGTCATCATCTGTGGTGTGTGGCAGACTTATGAAAGTATGCGTTTAGACACTGAAAGAAAGCCAGTGGAAACATCTGAACTGCAAATGAAGTACAGAATTACTATTGATGGCAACAGTGAGAAGAGAAGGGAAGAGAAGGGAAGAGAAGGGAAGAGAAGAGAAGAGAAGAGAAGAGAAGAGAAGAGAAGA
>JAVKLA010000017.1:4814726-4830686 GCA_034782735.1 Sagittarius serpentarius | reverse complement strand
AGGGAAAGGGAAAGGGAAAGGGAAAGGGAAAGGGAAAGGGAAAGGGAAAGGGAAAGGGAAAGGGAAAGGGGAAAGGGGAAAGGAGAAGGGAAGACTCCCCAGTGGCCCACTGAAAAGAGAAGTGATGGGAGTTTCCAGGCAAGTGTCCTCCCCTAGGAGGTGTCCAGCAACTTCACTGAAATTTTACAGAGCTGCAAGCGAAAAGCAGACTACAGAAACAGAAAGAGATGGCCCTTAGCCCTACACAGGCTAAGGGACCTAAGGCACTATGCAAAGTCACCGATACATGCCAGCATTAAATTATAGAAAAAAAAAATCTCAGTAATTGTAAGGAGCAATAGAATTTGAACTCAAAGAAAGATTCTTTGTTTTATCAATTAATTCAACAATTCCAGTCATTGGGGAAAAATATGTCTTTTATTTTGGCTTCTCAGGTGCTAATCAATTCTTAATTATCCTTAACTGTATTGACCTGCTCCCATTCTTTGTGCCATATAGATTAAAGAATGACATTCTGAAGAACACAGTATCACAGTTGAAGAGCACGGGATTCATGTATTATTCACTCTACATAAATATATACTGTTACTCCTTTTTGACCTAAGAAGTTCGCCAGACTTTGGGGCTGGCAGGTTGCTTGTGTGAGGAGATGCTGATAACACAGTCCTGTTAATTTACATCAGCATTAAAAAAAATACAAAAGCCTTTTTCTGTGAACAAAGAAGGAAATAAGTATTTTAATTTACAGCTTTGCCCTAGAGTTCTCAGCCCCAAAAGATGCCTTTCTCAGGATCACGTTCTCCAGACTGGCTCAGGCTATGCCTGGTACTTCCTTGGTAGCTCCTCTCTTTTCTCCTCTGAGTTTTCTGCCTTAACAACACAACAGCGCAAAAAACCTCACCAGCCTTTCATCTGCTTTTCTTTCATATCCAGAAATATGTACCCAGGTTTGGGACTGAGGCTGCAGTTTAGTTCTTTGAAGAACTAACTGCTTTTTTTCCCCCCAGTGGTTGTGCTCCACTCTCTTGATGCAGAAACAACACATTTGGAGGAGCTGAGGGGCTTGAGAGGTCAAAGCACAAAACGTAAGAGGGAAAATGCTGTTGTGTGGGCAGAGTAGGGAAGAGGACAGAAGAAGTCACTGTACATAAACAAAGAAAAAATACATGCCTCAGGAAAACCCAGGAAAGAAAGAAAAGAGACTTGAAGAGATGAAAGTAAAACTGGAGATTCATTTGAGCCCTTACCCATGTTCACAAGTCTTTTTCTCCCATGGTGCCCACAGCCAAGTGCAACAAGCTTTTGGAAGACAGTCCCTTCTAATATGCTATACTGAAAAAAAGTATTCCTCGTTTTGTTTCTAATGCTGAGAAAAAGGGGAAAGATATTCTGAATTTGTGCTTTGTTCAGCTGAAGATCGAAGTGCCTTTCTGTTTTATGCTGTCAGTTTCCTAAGCTAACCTAATTTCTCCTGATCAGAGACTGAGTGATTTATTCTGGCTTCTGCCAAATGTCAAGGCAGCCAACAATCTGACAGAGCCTACCCTCGCCTCTTCCATGCTCTGCTATTCCTATGAGGGCAATTGGGACAGGTGCTTGGAGAAGGGTATTCTGACTTTATGGAAGGGAAAGGTTGAGGTCCTTAGGTCACATTTTTTTCTTCAGCTTTAATGGTTTCATACCAAACAGGAATCTGGCTTCAGAATTATGATGGATGAGTCCTTTGTCTGACTCGCTGATCTGCACAGGAATGAGATAAGTGAGAACTGGTCTAGCATTTTAAACCAAGGTCTGTAAAACAAAGCACCATTTTTTTTCTGTTGATGTAAAAAAAAAAGGTTACAGGGAGACACACCAGATACACAGAAGACTCAGTGATATACCTATAAATGTGCACAGAATGAAAACAACCCCTGCACACAGAAGCAAAAAAAACCCCAAACATCTGACCTTTATGCTCATTTACAGCCTATTTCGATAGATGAGGTGGGGTTTGAGCAGGTAGTTAAATCTGGTCCATATCCTCTCCTGAGGTCTACTCTAAAAGTGCAGTTACTCTAGTTCTCCTGCACAGAGTACAAATGCAATAAGAGCTTTCAAAGACTGCCAGGTAATAATTCCGTGCCAGGAGACATGTCACAAATACACACTGAATTGAAAGAGTATTTGTAGCACCTTGGTATATTAAGCATTGATCCAAGTACTTCTCACAATGTAGAAGTTTAACCCTGAACTGTATATATTTTCAGGATTTAGTACTTTGAAAGGGATAAATCCCTCATCAGCTATTGCATTATTCAAAACGTTGGACTTTTCCAAGGATAGATACATATCTTTGTGTGTGGCAACATGAATGGTGATGGCACAGTTTACAAATCCCTCTCCAAAGCAGAGACTCTATTCCTTACTACGCATTTTCCAATGTTCTAAGTATCTTTAGATATTCTGTACCATACAGTCAAACTCTTTATAGGAATGTGTGCTTATGCAACTGTTGCTGCACCAGGGCCCATAAGCTTGCTTTACTGCATGGGAGCACAGATGTTTTATTTTAATTCTCTCTTTACAGTTTTCATCTAAAGAACAACATTTTTACCCTTCTGGTCTGTGACTAAATATGTAACTAGAGTTACTGTAACCTGAAGAGAAGTGAAAGCCAGGGAGATGAGGACATGTCCAGGGCAAAAGGTGAAGGAGGTTCTTACACTCTGCCGCTAAGTGCAGCATGAGTGGGAGCCTATATCAAGTGCCTCTACACAAATGGATGCCGTCTGGGAAATGTCAAGAGGAATTACAAGTTCTTCCCTACCTGCAGAGAAGTGCTATCACTGGGATAGAGAAATGTGATGGGACAGTTCACATGGCTAAGTGTTGCAATGGCTTTTTGTCCAATTTTTTTACATGAGGACAGACCAACATGGGTGACATTGTGGTATGTATCTGTTACCTATCACCTGATTAGGAATACAAGAAGATGAAAGATTCTTTAGACGCATCACTTTCACATGCCCTGGTACGCATGGGGACTTCAGCCACTGACATCTGCTGGGAGGACATACAGCTGGGTGTAAACAATCATCTGGGAGATTTCTGGATGTGTTGACAAGAAGTTGAGTTCCTCCTGATGAAGGGGATCAACTGGCTAGGGAGATGCTCCCCTGGACCTATTATTCTCACATAACTAAGAACTGGCCAAGGATGTGAAGGTCAAGGGCAGCCTTGGCTGCAGTGACCTTAAGATCATGGAGTCTAAAATTCTGAGAAAAGTGAGCAAGACAACTAGTAGAATCACAGCCCTAGACCTATGGAAAGCAAATTTCAGTTTGTCAGGAATCTGCTTGGCAAGATCCCATGGGAGACATTTTCAAACAAAAACTGAAAACTTGGGGAAGCAGCTACTTACTTTATTAAATACTTACACATTTATGCAACTTCTACTATGTGATATCCATACTTTCACTATAGTAATAACAGAATCATTAATCATCATCTACTCAGCTCTTCAAAAATGTGAGCTGAAATTAGAAGACTACGCTAAAGTCTAAATATGAAGACTAAATGGTGGTTAACATTTGCCTAAGATATGTAATATAGGCAATATAGACAATATGGATTATATAATGCATGTATTTATTATAATGAACTCCTAAAATATATACGACAATTTAAAAAAATCCATGTGTCATAGTTGGGCCCTAAATATATATACAATCATGTATACCAAGGTGGGAAGGCTGTTATAGCATCTGTAAATGTTCATCAAAGTGAAACTGGTGTTTTCAAGACTTTTGAAAATCTAGCCCTTGTTAAAGTACAGATTAGGAAACATAACCCCAAATAAGCAAGTATGGACAGAAGGTGGAGTAAGCTATACAGGAGTCACAAGATTTTAAGCAAGGAATGTTACTTCTCTAGGCTTGTTGTATACAGTAGAAGGAGAACATTGTCTCTAGAAGGCACCTCAGAGCAAACTAACCTAGGTTGCTACTCTGAGGTATTTCACAAAGGGATTTCCGCCAAATACTGAGGAAGCCTGGAGAAATTAGCCTCCTGTGCCTGAAGTTAGTCATTGTAAATACCACCCGCTGTCCTGCTTTATACTATGTCTTTATATAAAAGTAGATCAAATCTGTCATAAAAATATGGCAAAGGTACTTGTGCAGATAAGGAAGACTTCTGTGATGTAAATTTGAATTTTGAACTTTAGGAGATGCATGACAATATTAAACTAAAGCAGAAAGAATCCCTGTGGTTGGGAAGACAAAGATAAAAGCAGAGTATGGATTTATTCTACCTCCATTTCTCTCTCTTTGACCATTAGTTGAACTTCTAAACTAATGAGTAAAGGAAAAAAACGAATATTAATATTTAAATATTAATGTTTTCTTACTTTAAAAAACTTTTCTTACCTGTGTTTACCATTAATTATTCCATTTGTGTAGGGAACATTTAGACCCTCATTCTAGGATATTTATGAAGACAAGAAATACACATTCTAAATTTGCTTGGGTACAAACTGCAGGATCGGATTCTTTGTAAGTCAGAATTTAAAGCAGAAAAAAAAAATTCTGCTGGACTGTAAGACAAGTTAGCCAAATGTCTAAGAAAACTTGTTTACACAGCACTATAATAAAAATATAGATGTTATGTATGTGCATCCTACGCATGCCACATCACCAGTCTAAAACATTTTATATCCCCCTGAAGGTCCTTTAGACAATAGTTTGAAGCCAATTTTTTGCTTACGCTGTGGGTTTTTTTCCTATTTACATGCCTTAAATATGTACAAGGTTAATTTTGAAAGGGGTGATGCATTCCCTCTGTGCTCTCCATATTGGGAAAGATATTTTGGATATGTATTTGTTTTATCTTTATTTGAAAGGATTTCACAAATAGATTGTTTTATACTTCTCTTCATGATCAAAAGAGAAAAAGACCTGGATAAGCCATGATCAAAAGAAATTTAAAAACAATCCCATAATAATATGTTTGAGCATAAATAAATAAATAAAAGCAAGTCAGATAAGACTGAACAGATAGATGGCAAATAAAAGTCATAAATAAATAACAATAAACTTATGACTGTGCAGAAGACCTTTCATGCAGTACAAAGAACCTATAAAGACAAAATCAGTAGCAAATAGTGGTTTTACTCTTTCTATGTAAAATAAAATTTTCTGCTTAGAATTGAAAAGATGTTTAGTAAAGATACATTGTTTGTGCAGTTTTGCATGGACTACTGCATATTTATTATAACTTGATATGCAGAAGAATTTTTACAAAGGAAAGCCGTCAAAATAACCAGCATCCATGTGACAGGAATGTCCTTGGATTCAAAAAAGAAAGGCAAAAAAAAAAAATGTTGAAATGCTAGTACCTTTAGTGCAACATTTGGTATAAAAACATTGAAATTGAAATATTGGTAAGTGCTTAAGCCCAGCAATTGATTCAATATTGGATAGTGTTTCAAAGGCTGTGCCTTTGTCTTTAAGAAGTATGACAGTACAGTAGATTTCAAACCTGAAAAGGTTAGGGATACTTTTTTAGTAAGTAATTGTACTGAATTCCATGGAATTTACAGGACAGAAAAGTTTATTTTGCTTATTATGCATGCTCTAAGGCAATTAAAATGCTGTAAATATTCAGCAATTTGTCACTGGGGTAGACCAATAATTAAGTCAATCAACATGAGGTAACAAACTCATTGTCTAGTATTTACTTACTATTTTAAATAATCTCTACTATGCCCTAGACAATCACCATATTATGACATGGAATTCACTCAACATCAAATAGCGGATGACTTACTCATGTAAGAGGTGAATTTAAAAGATGTGAAAAAAATCTCTATGGATTCTTACTAAAATCAATGAAAAAAAGAAAGCTTTCAAGTGAAAAAACAGAGCAGTTTAATTAGGGTCCAACTCTGAACCCATCCACAGAAGGAGCTTTTCAATTAGCTATAACAAAAGCCTAGGGCAACTAGGCACAGAGAGGTGTTACGAACACTCTCCCCTGTCAGTATAAAATTGGGACTGTGGCTGCTTAATGGTTATTACAGCTTAGGGTGCAAAACCTTAAATTAATCATCATTAGGTCTGAAAAAGAGAGCAAAAAAACACCTAAGGGTATATCCAAATGGATTACAGTAGAATGGACAATAAATGGTTACTCACACCTTCTAGTCCTGAACTTCAAAATAATGACTAGGGAATGGATTTCCTGGGACGTCCCAAGTGATTTACAGATTTATCATTCTTCTCCAGTATTAGAATAACCGCTGAACCCTGAGGCTGCTGTCAGACTGTTCAACAGATAGTGTTCAACATCTTCAACAGTTCAAAGGAAGACAAGTAACATTAGAGTAGAGGATAGAAGACTAAAGTCATATATGTGTACGCTAAATTACTTATCTACATCTGGTAATTTCTTGCATTTTTACAGATAAAATTGGTGGGACTGCTTGTTAATCAGGTTGGTTGACATTTACCATTATAGTATTCTGCACTTATCGCCGTATAATCTTGCAAAATTTTATTGGTTTCAACTGAATCTTTTTAATTCAGAGGCCAAACTCTTTGGGAAAATCTTTGTCAAGCTGATTCAGCTCCTCCTGAGGGTAAACATAGGGTAAATTATATTGTAAACTCAAGGAAAAAGTATTCTGAGGGCTATTTGCCCTGTAAAGATCTGGTACTGAAATGATTTGACTCAAGTCATATTTCTAAAATGTGCTTTATCTAACTTCATGCAAATATATCTAAAATTGTCCAGGTTGGAAAACTCGGGATGTTGCCATTTACACATGCTCTGCAGAAACTTTTGATCTTAAGAGCTTTGGCTTGGTATAGATGCTTTCTTTGCTGGGTGAGCCTGCTTCAGCCAGTGCGGAGTAATACTTTCTAAGCAGCTGCTAATTTGGATGGCTGTTGGCCATGAGGAGTCCAGGAGTAAATTCTGTACCTAGAGGAGGAGCACTCTCCTCAGTATTTGCTGAGCACTGAGGAACTGTGGACATTCAAATCTGGAAAAGAAACAACCTGAGCCTAAATGGGTATAAGAGAGTGAATTAGGGCCAAAAAAAACCCACCTGAGGGAAGGCAGTACAAAATTGGAACTAGGAGTGCTGTGGCTAACAACAACTGCACAACGGTAGAAACTAGAAAGTGAAACCACGACTGGGTTGGCAAAGACACAGCAAGACAAAGAGAAAAACAAGAGCCAGAGAACAGGATGCAAGTAGCTACAAAGAAAGAACCAGAGGGGTTAGTGAGCAAAATTAGCTGGCAAGGCACTGGGGCTGAGATCGGGAAGGGATCTGGAAAGGGCAAGCACGAGACAGTGGGACAGATCTCAGGAAGGGCTGGGGTACTGGAGGGAACCAGGGCAAGGCACGTACCCTGCCGTGGCTGTAGGAACACAGGCACAGGAGGAACAGGAAGACTAACTGAGAAACAAAGACAGACAGACCTGGGACTAAGCAAAGAAACTGGGGAAAAGATAGGGTCTGACTGCACCAGAAGATTAAGAGTTGAGTGTACAGCAGAAGGGGGGCGTGAGGGAAGTAGTTGGATAATGTCCTGCTGCACGCTGTCACCATGGAAAAGGCAGAGGAAGAGTTCTGGGTAAAGCCCACCTGGTCAGTTGAACAGTCTCCTAGTTATTTCAATAAGTTACTTAATAAAGAAGTCACTTGATCACCAGATAATGTAGTCAAGTGGCCAGAGAAGGAATGCCTATTCTTTATGTGGTAAGTTCAAAGCTGTTAGCATAATATCTCAGATTCTCAACTTGCAAAAAAAAGCTTGGCCCCAGTGCCAAGGTAGGGGACTGTAAGATTGAAATTCACTTTATTCTCCACATCCAGCAGTGACAAATGACCAGTATGGCTAGAAAAAATTAATGTACTACTTAATCACAATTTACTATAAACCATGACTGTGGGGTCGCTAAGGAAAGAGTGATAGAAGTTTGAGTTTGATCCGTTTATGAACATGATTACTTGACTTGGTCATCAGTAAAAACAGCAAGTGGCCTTAGTAGCACCTTGAAAAATTCTCTGTTTCTGTCTTCTGCTTTTAGTAAAATTATACAAAGCTACATTTTTCCTTTGGAAAATAACACACTTCTCAAGCACATGCAGCAATACAGTAGTATTTTCTCATTTTCCTGTTTTATACCAGGGATGTATTTATCTTTCAGTATGATAAATAACAAGTTCTACACAACTCTGCACATTAAATGATGCCAGAGCATAAAAGTGGCAATGCTGCTTCATATTAGAAGAATATAAATAGAAAAAATGTATGATACTTCAAAGTATTTTCAGGAACTTCAGATTTTATTATGGATATGTAAATAAGTGGTAAAACATGACAAAGATAAGGCAGTTTTCAGTGCTATAAAATTTATACAGACTAAATTATTTTCATATATATATGAGTGAGAGGAGGAAGAGGCAATGCCTCACAGATCAAACACATTACCGTGATTTTCTATGTGCCCTAAGATACCTACACTGACACAGTAACTTTCATTCACTTCAAAACTTCTCAGCTTTCTGACAAAATCTCTCAGAAATGCATTCCACATTTCTCTTTAAGATTTCCTTTCTAGCTCTCTAAGAGACTTTCTTATCTTTCTGCTATGTAAAAAAATGGGGTTTGTGCATTACTAAGACAATAACATGAACCTCTGGCCCTTTCTACTGCCTTCCATTAGTCTGTTTGAATGTGCCTGCCTATAGGTTTTTACCTTGGCTGTTAACGTTGCCACTAAATACCATACCTAGCAAAATATGAGAAAGTAAGCACAACCTCCCAAGTCATAACATGAATTTCATATAACATATAATCAGGGCCACACAGTAAATGATCAGAAAACAGAAAAATTCTGTTCTCTTGTCTTACAATGGCCTAGCATTTTAGGAGATACTTGGACTTACATAATTTTAAATTGCAGTTGTGATTGTCAAGTTAATGACATCCTTTTGAATTTGCCCTTTCACTTAAAGATAGTTTAAGTTTTGGGCTTCATTCAGATATTGTCACTGTTGCAGGATTTCTCCCCTCTTTGTGGCTCTCATTGCAACAAGGATTGGTTTTAAAAAAGTCACGTAATTAATTTGCTGAAACCTCTTAGAGTAAATCCTTTTAAAAATGTTTTTAATGTGTTTTTAAAAGGAATGCTACAAAGTATTATACTTATGTTACAATACATATATGTGGGGATAATTACCCTGCTAAGCACTCCATTTAAAATAAGAAAAGGCTGTAATGTTTTGCAAAGCAGTTGTTCTATGTTTGCTAAATTACAACCTTAATTGTAACTCAGCAAATGTCTCTAGGCATCTGTAACAAACACTATGAACAGGATGATTCTGATTACACATTTTTTTCTAGAGATTATATCTTCCTTCTCTAGTTCACCTGTCTTGCAGCCCTGACAAATTCCAAAGCAGAGGAGCACCATCTAGTTGTTTCTATACCGAAGCTTCTGCCCTTTCCTTTAAAAGTATGCACTGTTTTTGATAGTATTCTTTTCAGACATTGTTATTAACAACAAGATGTTAAACGATCATCATTGCTTTAGGTATATTTAAGCATGAACTCCCTTTCTACTGTTTAATATTTATTTCTACATGAATGCAAGAAGATATTAAACAAGGAAGAACTTAGCATATTTGATTTGCTTGGCTCTATTGTGTGTGTTTGCAAGTAGGATTTTATGGCTAGACAGAGGACACCTCAGTATCACGCATCGCAGGAATCATCTCAGGAATTCCTTTTTCCTGTTCTCGGAGATGTGAGCGAGACCTGCTAGCACAGTCAGCCTCTGTCAAAGTCCTCAGCAAAGGGGAAAGTAGCAGCTGTATGAGATGCACCTTGCTAATGTGGGATACACACCCATGACTCTTCAGCCTTTCCTAAAGCAAACACCTATCACTCAGGTGGGTTTAGCTTTTTCACTTTTAAGTTTAACTGTAATATTTTTCTACAGTTTTTAGGGCAACACAGTCAGGATTTTTAGTCCTAATTTTAGCAGCATTCTCCTTATTAAATACAGCATAGATATTTTATGCAGACTGCAGAAAAGTGCACAGTCAGGATCTTTGTTGTAATCAGCTCAACCTCAGACTAATACTGCAGGTTATCCACTAAAAAATTAAAATGGATACTTTTGCCTATGAATTCGATAGTTTGTCAGCATGCTTCCATGCAGTACATGTATTAGTACGAGAAGAAAAGAAGTACTTGGCAAAAATGTAATACCTAAAGAGACCTATATAAGTCTGCTTATAAAAGAGTCTGGCAGGAGAACTAAGAAGGTCATTGTATCATTTTTACAGTTTCCCAAGTGAAAATTATCTTCATCCTGAAAAACTTCCTAAGGCTGCATATCCGAAGGTACCTGGAGACCTACACTATATTCTAGACATTAATTTAAGAAATCCAAAAAGACTGTAATACACAGAAGAAAAACTATCTTGTCATAGGCATATTTCTTTCCCCTTGGCTATTAAAGAAAAAACATCTCCAGGTTACAAACTTAACAGGCTTGTTGAACTGGGGTGAATGCATCCATCCATCCAATCCATCCATTGTTGGACTGGGATGAATAAAATCAGCTATGTATTGACCTGTTCCCAGAGACAACAGAATACAAGTAAACCAAAGGTGGAGAATTGTGCACAGGTCTATAGACTTAATGAGCGAGTTGCTATGGGACAGCAAGGAAAAGCACAAAGCACATTTATATATGTCTTCAGTGTTATAGTAGAGCTTGTAGAGCTAAAGAACTATTAATTGACTGAAGAAAAAAAGGAACTTAAAAGCTTGAGAAAAACCACTCTAAGTCATTCAAGGTAGAAGTTTGTCTTAACCTGTTATATAATTCACTTTATAAAAGTTGGTACCCTGGGAAACAGATGGATGCTACAAATTCAATTCTTTGAAAGAACTGTTAGAAGCAGCTTTCCGTGACTCCTAATGAGGTCAAGGTTTAATATGGAATGAGCTAAAGCATTCTAATATTGGAAAAGAACACTTAAAGTTAAAATCACTAAAATGTATTTTCATGAATTAGTGCTAACGGTAGGAGTGTTGCCCTTCTTTGGCTTTGCTTCTCTAGGAACCACTAAGCTAGAGAGACTGCAGAGACTGAAAGAAAAAAAATCCTTTAAAACAGCAGATGGCATCTCATTTTCTATTCGGATCCTGGAACCCTGCTGAACTTTCATAACCTGGATCCTGAAGATTATCCTGACCTCAGATAAATACAAATAAAAATAAATAAACAAACCAAATAATAATAAACACAAATATAGAAGAGCTGGTAATTTCACATTTAGGAAAGTTAAAATACCCAATACATTTTATAGAACAGTATTAGAACCATTGTGCCACCACCTACTATGCTTCTTAAATCAAAGCCTGGTAACCCTGAATTAGTTAAAAAGAGCCACAAAAATAAACAGAGGAAATACTTCAATACGGGTATAGTCACCTACCCCCACCGGAAGTGGAACAGTGTGTCAGGATATTAAAACAAAGTCAGTGGCAAATCTCCAAGATAACAGCTGTACCATACCCAGAAAAGCCATACATCATAACAATCTCTGTAGGAACAGGGACCATCTAAATAAAACCAAACCCGGTTCCGATTCTCTGCTTCTTGGGAAGATCTAGAATGTCAGCCAACACTTTGCTAGGTTGCTCTTGATGATCAGCCCCGCCATGGTGCCTCAGATCACCGTGTGCTTTCTGCATCCATGCAGCAAGTCCTTTGAACATCTGAGTAGGGTGTCCTTGTACAAGCAAATTCTTCCACAGATATCTGTAAGATGCAGCAAGGCCTTCTTATTGCTTTGTCAACCCCTTTTTGTCTATACTACACAAATTAGTTGACTCACCTCACTGTTCCAGATGCTGCTGCCTTTTACCAACCACACTGACCACACTGTGTCAGTATGAGAAAAAAGGGAGGTCATTTGTGAGGCTGGGGAAAGTTGAGAAAGACTCTGAGCCCTGAGAGAGCTCTATCTGGAAAGAAGCAAAATCCAGCATGGTAATGTCCCATTTTATCCTACTCCCAGTCTTTATTCACAGTGAAAGGTAAGAATTGTCCCATGCATCTCCAATGGGGCGTTAATTCCACATCTACTGCCAAGTTGAGGAATGAGTATCAACCTTGTCACAGGCAAGAGAAGACTACAGTACAGACATCTCAAGCACTCAGAAATGTCAGTTTACTAGAAAAAGGTTCCGAGCCCAGTCTGTGGGCAGCAGGTTCATACCATGGCACCAGGGTTGTACTTGTTTTGAGGAGAAGAGCTATCACTCCAGAAGAACTATGAGAGAAGAGAAAGAGCCTAGTTGTTGAGTTGTGCCAAGGGCTCCAATTTTCTGTCTAAGCTATGGGTACATTTACCACAAGTGTCTCACTTTGGGTTCATGGAAACAGGCTGGGCAAGGAGAATGAATGCTCTAGAACTGTCCTCCTCCCTCCTACACCTTCCTCTTCCAATGCCCCAGTGAGCTGCTGGCCAAGAACCAAGGGGCAGGAATCTGCAGAGGAACTGGCGTTGCTGCAGCTGCTGTTCCTGGTCCAAAATGAAGTTTCCGGGCTTTTTTTTTGTTTGTTTGTTTTCGAAGAGGGAAAAGGTAGGACAACGGCAAGGTCAAAAGAGCAGCAAGGGAGGTGTTAGGAGAGTGTGTCAAAGGAAAGTACACTCAGCATTCTGGCAACGGCGGGGGATAGTCAGCTCTACTCTGTTAGAGACTAACACTAAAATTTTTGGTTGATTTCTGGGTTTGGGTGGGGGTTTTTTATGGCCTGTACAAACTGTTGGCTTGGCTTACTGCTACAATAGTTGTTTAAGGAAAGATTCAGTTTAGACCTGAAGTAGCTGCTACAGTGAGCAGAGGCCGACCTTTTTCAGGTGAGAGAGAGAGGTGGTGTCGCTGATGGGCAGGAAGCATCAAGAACGTCACTGGTGGTGCCAAGCAATATTAGCACATGCAATTTAACACTTTTCATTTCTGGTACTGAGGAAAGTCCTTTTTTCTCTCCTTCATGTAATAGGAATTTAGATGAGAAGTCATGCACTCCGTTAGTAGTGGTTTTGCTTTGTAAATGCAACTGGCCAATTTGCTAAGTGTACTACATAGCTGATGATTCTAGTAACTTTTTTTTTCCCCTAGAGATTTTTTTTTTTAAAAGTGTTTATGAACAAGTGTAGTAGCCAACAGTCATTGCCAAAGACTCGCTTCCTTACTAACAATCTTATCTGGACCTCAGCCATGTTGCTTCCCTGCTACTCTCATTTCTCTGAAACCACCTTGCTCTCTCTTCTTCCTCTTTCTCTGTTGCAAATACTGTTGATGAGAGAGGAAAGCACTCTCTCCTTAAAGAATATGTACAACTCTATCCTGTTTACTCCACGTTCAGACTGACCTGCTGGTCAAAACAGCAGAGCTGCACCATTTTATCACAATAAATTACAGCTTCCTGAAACAATGTAACTTGAGTTGAAATGTTTCTGCTGAGTATAACAGGACATAAGGGCACCTAGGAAAAAAGCAATGAACAAACACGAACTAATTAATTCTTGCAGCATTCCTGTGCTACAGGGAAGTAGGAAAGATTAAATCAGACTGAGAAAACAGGTGCATCTCCTGATGTCTTGAAAATATATCATTGAAGGTTTCTCACATTAAAAAGTAAAAAAAAAGTTTACATGAACTCCCCCCACGCTACCTTGTTGGTACCTGTTTATATTCAGAAATGAAACCCTTTGGTCATTATCTATGAATCACTTTGGTTACCCTTGAATTTAGTAAATAATGTCTTTATCTCTGTTGGTCAGATAGCCTACTTTCAGAGCAGGAGAGTAAGAGCAATGTTCCTATGATGTAAAATAAACCTATTGCAAAAATTGCTAGCTGTGTTTCCTTTTTAGTTTCTAGGTGACTTCTGAAACTCAAATGAGATTGAAAAGTTATGTAAAAAGTTTTTAAAAATGAAGAAACTGCTTTGCCTGCAGCATTTCAGATTAATGATGCTCCTGATTTTCTCTTTGTAACCAGAAGCATTGATTAGCTTTGATTCATGTAAAAATCATCTTCTGTTGTGCTTCTTTCTTGTGATGTGATGGATATAATCTAATTTTCTAAAACTCAGTACGCTTGTTTTACTAGCAGAAGATTTTTCTTGATTCTTGCTTTTTCCCCCCAAAATTATGTACATTTCCTGTTTTCACCAATCAAACATAACTTTTGCAGCAATACATGCTATATCCTGGCTTCATAGTCTGGGTGTAGTGACCCTGATGTTATGATCACAGACAGGTCTGGGACAAGGACATGATTTTCCTTTTTCTCCCTGAGGCCAGATATGAATAAAGTCCTGAATTTTTTTTCTCATACAACATAGGGTCACAGTCTGGAAAAAGCAACAATCACCACTGAATAATGCAAAGAAGAGAGGCCATGTATAACACAGCTGTCAAAAATGAGGCTGTAGTTCATAATATGCTGTCTTTATCAATGAAGCATACTTAAGAAGTTCCTCATTCTCAAGAGCTCCTTCTGGCCCCTCCTATTTGCTCTGAATCAGATAACTAAAATGAAATAGCATTGTTCAAAAAAATGGGTCTTGGAGGAGAAGACATTACCTTTAACCTGAACACAGCCAACAATGCATCTCGAACATTTAACAGCTTACTGCCACTAAGAGGGGACAGCAAACAACAATGGTATTACAGTGTGTATGGAAGGGATAATTTCTTAAGCCTGTTTCACCTTCAAAGATATTTTATCATGGATGTACTGCATGAAAATTGTGTGCCCAACTACTTAAGGTCTCTGCATTTAAAACAAGAGGAGGCAAATGTTATCCTTGGTGTTGTCATGAAGTTCAAAATGCCCCTGACAGCTATCATACTGAGAATTACAATGACACTAATTTGTAGTAGACCTGTTAAACTGTTGGAAAGCACACATCCCAGTAATGTATTATCCATGCTTCTAATAAGACATACACATACTGGATTCAAAGTTCTCCCCTTATAGGGACAGAAAAAGACATAGACCTCACTCATCGAATTGTTTCTCCTGAGCTTTGCTGCTCCTGAAGTTTCTGTAAGAACACTTTGTCTCTTCCTCCGCCTCAAGAGACATTCAAATCCTTTTTATAACCCAATATATCGCCAGTAAGAACTCTTTGTTCCAACAGGAAGGCAAAGCAGATGAATTCCACATCACCGCGTATATTCCTAGAGCATGAATCCTTTTACAATCCCATGTGAGACTTTATATACTACTTTTTATTCAAGCAAGTATAGTGATGCAACTTTTCTCCTAATAACATATTCACTTCCTTTTTGTCTGACACAATTTTGCTGCTACCTGCAAGTCCCATGTGCGAGTGCAATGAACTGTTTCTTTGCCCCAGTGTTCTGCCATTTTTGAGACTGTTAGGTTTTGGCCTAATTTTTCCAAACCAATTAACAGTTTTAGATGCTCAATCCAAACTTCTCTACGTGTCTTGTTTCAGAGGAAGGCAGATGATATTTTCTACGACTATCGGCAACTTACCAAGATAAAAGAAGTTAACATAGGCCATAAACATGCAATGAATACGTCATTCCACTGTAACAATACATGTACATACTTTTCCTCTTGTAAACATTTCCTTGCTAGTCAGTGAGGAAGGGTAATTGATCATTCACTTGCTTCTAAGTAAGAGCAGTTACTTTTTGGCAGTTATTGGACAAGCTGCTGTGCTTTAAATTAAGAAGATGAATTCCATAGTGGACCGGTACTGTTTAATATCTTCATCAATGACACAGATGGTGGAATTGAGCGCACCCTCGGCAAGTTCACTGATGACACCAAGCTGAGTGGTGCGGCTGACACACCTGAGGGACGGGATGCCATCCAGAGGGACCTGGACAAGCTC
>JAVKLA010000017.1:4755754-4795561 GCA_034782735.1 Sagittarius serpentarius | reverse complement strand
GAGGGCAGATTTAGATTGCATATAAGGAAGAAATTTTTTACAATGAGGGTGGTGAAACCCTGGCCCAGGTTGCCCAGAGAGGCGGTAGAAGCCGCATCCCTGGGAACATCCAAGGCCAGGCTGGACGGGGCTCTGAGCAACCCGATTGAGTGGAAGGGGTCCCTGCTTATTGCAGGGGGGTTGGACTAGATGGCCTGTGATGGTCCCTTCCAGCCCAAGCCATTCTGTGATTCTGTGAAACTGGCATCTTCCCTTCTTGCACATTATCACTGGTGAATGGAGATTTTTACAGCCCACGTCATGCTCTAAATAATACTTGTGTGAACTCCCCATGCTTTTTAAGTGGGCATGTGTAGGTGTATCTTACTGTAATGTAGGAAATTTTGCTAATCTCCCCAAAGCCTCTCTTTCTGTATGAATTTAGCTGAGATAACATGACAGAACAGTAGAATAACTTTTTCTTATAAAAGCAAAGACAACTCTAAATAACTTGAGTAAATATTTCTTGTTCTTTTGTGCTGTACTATCAGATCTATGGAATTCTGATGATGATAGGGTTTTTTCACAGAAAATATGACAAAGGATAAGGCTTCAAAATTCTTTGAGTTGGTCAAAAAGTAGCTGGATGTGGTGAAAGGTATAGGCAGATGATACAGGTGAGCCTATTTAGCAGATCCCTATGACTGAAGAGGGGTGGTCCTGCCCCTTCGCTACTCCAGACACTTCCTTCCCTTGTATTGGGCTGAGCACATGATAGTAAACTGACTTGGTTCTGTCAGGAAAGAAAATTCTAGATTAGTTTTTCATTAGACTGTTGATTCAGACATCTTGAGCTAAGCTCGGGTGAGCAGCAGAGGACGTCCAAGGTAAGGGAGGAGACAGGAGAGGTGAGAGGGAGGTGTAGGGTGGTGCTCCTCCATAATTTGGAGGCAAAGCTATATCAAGCATCTGTCTTCTTAGGACATGGGCTGTGAGCCGGATATTAGCATAAGTGAGTAAGCATTTGTATCTGGAGTCATAACTTACTCCCGAAGAGATTCATTGGTCCTGTATACCTAGGTACTTAAAAATCATGGGGTTTTGTCTTCCAAGAAGCAGTAAATCAGCTTGCCACCAGAAATTTTTTGGAAAAGCTGAATAGTTTTCTTAAAGCCAAATACAGATCCAACATTTTGGGAGCCAAGTATAGTGATGCAATTGAGACCGCAACAGGAAGTTACACAGCTATTTCCATTTGGCTGTGCTGTAAAATATGAATTGTGCTGATCTCACCGTGTCAACAATCACAACAACTGATCAAACAGTTTTATGAATAGGATGTTTAGTCTTCATAAAAGGAAACTTTGGTTGTGAAGAATGGAGTATCTAGAACTAAAAAGGTTTTTGCCTAGTTGTCAGTAGAGGCTGATAACTGAAGATTTGATCAGTTGTATGACACAATGAGAATGTCAGGTATGATACTGGCTGCACTGACTTTCTGTATTTCTCGCTTTTTAAAGTGTTCCCGTATAAATTTTTTCTTTGTAATAGCTTCAGCCTTCCCTCAAAACTAAAAGTGATCTTGATTGATGAGAATTAGCTTAAAAGATAAGGTTAGCTCTACTTTTTTTAAGACTGTGAGTTCTTTGCTAAATAAAAGATGTAATTTGGCATTTCTTTGGATAGTGGCACCTACTTTCTGTACTAGCTGTTGCATAAGAAATGTCGGGCTACATAAATAAAAATGTTCTAAGATTAGTGATACAGCTAGAGTAAGGAGATGAAAATGGTAACCTAGAGAAAAGGAAGTTTGAAAACAAAAGGCTACTCTAGCCCTCTCACATGCATTGCATTGGCTTGACTAATGAGACGAGTTTTGATTGCTTGAGGCTTCTTGCAAAGATGGGAAAGATCAAAAGAGTCCTTGACATAACGTTTAGAATAACCTCTTATGCTAATGGCTTATACATTAAAAATGGACTACATTAGCTACTTTCATTAGCATTTTCTGATTATCAGACTTAAAGATAAGCTCTCTGTGTACTTCTGCAGGTTTCAAAAACTTTGAACAAGAATGTGACGCATGTAGTCTTCAAAGACGGACGTTTGGCTACATGGAGAAGAGCACAGAAGATGGGTATAAAAATAGTTTCTGTACTCTGGGTGGAGAAGTGAGTACTCGTGAATATAATGAATGTGACCCATTCCAGAGATAATGGATTCTAGTATTGTTTTATTTAAAAACTTCAGGACAGTACCTGTTTTTTTAATGTACTTGAAATACTGATAAATCTGAGTAAATGATAATTTTCCTATGACATTATTCCTATTATAAAGCATGTTACTTGCATAAAAAGTTAAGATGTTAACTCTTGAAAAATGAATGTGTTGAAGTAGTTCCGTAGTATATTTGTTAATCATTCAGTGTTCCACTCCTTTGCTCTCAGGTGGCATGCATAGGCAGTGAAGACCAGATATTTATGTTGAATAAGAGTCTTCCTTTTTCATATGAAAAAGCACATTTCATCAGGGACATTGTACTGTTTCTGTACTTAACTCCTGTAGACAGAACATCTAGCAAGCAAGAAAGAAAAAGATCCATATGTAGTCTGGCTTTTAAGACATTTGGCAAGTTCGGAACGGCACTGCTTGAAGATTCTCAACTACCATATGGAAAAAGATAAATTAAAAAAAAAAATAAAATTTCAGGTGTGCAGCCAGTCCACGAGAATTTGTTAGTCCATAGCTGCTTCTCTGAGTTTACAAAGTGGTTGTGAGGCCTAACTTAGATTTCAGATGAAGTATAAAAACACTTAGTGTTTAAGAATATGCATGTGTTCTACTCCAACACTCCAATCAATAAATTGCTGTGGTGATGGAAATTATAAGTCAAGTAAAGAGGCCCTTTCCTATTCAAATTGTAATATGCATGGAGAGAAAAGAGTCTGCTAAGTGCAAAAGAAAAAAAAAAGGGGGGGGCAAAACTGAGCTCTGTAGCCACTTAAATGTAGGCCAGTACAACCACAAAACAGTTCTGCAGAAGCAGGATTTTTCTTTTTAAGAATATCAGACATAAAAGTTACAGCTGCACAACCCAGCCAGCTTTAACAATGAGGAAGAAATACCTTAAGCTCTCAAAAATGAGTGGTGCAAAATTTTATTTATGTGAATATATCTTTCTGTGACCTGGTGCTATCTGAGTGGATAAGAATGATGGTCATTTCAGTAGGAATCTTTGGTTATAAAATTAAATAGGCTCTTTGGATGTCTAAGTGTATAAATACAGAATTTGAAACCTTAGTCACAAGAACTATAAACTATTAGAGGACTTGAGTGTGCTATAGTAAAAATGATCCCAGAAAAGTCCAGGTGAGTAGCATCTGCAATGGAGGAAGAATGAGAGCGCCTTACCGGGGAAAGTCTAGGATGTGTCATACAGAAATGCTGTCTCTGTAATAGCAGTTCCACTCCAAGACTCTCCTCTGCAGTACTGGAAGGTATTGAGTAGATGAATGTTCTAGAAAGCTCAGACATAGAGACAGCTGGGTATGTGATACTGTAGGGGACAGCATGGAGCTTTGACATCCAGGTGTAAAAGCCTCAAGAAATTTTAACGGTTTGTTGCTGGATACCAGCCACAAAGGAAAAGGGGAGAAAGGATCTGGAGGGAAAACTTAAGCTGTTAGGTAGGAAAGAGAAGGCTAGCATCTTCCTGGTATTTTTTTGAAGTGTTCCTGATATCATGCTCTGGACAAGACAAGGTCTTGCTATGTGGCTTAGAAGATGAGGTTTGTTGGAATTGGGGAGATAATCTGAAATGGATGTATTTTATTGGGGGGGGCAGGGATGACACCCAAGTTGTGAATTATGATTGAACTTCTCTGTAATCTTGTTCTTTTGCCTTTTAGTTTAAAGTTAATGCCAAACAGTATACAAGAACCTATACTTACATTGATGTATACTCTAGGCAGACTTGAGCAGAGTATAAGTCAGGAGCGGTACAAGCTTACATAAGAGATAGTAATGAATAGTCTCGCTAGTCACAGGGTTATTCAAATGAGGTACAGACAATACAAAATTAAAATGAGTCTGTGCTAGCATACATGCTATAATTTTTTGTAATGAGATGAGGGAACTGGAGTGCCTGACTTTAAGTTATATGGCTAGTATATCAATATCTCAGAAATTTGGTAGGCGGAAGACAGTCTGTTGAACCCTGGGACAATGTAAACAATCTGTGCCAATAAAGTAGTAGTCCTGTATGAATGGAAGCTTAGTTTGAACCTGGTAATTGTGTAAGCAAATAACGCGGAGTTCATGTGAGTTTTAGCATCACTAAAAAAAGATGGCTTGATTAACCAGCTGCTCCATTCAGTAGCGAGTGGAGCATTCCCAGAATGGTCAGAAATGCTGTGAAACGTCATTTCAGGAAATGTAATAGTAAAGGGCAACTTTCTAGTGTAGTTTGGGAATTGGGTGACTCCTGTTGGAGTGCAGTGCAAAGACAAGTATTTTAGGTATTGCTTGGTCTTAATTGGTTTGCGGATGGTTGTTCAAATTATTTCAAAGAACTTCTTGTAAGTGTGGCCACAGTATAAGATCAGTATACATACTGGAATAGCAAAACCCAAGAAGTTCTGTGACAGTGCTCAACTTTAAAAAGGAGTCTAGTTGAAAGAAGTTCTGTTAAGCAGCTAAGACAGTGAAGGGAATAAGTCTTGCTGGTGTCAAGGAGACTATTTAAAGCTTAAGTCCTCTTTAGTGTATCGGAAGGAAGGTGGTCATCAAATTGTGTGAGGGGAAAATTAAGATTTTGGGGTCTTACAGCAAATGTTTTCATGGCATTATCACCTCAGCAGTAGTCAAAAATCAAGTTAAATAGAACATAAAACCCCAGGTAGTGGGATGATAGCATTTTATCATGGAATGTTGCGAGTGCGTGGCAACGAGTATAACTGAAGCTATAAGATAGTTTTCTCACAAGATGTGATTGAAGAGACAGGAATTCTTTAGCCTGGAAAAGAAGTGGGAGTGGAGGGGGAGAGACTCTTGTGAACACGAAGGTTCATATGGAGAGGCCGAATAGGCATGAATGTGTATTTTCCTTTCCAGTAGAACTGGAAAGCATCACAAGTCTGTCTGGAGGCAGATTCAGAGAAAACAGTAAATGATGGGTTTTAGCAAAACATGGTTAGGCTGTAGAACTCCTTGTTGCAGAATCATAGTCAGCAAAGATTTACATGGCTTTAAAAAAATGCTGAAGCAATTAAACATTTGGTTTTAACAAAAACCAAATACGGTATTGCATCTGACCATCTCTAAACCAGAAATCTGTGGAACACAGCAAAGTAAACTGGGAATGTTTGGCTGTGTTTTCATGTTTTTACATTCTCTTGGGAATCTTGATATTGGAAACAGGATGATGCAGTATATGGTATTTAATCTGGATGCTACTTTTTGATGTTTTAGCTCTGAAAACACCAGACAAGGAAGTACATCATAAACAATTACTCCAGCATTTCCTGATTCTTCTGCTTTGTGCCAAATACTCTCCCTCTTAACAGCTAGTGGACCCCTACTTCCAAACTGTTACGCATGTACACTAGTGTTATCTTCCCCTGAGCAGTGCTTGAGCCTCTCAGAGGTACTTGCCCTATGATTTGAAAAAATACTGTAATACTCGCTTTTCTCCATAAAAAAGAAGAACAAATTATTAGAGTACAAGGGTTTGTGCAGTATTTAGTGAACATTGTCTTGTTGAACTCTTACTGGATTTCCAGTGCTCTCTCCGGTGATCTGCCTCAAACTTGTATTGGAAGTTTCTGCTTTATAGTGTTAGCATCTTTTTGAATCTAAACTGAATGCAGTTCTACAGTTTAATAGGAAGTAATTTGATTGGGGAGAAGACTCTCTTAAAATAGGATGACAATTGAAATTAAAAAAAAATCATAACTCCAGAGTAAATGTATTTTTAATTTTTAAAAAAGTGTTTTGTTTCATTTTTTTGTTTTCTAAGAATGGTAGATATGTCTGACTTTAAAAATAGTGCACAAAATCGTGGACATGCTATAAAATTCATGAAAATAAATTGTGAGCTTAATGCAAAATGAGTGACAGCTTTGGATTCACTGAAAAAAAAATTTTTTTTAGTGCTTCAACTCAAATACCTCAATGATCAACCTAAAAATATCAAAGCGAAACAACAAAAAGAACCCTACATAAGACAGAATTGCTACAGTCTGTGTCCAAGTTAAGAACTCTTAATACTTCCAAATCAAAGCCATAATTGGGAAACTCTCTCTGTGTGTTCTTAGTGTGGTAACTCACTCATGTCACAAATAAGATAGATGAATCATTTACATTCTGATTTGTCTGCAAAGTAAAAAAGGCTTCCGGGATATTTAATGGTCAAATTTTCTTGTGTTATCTTCTCTGAATCAATGAAATCTCTGAATTAATGTGAATTTAATGTAGTCTACATTTATGCTGATTATTATCCAGAATTTAATAATAGCTGCTGGAGTCCAGCATGTGAGTATCATCTCTATTTGATACGCCGGAGAACGCTGAACTCAGTTTGACAAATACAGGTAGAGGTTTGGCTCTGTTCAAAACTGAGTGAGTAAGCATGAGATTGTAATTCCACAGATACACACTTTATAGCAGTTACATCACTAGGTGTCACTAGAGTCACAGTTTTGAGTTACTTCTGAGGGAATTCCCATGTACTCCATTAAGGTTCCACCCTCTTTCCCATAATCAGTTCTATTATTTATTGTTTGAGAATAAAACTGTATTTATCTATTTTGATGAAAAGAACTTTAATTTCTGTATTAATAACCAAATTCTTGTCTCAACGTCATCCTTAGCGTTCACAAATACAGTAGATTGTATCATATTCCAAGATGAATGTTAGTCCCACTCTTCTCAAGTCAGTCTTTGAATATGAAAAGACAGGAAGATCTAGGGGTAAGGTATCAGTTGGATTTTTGGTTTTGTAATTTAAAAAAAAGTTTGCATAAATATAGATTGCTTCTCAATGAGGGGCTGGTTTTAGCATTGCATATACAAAGAAAGGGCAGAAAACTGAGACTAATGGGCAAGATGTAAAAGCCAGGATCAGATGAAGCCTCCTTCCTCATTTGCCTGAATAGAAAAATTTCCTGCCCCGCCCCGCACCCCACCATGACACTCTGTAGATTGTAGTTGGGAGTTTACTGTCATCACAGTGACCAAGTTAAGGTTAGGTTCACTAGCTAGTGAACAACGAAAGCCTACAGTCCTCACAGAAGTCAGGGCAAGATATAAGGTTCATGAGAATCTAGCCGGAAGGACTTAATACAGTGATTTTTTTGCATGTGTGGAAAATAACATATGAGTGGGAATCTTTGATTTTCAAACCAGCAATTTAGAGGGCATCATTAGGACAAAAAGATGGTATCATGTCCTGTATTTGGTGTGTAATATATAGATTGTTTCTTTTTTTTAGCTTAACAGTAGTTATGCTAAAGATACACGCTTAGGAAGGGTTGTTGTTTTATTATTACAGGGCTTGGATGACTGTTTTTGCAATAAAGGTTCTCATTCTTAAAAAAAAAACAAAAACAAAAACAAAACCGAACAAAGCAAAACAAACACCAAACCTGTATTTTATTATGCAGGTGTCGAGAAACTGGAGTATGTGTTGATGAATCCTTATTTCCTGCAGTAGACACTAATGAAGGATTACCACTACTCATCAAAAAAGTGAGTATGCAATTTATTTTTTTTTAATAGGGCTAGAGTATTAAACTTCAAAGTTTGAACTTGACTTCCTGATCTCAGGCATTTGAACTCTTTATTTTCAGAACATTCTGTAAACTCTGCCTATCCATCTGAGTAGGTTTTTAAAGGTAGGCTATGCCTGTGGAGATGTGACATCTTATCTGAAGAAAGGACAATAAAAGTAGGGTTTTCATATTGGTGAATAAAGAAATGGAAGATTTAAATTAAAATGACTTAATGATTATCTGATGAAAAAAAACATGACTGCAATGCGGCAGTTTCACTGAGTTGCGACAAACCCTAAAATCCTGGTATTTGAAAAAAAAAAATCTTTCAAGCCTTAGCTTTGCTACAAGAAAAAAAGAAAAGATGGTGACTTAGTCTTCTTTTTACTAAAATCTAACCTAAAAAAATCTGTTAGGTTCTTTCTTATTTCATATTTAAGTTCACTTTGGAAAATGTTAACTTCTACAATTATCTGTGACTCTCAAGGAGGTGATAATAAGTAGCATAAACACTGATAATAAATACTGTGATAAACTGGTAAGCAAATGGAAATTTAGTTACTTCTGGCAGTTTTATACTATATAATTAATAGTTCTGAGTGTCCTGTAGCACAAATGTATGCAGCCAAAAGACTTTGTTGAAAAAACTCCAGGAAACGATAGAAGACTGCAGAGAAGGCTGGACCAGATGGCTAAAGAATTAGCTGTACAAAAGACAGCAATTAATGCTGGTAAGAACTACTTTGAACTAAGATTCAAATATCTTCAGTTATTTCTGTAAAGCACTTGATGGGGCTTGGGTTTTGTGGGGGGTTTTTTTGGTGTTTTGTTGTTTGGTTTTTTTTTACTTTAATGCATCTCGCCATGAGAAATAAAGTTGACTTACTTTTTACGAAGTTCTTTGTGAGTTTGTGGTATTAAGGCATCTGTAGTGATGTTAGGTATAAGGAACCTAATTTTTTCAATTTTTTGGGGGGGGGGAAAGTAACTTCATCTTAAGCTGTTATAGCATGTAAATATTAATGTACAAATGCAATTTCTTTGTGTAGAAACTGATGTACCAGTTTTACTATTTGAAGACAATGGTTCACTTATATACAGCCCTGTTAAGATAAAAGATCAATGCAGTGCAATGGAAAGAAGAACAAAGGAGATAAAGGGAAAAAGAGTAAATCTTTCTCCTACTGGTAAGAAGTTAAATGTTACTTATCCATGAACACACACAAATGGCTACCATGTTTATTGCAGAATTTTTGACGCACTTGTCTTGTTCGGGTCTTCAGAATTTTTTCCTGTCTTTATTGATTGCATGTCTTCCCTTCTTCCTAGGTTTCGAGTAGGTATGAATGCTTTAGCTTTTAGTTTCTTTCTGTTGAAGGGCACAAGAAGTCATGGAAGACAATGATTTCAAAAAGGAATTTCTTAACCACTAGACTGTGCAAGAGGACTAACGTTTAAGCTAGACTTTCTAAACTTGTAAATTGATATTATCACAACTTGATTAAACTTTACAGTGAGACTCTAAATCTTATTTCCTGTTAAATTTTAATGTGAATGCTGTACTTGACAAAGATTGTAATGTTATTACTCCCAGGCCAGCATTTTAAAAAGGAGTCCAAAATTGATCTGTCTAGCTACTGAAGAACAGGATTTAAAAAGAAGAAATGAATTTGAATGACCTAATTGAATAAAACTAGTTGACTTCAAAATGCAGATCCTGGTGAATTAAATCTAGATTGCAGTTCTCAAATAATTTTTTAGTGTTTGCATTACTTTACTGTGAAAGTATTGAGGTCTAAGTCATTAGGTTTTGTTAGTTATTATAAAAACTGTTGAAATGTGGAACATCTTTTGGGGGAGTCTGTAGTATTTGAAGTTTTAAGAAGTCTGTGTCAACTAGACTATCAGTTTATAATTTAAAAAATAATTGACAGGAAAGTAACGAACCAGTGATACATGGATGAAAAATTAAATCTCATTTATGTATTTATTTTCTCTTTGAGTTTTAAGGTAATGCCTTCAAACATTTTGAAAAGCATTTCTGCTATATCAAGGCTTTGCTGCTAATTGCAGAATTTGACAGATTCTTTAGTAAAATGCCTCAGCTGGCTTAGAAATGTCTATAATATTTTTCTAAATGGTTTGCCCTCATTCTTTAGTATCAGAAAAATGTGGTGATTTATGATTGATCTGGAAAAAACTTGCTTAAAATTATAGAATATCTAATAGCTTTTTTTATTAGTATGTAAATTTGAGATACTGTTGAGCAGTCTATAGTTATTTATATGGTTATAGTTAGCTGGCAAAGCAATGACTTGTCTCCTTAAAATTGAGCTGTTTTGAAATATGAATAGATGGTGGGGAAATCTGTATGTTTGCAAGTAGGGCTAACTAGTTTTTTATTTACAAATTCCTAGCTTCGCAAATGTCTCAAATACCTCCACGTAGTTCACCAGGAGACTGCCCGCTGTCTACTTATGTCTTAACTAATTCAGAAGATGCTTTGTTGTCAGGTAACTAACACAACTTTATATATTACAGAAATTAAAAATAATATATGGCCTCTATATATTATTTTGGAAAGTCCTGTATACTGAAACGGGAACTGTATATATTTGCTCTATATTTAAAGCTGAATTATTTTTTTTTTAACTGGCAAAGTATGTAGAAGAAAGAATTCAAGGAGAATGGAGCACAAGGAATCACATTGGGTAAATGGTCTGCCTTACTGCTGTGTTGCTTGCCTCACTTCCTCCTCTTTCCTCATGCTGTTCCCCATTAATGGCGGCTTGTCCTGGCATGGTGTCAGTCTTCTCTGCTCTTACAGTGATCCTGTATAGGATACAGAGTACATGCTAAACAGTGTGATGTGGGAAGCGAAAAAGAGAACTGAATGAGAGAGACCCCAGAGAACTGAAATGTCTTCCAAATTTTCAATAGAAAAACTTGAATTTAAAAGGAAACCTAATGTGTTCTCTGGCTTAAGTATTCAGGGATCAAAGAAATAACAAGAGTAAAAATAAATCAGCTTTTAAAAGCTGTTTTATGGTTGCATATAAACTCAAGTCACTTGTTATCAAGGTTCTTGTTCTCATAAAATTAGGGGTTGGTCCTGTGTTTTGGCATAGTACCAGGATGAAAGGGAGAGGATTATTGTGAAGGCTGTTGAGCTACGTCAGTGGGCATCTTAACAGCGTTAATCATGTATGCAATGGGTATGTACTTCAGACCTCGTGTCTTCTGTCAGTCATACGAGCAAAAAGCTGAAGTCAGATGCTGGTGTTTGATCTCAGTAGAAAAGTAAAGAGAAGGCAGTCTTTAGAATTCATCATGAGGGCTGCATGAGCGATCTGCCTACTCTCTGTTCTACGCCAACAGTAAGCTGTACCTCATGCTGTTTTCAAGTATTGCGTTTTGTTGACATCAGACAGGAATTCTGTCATGCTGGCTTATATGTGAACAGGGGCAGTATCTTGTAGCCTGAGACAGCTCGGTATGACTTCGTGCAATGTTAGGGAGAAGTAATAGCTTAATATTGGAAGTAGCATAGCTGTGCCAACAAACTTTTTTATTGTGGTAAATTAGTTGTGTGCTGATGAGGTTGAACATTGTGATTTGAAAGCTTTGAGTATGTCTGTCCCTCCAGCATTACAACTGCAAAATGGGTTTTTACATTAAGAATACACCTCCACATCTCGTCACAATATTCAGTGTAGCTTCCATCTCTGATGCGCTGTGACAGCAGCCCTTTTGTTTGTGCTTGCGAGACACATGAGAGTATGTTGGTTAATAATTGTTAAAAAAGTTCAAGAATCCAGTTAATTTGGGGATTGAAGTTAACACTTTTTCAGCTGTCAATATGGGAGTCCAATCATGTCATGTGGAACTTCTCCTTTCATTTCCTTATATTTCGTTTTTCTGAATCTAGCTAGCTACACCGTATGTTTAAAAATACTATTTATATTTAGTAAACAAGTAACATCATCCTGTAAAACCTACAGGAGCACTTACAGAAGGAGTATTGCTGAAATTTTGCACTCGTGTATTTAAACAAAAGCATCTCTTTCAATAATCAGATTGTAGCACAACTAGATTTTTAAAAGTGTATTCTGAATAATCAAAGATACTAGCCTGATTCAGAGGAATTTATTGTGAAGTGTTATGAATAGATTCTGTATATCACCTCCCCCAAAATAATTTCATAAGAATAACTACAAGAAATTATATATTTTTCCACATTCTTATTATTTTTAATACATTTTGTTGATGTCTGTGGTATGATACTATGGTGTTGTATTTAATTTCATCTTAACTGCAAAGGTGGCAGTAATGCTGTGGTAGTAAAAAATATTAGTGAGTTTCCAGTATTACTATAGCTAGCTTTATCAGTGTAAAATCTTGCTGGTTTTCTCCACAATACAAGAGTGAAAGGATATTTCTCTGCTGCTCTGTTTCAAGAAAGCAGAACAGGACTTAGGGATACTTACTACCACATAAGAAGATATGATAGCTAAAGCTGTTGTAGCTTCTTGTCAACATAGAATGTGCTTTGTTTCTAATCCATTTTCTGTTTAGTTTTTGATGACTTGCCATATAATACCCAGAGAAGTGGCTAAATCATTTTCTTCTTTCAGTAACTTCGTATGTATTTGACTAAGAAATTTGGTACTCTTTCTGTTTTGTTAAATACATTTATATTGCCACATGTCATATTTTGCAGGAGACCAAATGGAAGACTGCTTGAACTCAAGTTATGATTATATTTGGGGAACTGATAAATTAAAGAGACAGAAAACAGAGGTAGTAAAACATGTCTCTGATACTTGGACTGGTATTCATGTATCCATGAATGCATCAGTGAATTCTCCCTCACATAGCTATGAGCAGAAGAGCTTAACACCAAAACAGCATAGCAGAAGAAGCTTAAGAAAGAAACCGATTTTGCAGCACACTTTGGATGATAAATTGTCTTTAGAAAAGAAAGATCTAAAAAAGTTTGCAAACAAAAATCAGAAGGATGAAAATAGCATGACTACTTCAGTTGCAAACGAAAGGTCTCTTCTCCATGTCAAGGGCTTCGGTGATACTACTCCTTCCAAAAACATAGTCAAGCTAAATCCTGTTCCTGCTTTGATTGGCAGTCTCTCTAATTCACCTGTGAACAGTGAAGATTTAAATACACGTTCGTTGGATAGAAGCTTCCCTGTTGACGGAAACGATTGTATTCTTGCAGACAAGAAGAGGAAGAAAGTACAGACACTATCTGTTTGAAACTGGCTACCTCAGAACTGGATTCTTTGGGGTCTAAAGAGTTCTTGCAAGCAGTAACTACGTATAATAAGTCTTTCTGCACTGAAGAGGCATCTTATGAAGACTTCTTTTCATCATCTGAGTTGAATGAAAATAAAGTACAGGTATGAGTACCAAATGAATCACAGAATCCTCCTGAAGTTTGTTGCGAAGACTCTTTTACATGGACTCACTTGATGTGAGTTTCTCTAAGCCACATACTACTTCCAAGAAAAGTAGGAAAAAGTCCATTCCAGCAAATGGTGTTTCAGTAAAGAAAAACTTCAAACCAGCTGAACATCCTGGAAGTGTGCCGTTGAATTATATGTCAGATGGTGAAAAAGCTGACACTGCAGAAGCTCTAGATTCTGATGATGTGAATAGGCTGTCGCAGCAGGCTCATGAGAAATCCTACAGAACCGATCAGAATTACTGCACTCTCGATGTAAGTGTATACTAGAATATTGAACCTCAGGAACTTCCCTGAAAAATGCTCCTAACTTGCATTGGGGTAATCACTTTCAGATTTTGATATTTTGAGCTTGTGTTTGTCAAGCTTACATAGGGTTAAATATTTGTAATTATGATTGTATATTTTAGTCATTTGTTTTCTGTAGGAAATCCTGCAGCACTCCTCAGTAAATTATATAAAATTAATTCTTAACTTAAAGGGCTCAACAGACTTGGTGTCAGACTTGCAAAATCATCCAGTGGAAATGTTGAACAGTGACTATGCCTATATCTGTGGGTAATAAGTTGCTGAACTGGGAGCTGCTGTTTTGGGTTCACCACATCTGTATTTTAATACCTGGAGTGCATCATTATAACACAGTTTTTAAAAAGAAAAGGTGTGTTATACAAGTATAAATGTACACCCATAATTGTATGAACCCACTGTATGTGTTTTTGCCATGTGGCAATGTACTAGAAGATGATCCTTAAATCATGTATTTCTTATTGTCAAAGAACAGTCTGTTTTTCATTAAACAATCATGAAAACAAATGGGGAAGGAGAAAAGGTTTAGTACTTTTAAACTTAGGTATGCCAGTTAATTTTAGTGTTAATTCTAATTTACAAATTCTAGTGATTAAATTATGATCACCATTTTAGCATGTTATGCTTTCATTTCGTCACTGGACAACTTGTTTAAGAGAACTGATATTGAAGGAGAGGAAAAGGAAGAGTATTCAGCAAACAAAAGTCATCCCATGTTTATACTTTTTATCCTTTTTGTTAGGAACTTCTGTAAGTCTCAGTTTGTGTTTCTAGTGATTTTAATAATATTGGTGATTTATCAGTGATGGCTATTTTCCCAAGTATAATGTATTCAGCTTCATGCATTTGTTGTGTATTCACGTAGCACCTCAAGTTTGACAGCTCAAATGAGCTCACCTAAAAATGGAAGCAATCAGGAATGAAAGATGAGTTGTATTTTCCCTAATCATGCAAGTTCTGAGGAAGAAAATGAAAATCTTGGTTTAAACTTAACTATTGTGACACTGTATGACAGAATAATTGATTCTTATTAAATATAGGTTTAATATTTCCTTTTTTGGCTTGAATGTAAGTTATTTCTTGTCCCTGTTAATTAGTAAATAAATAGTAAATTGCTTTGTTTTTCTGTATGTTGTAAGTGATTTGAAAACTGGTAAATACAATATATTATTTTTAATAGCTAAATATTTCTTTTCACTCATCATACGTATGCAGTTTAAGAGTAATCAAATATCAATATAAAATTTAAGTATATCTGTATATATTTTTAAATAACAAACACTTGCCCATTTTTTGCTTGTGTTTAGGTCAATGACACTCTTACCCAGTGTCTTTAATGGCAAGAAGTAAGATTTGATAAGCTTGCTTTCCACAGACTACTTGGAACATTTGATTGTAAAGTAGAAGTATAATACGCAGGCTAATCTGAAACTAACTTTTCAAGTCCGAATGCTGATGTTGTAGCAAACTTCAGGTTCCTTTGTAGGGTACACTCAACACTCAAGGCTGTCCACTTGTTCTGCTGAACAGCACAGGCATAAATGTGGCTACTTATTTTCATCTTACTCCAAGGCATAAATCAAGTAGAGAACCGTCACAGATACAAGATGGGGAATCTGGAATATCATGCTGTTATTTTGTGCAAAAATGATGAAGTTTAATTTAGACAAATTAGTTTTACCCGAGGTTCTAGGTGCCAGGTGCTTAATGCTGCTAAAGTACTGTTTATGTCTTTAAAAACACAGATGTGAAAACTTCCGTAGATTTGATGTGCCTTATTTTTTTTCTTCAGTTTTGGAAGAACGCAAGCTCACTAAAAATATTGTATGATGTCCTCTATGGATGTGTTATTATGTCCTTTTAAAAAACAAATGAGGGATGAAGAAGAAAACTATTTCTTGCTTGATTCTTTTTTTATCTTCACAAAAAGCTTAATTGTAACTAATTATTAAAACAAAAAAGGACAAATATTTCTGAATAGAGGAACAGGTTGAGAATTATTTTGATGTAGTCTAATTTACAAAGTGTGATGACACTTGTCCTAGAGCACAAAACAAACTAGATAAAATTGTTTTAAACCATTAGCAGGTTCTCCTTGAGAACCTGGTGGGCATATAAGCTTTCAGAAGACTGGAAGAAATTGTGTTCTGACTAGCAAAATCTTGGCATTTGCCCATGCTGGGATAATAACTACAATAATAATAATAACACAAGTTATTAAATATTCTGTGCGTATGTACCTGAAGGATTACTAATGATGACAAATTCAGACTTACTTTCTTCATAGCTGGGGTAAATAACTCTGTGGATAAGTACAAAATAGTAGATATGATATAGCTTAATTTCAGTGACACTTTGTTACAATATTCTTAAAGTAGAACACTATAAATAAATTTTTTATTAGATAGACATGATTGATTTGATTGAACAAAAACTAGCTCATTGTGCCTAATCATTACTTTGCTTTAACCCGAAGGAAATATCAAAGGGAATTTTGAAGATAATATTACGGTTCAAAACTTTGCATGATCGTGAATAGGTAAAAGCTTAAATTGCAAATTAAAGTCAGTCTAATTTGTTATAATACTTCAGAGGGCTATCAGAGTTGTTGAATTTGATACCAGTCATTGAGCAATGTTTTAGAAGAGAATTTAGGTGATCTAATAGACCACAGTGGCGTGAGTTAGCTGCATATTTGAACTAAATTTAGGGATAACTAACAGTGGATGGAATTGCTTCAAAAAGTTCTGTCGACTTTATCTGAAATACCTTAGGAAAACCTACTAAAGATGAAGACTTCTTACTTGTGACTGAGCAACTGCTCTAAAAAGAAGCAAGCAGGCAAAAACAGACAATAGAGAGTGAAGCTTGAGACTTACAAGATGGAAAAGCTGGAAGGTACTTGAGAAGACCTGACAGTCTGGAGAGAAGGAGGAGGAACTGGATTGCAGAGAATAGTCCTTATTTATGTCATGCATAAGATCCCCAAGCTGATCATCAGAGGAGGTGATGGACCTCGTCCCCTGTTCCTGCTTTCCTGTAAATATGAAAAAACACTGAGAGTGAACCATAACTGGAAAGAGGTCCAGGCATACAGGTCTTTAAACTTTAATCCCAAGTGGGACAAGAGCTGTAGAGCTTGAGCATTCAGGCCAAGAGTGGCAACAGGAATATTACACCAGTTCTCGCTGCTCCCTCCCCACCCCCAACCCACCCCTCCAAAAAAACCCCAGAATGGTGGATTGTCCTTTTACAGTGACTGAAATAATTTACTGGAAATTGAGAGACGTACCTTGCTTTACCCCCATCTGCTTGGGGTAAAGCAATGGAGTAGATGACCTCCTGATGTCCTTTGCAGTCCTGTGGATGCTGGGGTGGGTTTTCTTAAGATTCAAAATACATGTTTGAAAATTCTGTTTTCTGCATAAAAGGAGTTAAATTTAAATTTCTTAGCTTTTTTTTTTTTTATTGTGTGGCAAGGTCTTTTCTACTTGCCATCAGTCTTGCTCAGTGCCTGAAGATGATGGGCCTCAGTGCAACACTGAAAATTAATGTAGTTAAGTAATTAGTTCTCCCTTTGTTAAATAACACTTTGTATTTAAATATTGAGTTTAAATTAACGATTGTACCTGAAAGCTAGGTTTACTTGTATCACACAAAAATAACAGTAATACTGTGTAAATTCACATGAAACTTGTAACTTTAGTGTCAAGAAGTAATTAAATTTTGACTAGGTTAAAGGTTATAATTTTTAAACAAGTAATAATGGAAAATGTTTGTCGTCATTTTTTGTGTTGTAATTTGTTGTTACTGTTCTGTCACCTCAAGGATTAAGAGTTTAAGTAGCTGACAGGAAAAACAAATGATTCTTAGTTATATATGCAGTCAGACTAGTAAATACAGATAGTACCCTTCATTATTTTCCAAAAGTAATCAGAAGAAATTTATTTGGAAGGAGCTGATTTTAGGCCACTTTGATCGCTTTATTATTAAACTTTCTTTAACTGGTCTCATGCATTTCTTTGAAATGAAAAATTAATGAATGTCCTGAAGTAAACTCCATTGAATTAAATTTGGGAAAAATGATCTGCTTAAATCTTTAGCAATTAAAACTTCATTGATGAAAAGACAGATCAAAGTTTTTCATCTTATGCAAGCAAGTTAATTTCTCAGATGATTCCAAAGTTTATTATTTAGTGCTTATAAAAGTCATCCTGACAGTGTTGAAGAATTAAATATATGTTAATTCACAAAATACATGATGAAAAATACTGCCTTTTGGCAGCCACGTTAGAGTACATGCTTATGGATGGTGCCTTTTTATAAATAATAGGATTGATAGACCTGCATGTGCACGCAATCCTTGCCTGCTAACAGCTTGCTAGATTTGCTTGCCAAGTGTTTGAAAACATCTTTCAGACCTTCAGGTCATTTCAGATAAACACAGTGTGTACTGAAGGCATTGATATTTCAGTAAGAAAGGAATAATCTAGCCACCACTGCTTCAAATTCAAATATCTCTGTATTCAGAGAAACTACATATTTTGTAATAAATAGAAAGCATTTTAGCTGTTTCTCTACTTGTAGTTAATGTATGGTTTTCAAAATACTGGAAATCGGCAATTTTACAACTAGTTTATTTACAAGATCAGATACTGGAAGATGAAGTCAGATGCTTGAGTGTCATTCTTTTTTCCGTAACTGAAATACAATGGAAAAAGAACTAGTGGAAATTGTTAACTTAGGTATCTTAATTGTGCATAGCTCTGTGTGCTATGATAAAATAATTGGTGGCAGTTTCATTTCACAAGATTGCATTTTTCATTTCAAGTTTCTGAATTTGGTTTCTAGGTGATGAAAATGAAGTTTCAGAGCGTCATGTTACTGATGGCTCTTGCAAAGTTATCAATGAACAAAAGAATAAGCACGGGGGGGGTTAAGAAAAACTAGAAGACTCCAAAAGGTCAGTTTAACTGGAGGTACTGTGTGTTAAGCTCTTTCTTTTCCTTGGAGAATCACTGAGTGCCTTTGCGTGTACATAAAAGAAATGCATTCTGTATGCAATCTGTCAATTTAAAAACTTTCTGAATCTCACTTTCCTTGAAATTTTATGCGAATGGTGTTCAAAGACCATACGTATAACCACGGAACTCGGCTTTCTGGTAGCTTGTGGTGGCAGAGTGTGCCAAGTTGACATCATAAAGGAGGTTGGTAAGCCAGCTCAAACTGTTATAGTTGAGAAGTGACCTGAAGAGATGCCTGTCCTTTTTGGAGGAGTTACTAAATGAGGTAGGGGTTTTTGTCCCCAGTGGATGCTTCTGCAGAATAAAGATTTATGCAGTATTTTCTTCTAGGTTCAGGTAAAGCTAAATTCCTTAACTTACTGTTTGAGCTCAGTTTGGAGGTAAAAAAAAAAAAAAGAGCATTGGGTCAGCACTGGATCTTTTTTAGGTGGTTTTCCCTTGTAAAAGTTTTTTCTGAGTAAATATAAAACTAATCAAGAAAATAAATAGTAGTTCTTTTTATCAGTAAGTAGCAAGTCATACAATTAAAATGAGCACTGAATTGTTCACTGAACTGTTTTGAGAATGGGAAGTCCTAAAGCACTAAAAGATGTCTGCGGTAATTAATTATATGAAATAAATCAGGTGTTTCATTGGTAACTATTGGTGGAGTTTCAAAGAGATTGATCACAGATTTTGATCCTCTTTTATGTAAAAGTTCTGAGCAGGTGCAAGTACTAGGCTGTTCAACCTTTTAAACATCCTGAAGATGGGATATTAATCTCCATGGACCAGTGATCTTCTCAGGTTTAAAACTATTGTTTGACTTCTTGCCTGCATCTCACTGCTTGTTACTTTTCTTAAGTATTTTTTCACTTTCTTTTCCTAAATATATACATATATGTTATTTGTATAGGTAATAACTGTATGTAGAATGTATAAATCAACTTCACGCTAGATCCACGTCCTACAGGAACAATACGAGATAGTCTACTTTTTAGGCTAAAGCATCTATCCAGAACAGCTTCGTTTCCTGCCACAGAAATCTGCCTAAAGCTGCTAAACGTATATCCACAAACTACAGTCAATGGCTCTTCCGAAGGCCACCTGCAGAAACGGTGCTTGGAGCTTTATCAGATTTGTTGGTACTGACTCCTGTGTAATGTTGCTTCAAGAGCATTGTACAGGAGTGCTCCTTTTGATTCATTTCTCTTAAGAAAAGATCCCAACGTAACTATTACATACTGAAGAGAAACAGAAAACAATATTAAGTTCTTTTTTTATTGTTCCCCTTTTTCAGACCTGGCCGTGCGGTCAAAGGTGGTATGTTTGAATGGTTCTGCTTGGTGTCTGCTTGCAAAGCATGCACTGTGAGGTGTTCAACAGTAGCAAAAGGTAAGTAATAGCTGGAGAAAATTCCTATTGACTGTTTTGAGAGTGCTGCTTTCATCCATCCATTTCAGCTGGGTGGTAATACAATTTGACTCATAGCAGTAAAACAGCAGCACATACTTTCTTTCATGTCATGAATGCTGTGTTTAATAATCTTAAACGTTTTCAGTTGCAGTTTGACTGTGCAAATTCATATAGAGACAATGTTGGGGTTTCTTTGAAAAGTAAAAAGAACTTCACAAAAAGATTTTACGTGGTTTAACCAGACTGTTGCACTGAAAAGTTTTACCTCATATTTTCCTCAAGCAATTGTCTGTTAATATATACTACATGTTTATGAATTTGTCTATTTAAGATCTATTTTCCATTGTTTGTATGCATACATACATGCACAATTTATAAAGCCGATGTTGGAGATCCCTAAGAAATTCTTAGTGAAGCAGTTTTAAGAGGATATTGTTTTGAACAAGATCAGACTCTGTGTCTAAATTTTTTTTGAAGAATTAAGTTCCAAAGCTTTGCTAGTACCAGTCACAATGTTCTTGAATCTTTTTAAAAACAACTAAACATGATAAAAATTTTTAATAAACACTTTTTTCAATGGCTGCAGCTTAAACATTGCAACATTTTGCTAATGTTTGGCAATATGAAAGTGAAGTTAGAATATTTTGCTTTGTTTCCTTTGCCCAAAGCAAAAAGTGTATGAGAGAAATAGCACAAATATTTTTTAAAAAATATTTTATTGAATCATAGTAGTATGAAGAATTTTCTATTGTTTATTTAAATCTTAAAGTTTAAGTTAAAAATACAAGCGCAAAAGAAATGCCATTTCCTAGCTATTTTAATGGACTAACATTTCCATAATTGCAACTATGTGAATCTCCAGACCTTTTATATCTAAAAAAGAAAAAAAAAACAACAACAAACCTTTACATTATGGCCATTGTAGAGTATATGCAGTTTTGTACTGAATTGTTCCAAGATGAGGCTTTAGATCATATTGCTGGTGTGGTGGGAATCTGCTTTAAGTGTAGTCTGTTAAATTCGTTACTTAGCTGTAAGTCTCTTAATTTGGGAAGCAATGTAAATTGCGGTTAGTTTTTTTTCATAGACTTTGAAATCTAATACCTCTTTAAACACACTTGAGATGTTTGCTGAATGTAATTGCTAGACAATGTCTGAACTGAAACTTTTTAGAGTACTTTAGTTATAACTCATTCACTACAGTGAGCACTACGATTATACGGTATTCGCCACAGTGAATGCATGTCAGTAGGCATTTGGAGTTCACTAGGTGATAGTAAATATTGAAAAAGCCATACAAAAGTGTATTTAGGAAACATGACCAGGCATAAGTGTTAACGTTATTTACTTCCATGGCTATTTCAATTTGTCACTTGTAATTTCTTTAATATAAATCAAGCTGTAGATTCTGTATTTCTCTGCTGTGCTATTGTGTTATGCATTTGTTTTCTTCCAAACCTCATGCGGGTTGAGTTTCTTGTATTTTGTTTTAGCTGAAGTTAAAATCAAGAATGACTTTGGTCAGGTACTTTTGTATCACAATTTTAGATTACAAGTACTCATATTTTCTTTCTTTATCTACTTATACTATTTATATAGGCGTGCTTATTGTACTTTTAAGATGGAAGACTTCTAATCAAAGTTATCTAAAATTGTACTGTCAACTAACAAAATCCATGGAGGCGGAACAGTTAATAATGGCAGCTGCAGGCATGTTGGGGGAAGATAAGTAAGATTTTCAGGAATCTTTAATGGCTTCAGGAACAAGCTTTTTGGATTTAAAACAACACCACTCCCCAAAAAATCCCAGGAGTTTTGGTGTGTTATACATATTCAAATGCAGTGCATAAAGATAGATTTATAAAACTGGCCTGTAGGTTTGAACTTCTTAGTCTTGAGACACAACAACCCATAATTAAGGATAGTTCCAGATTCTTCTCATACGGACTTGGTAAGGATAACCGCTGGGGATTAATGCCTATGAATGTCAGCAGGTGGCTTCCCTGGTCTAGAAATCTAAGTTGATGATACTGGATTGCAGGGATAAAATAAACCCTTTATGCATTCTGATGCATTTTTCACTTATTCCATGGAATTTAATACGTAGTTCTTTGTTGCTTTGCATAGGGAGGACAAAGTGAAATAACTAAAAATCACAGAGCCAAAAATGTATTCAAACAAGTTAGTTACAGTGGTGTTCGTCTGTTGGTGTGAGGGTTGAGTGCCATTTCATTGCTTTGTGTCACAAAAATGTTTACATGTATCACAACACCTGTCGCATGTCACAGCTGTAAAGAGTTTGTACTTTAAACAGATCAGAGAGACTCATTATGAATAACCAGTTAACTGCCATTTTGATTCAAATAAAAAGTTTCATATTTTTAGGGGGATATGAGAGGTGATAAATATCTTGTAAAGGATCTAACAGTATCGCATCGCTAGAAATGCAACTGCAATAAATTTTGCACTCAAAAAACCCCTTGATATTGTCTTCTGAGTGAAGAGAAGAAACTCTTCAACTATGTGAGAAAAACCATTAAGCATCATGAGGGATAATTAAAACCATATTTTCACAGAGGAGACAGTATGGACTTAACTGAAATTCCTTCAGTTTTGTTTTTGAACAGATTAATCTTGGCTTGTATTTCTGTAGCTCTGGGATTTGGGTGAAGGTAACGTTATCAACACTGAACTTCAGAGACTTTTGAGAGAAGACAATCTAAGCTCATGCTGTAGAACAATTAGTGCGAAGCAGGCAATCGTTAGATCCTGTTATCAGAATCCTTCCTTTTGAAAATATTTTATTTACGGCAAAACAGATTTTAATATCCTGAAAAACCTGTAACTATAAAACACAAAGCATCTTGCCAGACATTCAGGAAAGTAACTTTATGTCTGTATTTGGTATGTGCATTTGTAGACTGTCTTAAACGGATTGTATCAGTTTAGGGGACAACATTGTTTTATGTTTTCCTTCCAATTTTGATTTTGTAGTTGCTTTGAATAGGTACATATTTTAAACACTGATACTTGAAATATTACTGACTTTGAGCCGCAAATGAATTTTAAACTAGTGCATATTAGACACGGTGGAAGCATGCAAGCTCATTTACAGTTACCAGTGGAGAAGCTGGAACTACCTAGACGTTTATGGTCTGGGGAAAGTACTTGATGTAATGGGGGCGGTGGACAAGTGGTCATTGAAAATTATTCAAATTGATTGCTTCTGGATGTAGTGATGAGACGAGTGACTGAAGCTACAAATCATAAGGGTGCTTGCGTGGTACAATTGAGAAATTTTTATGGTATTGACCCAATGTCTGGTGGTGTGATTTTATGCATATCTGAGTTGATCCTAGAACGTTGCTTGTTTACAAGATGTGTCATCTTACATGAAGTAATCCTGAAAGTGCCTGACCAACTCTAGCTGATGACAACTGAATAGTTGTTTATTGTTTAACTGTGGTTATCTAGCTGACTCAACATAAAGTCGAAGAAACAAGTTGTTGGGAAACAAGCTTTTGAGCAGACTATATTGTGGGACAAGTAACTTTGAAAGTGTCAGTGATAAAAGGATCTAATGTTATACATCACTGCAGAAAATTGGCTTCCTTGGAGTGTCTGAAATACGCCAGTGAACAGGACATTGAAATCCAACAAGAAAGTTTATTTTTACTGGCAAGACCCAGCTTATGCTATTGCTATATCCAAAATATAGCTGTGGTCATTTGTCTGTTCCAAAATGTCCAGGTTTTGTAATAATATTAGCATTCACGAATAAAATGTCATATCAATAACTAGTGTTAGTATTTGTTTCATATAAATGGAATGTGCAGATAATCATTTGATAAAATACTTTTCTTTCGGTATAAAGTAATGAAAAAATCTAAGAACTTCATATTGGCCTAATGGATTTAAAAAATACTGAATGCTGTAAGAGTGATGTATAGGAAAAACGTAAATAAGTATCAGCAAGGTTAATATGAGATGGCTAAAATCACTGAAAAGTATTTTTAGTAAATATGTGAAAAACAGGGTGTCAAAATACTGCCTGTGACTTAGTGGTCATGCTCAAGCTTTTCAGAGGATAGCACTGTAAAGGATGCCTATGTATCCCACTGCTTGAGATAGTTTTATAAGTCCTGATGTATGTTTAATCTCATGAGTATTTTCACTTAACCTTTGCAAGGCAGTTCTGGTTCTGGACTTTGTCCAGCTAGTGAATTTGTCCCTCACGCTTCTCCCACTACTTGAGGGCTTCCAGAACAGAAGCCGTACTCTTGGCATCTGCTGCTAAACCTTACAGCGCGTACTTTGGGCCGTGTCCTAATGGCAACAGTTTTGTTATCACCCCTTAGGCTTGCTAGCATTCCTGCCAGCAAAATCTCCTGTAGATGGACCTAGTGGGCTGATTCATGGCCTTGGGTCCCTAGAAATCATTCTCTTTTATGGTAGGTTTCATGCTAGCTATTGTGGACTACCTACTGAAGTGCTGTGGTCTATTTCTTAACTTGAAAAAAGTGTCTTCTCAAGTCAGCATCTTTCTATGGCAAAAGGCACAACCTCCTCTCAAGTTTAGGTCATTCCCTGTTGTCCCCGGGACACTTGCAGCTGCTGTTCACACTCTTGTATGGGTTGCTGTTTGGAACATTGGAAACAAGTGCCGTGACAGAGATATAGGAGGTGGTTGACTTTGCAGTTTGTCGTCTTAGCAGGCAGGGTAGTTAAGATGCAGGAATTTAATTTGCCCAAGTTTTTATATAAAATTGTCACTAAATTCATGTTTGGTCAACAGATTAACATATTGGTTCTTTTTCAGAACCTCGTTCAAGAAATAGTGGCTTAAGTATATGGAGAATTGCGATTTTTTGTCTGCACAGAATTAAGAAAAAAAAAAACAACCTTCACTGTTTCTTCTCCCTCCTGAAGATTGGTATGTATGGTGATTTTTGGTCCGGAGATCATTTATGAGGTCTTACGTAAAGTCAGAACATACTTTTTTATTATTACTTTTAGGCAAGTAGGAAATTGCTTGAGAGCTATCCATGGTGAACAGTAGGTAGGGGTAAGCACTGAGAATAAAATTCTAGCATCCCAAGTTATTCGAAGTACATCTATATCATCTCCATCCTTTTATTTAAAAGTCTATGGCTTTCTTGGATTTGATGGTGGAAGGGAGGCTTAGGTGCAAGAAACAGATGCAACTCTTTCTGGTTCAGAGCGTGAGGGGAACAGTGCATAAATGTTGTGTTAGAAGTGAGAGCATACAGTCTGTGCTTGAGACATACATACCTCACTGCTGAAGATATGTATGTACGCTGTAACTTAACTCTAGTTACTGGTAAATCACAATTCTTTTCTAGTTTTGGGGTACACTGTTGCGTTTAACACCGGGGTCATAACTGTCATGCCAGAAAACCAAACAATCCACTGGACTGCAGCTGGTTTGGCAAAGAATCACTGTAAAACAAACTATTTTCCCTCTTGGCATCAGAAACTACCAGGAGGAAAAGCAACTGCTGGTTAGATGCTCTTTTGGGGGGAAATTTAACTCTTGGAAAAATGAATGCCCTACATAAACCTATTGGTATCTGGCATAACTCTATAGGCCAGAAATCCTTTAGTTGATGGAGCTGCTTTCTAAATGATAGCCTCACAGCTCTTAGAAATTGTTGAAAATCAATCTGAACGAAAGATTTCCTAAACTCTATTTCATCAGCATTTGACATGTCTTCATTAACAATTTTTTAAAATAATTTAACAAATACAACCATTCTTTTCTACACTGAAATTAAACATTTTATGGATTAGTGGTGTGATTTTTATAGAATTTAACTATGAGCTCACAAGTCTGTGTGGAACAGGAGTCTAAATATGCAATTAGTTATATAGGAAAAAATCTTGCACCACATTACCCCTTAATAGAAGTACTACATCCTCCTAGTATACAGAATCAGAAATGCTGAAAACAGTGGCTGATCACAAATGCGCTACAAAGAAGTCTTTTTTGAAAGATTTGTGTGCATGTATGATTAATTCATAACCGTTCAAGACGCTAGAAATAAAAAAAAGGGGGTTTTGGGTTTTTTTATTATTATTCTACCCTTCATAATATTGCTCTTGCATCTGAAAGCCTGAAATAAGTATCGTTGGTTTGCTTACTGTATTGTCTAGAGGGCAGTAAAGCTTTAACTCAGGTTGTTGACTATCATCAACAAGTGGGTTACAGTCTTGTCAGCAGGGTATTTACTGAAGTTTATGGTCTTGTATCTTAGCGCAAACTTAACATAAATCCAGGCTTGACTTTTTTGGGCTGCAGACGTGTTCAGGAGTATCTTCACCTGAAATTCCACTCATAGTTGGCGATCTACAGAAGACTTCAACATATCCAAATTAACCTCATGGTGTTAATAATTGTGCAAACCCAGTATTTAACAGTTGGGGTGATGCAAAATGGTTCTTTCCCTCTTAAAATGGTTCCATCCCTACAGCCTGTGCAATGGAAATGTGCCTCTTTGTGCCTCAGTTGCTTCTGCCCAATGTATGACCCATTGCAAGCAGTGTTAACTGAGCCACTGACGTCTGCAATGAAGTAGCTGAGGCAGATGCCATTTCTAATGAACCTTCCATGACGGGTGGCAACCATTACCAAAAACGGAATGGATGACTGCTGAGGGCTTAAAAATCAAACCATCGGTTTCACTGAAGCTGCTCTACTGTTGCCCACTGCCCTTGTGGCCTGGTTTTTATCTCACAGTTAAGGTGTAGGGTATCTCAGCTGAAGCTTTTACGAAGTGCTTTTAGTTGGACATAAGTTAGCTGTCCAAAGAAATGGTTCACTTCATTGGGTCATTATGAAAGCATAAACAGCTTTTAATTTCTGAATAGATAAAACAGATTCACTCCTACATCATGCTTAATTTTTTGTTGAAATTATTCACAGAAGGGTAATATTTTTGTTAACCTTGGTGAAGCTGGGGGGTAGGGGGGAAAAGTTCATGTTGCTTAAAATTTCAGCAGAAAAAACTTAACTGTGCCTGACTTTCTCACAGATCATTTGGGAAGGTGAGTATATGTAGGGTGTGATTTAATGCTAACGACAGAATTGATTTATGCCTTAGTGTGGTCTTTAAAATGTTTCTGCTTGTATATATGAGTTTTCCCTGTAACATAGTGTTGCCCTGTGATAACCCTTGTTGCTCTTTCTCCTTGCGACTTTTTTGGGGGTGAGGGAGTGTCCTTCCTTCACCTGAGCTTTCATTTTCTGTTAGAATCTAAACTATAAAGTAGCTTTCTCCTCCCCTTAGCATCCTGCTTCTTGAGATTCACCTCTGTCACATTGGCAGTCTGTCCCTCTCTGTCTCCTCAGGTTTCACGTTATATGGTCTGGAGGTGAAACTTCCCTGGTAAAAGACAGTTGAGAACCAGGCAGCTTCTTTTCCTGAGTGATGCGGACCGGGAAGCCAACCTCTAATTTTTACCTGTTGGAAAGGCTTGGGCTTCCCATCAGAATGGGAGTCACTGCTGCCCGTGCTTGCAGAAATGATAAGCATGCCTGTTGGCTTTTTTCATGTCATGTTTGATTGACTTGGAAATTTTTGGTTGCAGTCAAGGGGGTGGGAAGGATCATCTGCTCTCCCCTTAATCTTCATCTGTCCTACCAGAAAAAGTCAGTCTCTAGTTTTGATAATGATCACAGCCAGGTAAGCATGTCCTTTGAAGATGCAGAATGCTGTGAATGCTGTCCCTTGCTACAGAGTTTTGTATCCCCCATGGCAGATTTTTTTTTTTTAAGATAATTGTTAGCTATCATGGTTGCTTGTGAAAAACTAAAATGTCAGTAAGTTGTAAACTGTGACACTGCTAGTCTGAAAAGTCTGAAGCTATTCATCATCCTTAATCTTGCCAACAGAAGTTCTAGGGGTTACTATGTGATTACAGGATTTCTCATTTTTTCTCATATTTGGCAGTGAAGGAAAGCTTATGCCCATGCACTTCTCATGTCATCTTATTTTTCTGTCTTCTTACAGCCTGCTTTGTGTTTTCATCTTTCCCCATGGTAGTTTCAATTTAGTTAGGATGGGTGCATTTTTCACATCTTTTAAGACTAAAGCAGAGGTACTGTATTTGATCAGGAAATTACAGTTGACATTGAGTTTGCAGCCAGAGGAAACTGGAAAAATATCAGTATCAAAGGACTGATAAGAGGAGAAAGGCCAGCCAGAAAGTAAATTACAGCTTTGAATAATTGCTGTTTATAACTACTGAATAGTACTCATTCATTACAATTACCAATTATTTTCAGCTATGAGCCACAATTACTTGAATAGAATACATTAATGTAGCACAATTTATTGATCGTTTCTAAAAACAGCCTTAAAGTTTTGCATCCTCATTACAACCTTCCTAGATTAAAGCAGAGTGAAATTAACCTGACTGTTGAATGTTCCCATGCTATACATGTCTCTGGTTTTTGGCTCATGTGCTAGTAGGACTGAAGATTGTTACTTCTAAAATACAGCTATAAAGATCAAAAGTGAGTATATGAGTTCTGAACCAATTTCAGAACCATCTGATGGACCTACAATAGCCAGAGAAAAAAGGGATCGAAAGAGCACAAACCAGATAGCATAATAATCTTGTACTCTCCCTTACGCTTTTTTTACACATGCATGCACTACTTTCCCCTGCCTCCCTCGCGCCCCAAAAAGTCCTTTTCCCTGGTATCTTGGCCAAACCACGTAGGTTAAGTGTCTTGCTGAGTCCTGAAGGTGAAGGTCTTTTTTTACTCCATCACAGCATACGTCTGAGTTTGATAGTACGCTGATGCTTATTTCTTTCAGAACTTCAGTCAACTTTAAGGCATAGGAGGAGCATTTGGACTAAGTAATGCACAATTCAAAAGTGGTATTGGTTGAAATCCCTTCTTGAAAAATATCTGAAGTCTGAGTTCTTGACCCAAAGACAAAATGAGATCTAATAGACTTAAGCTAGAATTTAACCCGTCACAAATATGAAACTATTCCTATCAAGTCAATTCTTAGCATGAATGCACTTTATTATTGAGAACAGGCCTGGAAAAAGATATTTTAGTTAAGATTTTAATTCATTTGTCATTTATGAAGAACAACTTACGACATTCTTAAGGCAACAAAATTTGAGTTCACTTGCTTGAAAAGCAGGTTGTGCAAAACAGGACTTTTATTGTCCTTCAGCTCCAAAAAACACCCACTCAAACTTAGAAGAAAGAAAGAATACATTTTGAGGTTGGGTGCCTCTCCTGTGGTGTAGGTCAGTTAACATGCAGAAGTATCACGTTGTCTTTTAAGTACTGGGAAGATTTACAAATACTATTTCCTTTGAGCTACCGAAATGCATGTTTCATATTTCAGATGACTTAGAAAAAAACTTCTTGTTGGCAGACTAAAGAAATACTTAATGCAACTGTGCTCCTAAGAAATATATAAAGGAAAGCTGAAGCATGTTATTTATAACACAGCCTGTATTCTAGACCTAAAAAATAGTTCAGAAAGAAGTATGTTCTGATTCAGAGTACAGATGTGCAGCTCTTCAGGATTCAGAGATTAATGATAAATAAAAGGACCAGTTAACTTTATACCACCTCTTCCAGTGTTTTATTAATAATAATCCTGGTACAAATGTGCATTGGAACTCATAATGATACTCACCAGATGTCTTTTTCGCTGGTCAGAAAAGAAAATGCTAACTCAAAAAAAAATGTTTGCAATAAAAGCAACATGTAAAATAAAACAGACACAAAGAACATAGAAGAAAAATTGCATAGCGAGGGGGGGAAGCAATTAACTTGAAAAATGTACAACTGAAAATTAAAACATAGTTTGGCTAAGTTTTCTGCTCGCCTTACTGAAGCAATAAAATACTGTCTGCTTAGCAAATGACCTCTAACTTGCAAAAATATGCAATTCTGAATGCAAGTGAAATAATAGTTTGGAAGAAATTAAATTTATTCCAATTGCTACCTTTTGTATGCATCCCTCTGCATTCTCGAGTCTTTGAATCACTTTGAAGCGCACTGACAGAACATTTGCCCAGAACACTTGCTGTACCATCTTGTATGCTATGTGTTGTAGCGTAAAAGCTACAATTCAAAAGCTGGCTTCGCAGGGTAATGTCAGGACAGGCTGCAGGATTCCCAGTATGTGCGGATCCAGTATTTTCATTTCCCTATAAATAAGGTATTAAGGAACTGTTAACAAACATTTCTGCTCTGAAGTCGAAGAAGCAGCTGTAGAATCTCAAGCTGCTCTGGCCTTGGTTTACAGTAATGCGCTTTTTTTTAATCCCAAGTTTGGCAAAAAGTGGTCTGATTAGTAATACTTCCATGACATTTTATTTATAAAAAATTGTGAGGAAGGGTATTTTTCTGCACATTCTGAACAGGCACATCAGGATCTGGCTTTGGAGCTAGTACTATACAAGGTCCTCAAGAACGTAGTGCAATTCTTCTGTGTGGATTTAACTCCAGACTTTTAGCCAAAGAGCTTCATTCTGATGGCAGTGGGGCTTAGCTTCAGATACTGAAGGAGAACATCCTGACCACGCCGAAGCATACACAGAGGAGGTTTTCAGCCCAGAAAGACTGGACAGAGAAGAGTAAAACCTTGCTTTTAAGCCATGTTTTCTGCCTTTCCAGGCTGTCACATCCCAGGATTCTTTAATGTTCAGGAGTTTATGCAAATCCAGCAACGCGTATTAAGACAGTATGAGGTATGTCCTCACTATTGCATAATGTGGCCTCGTGTCCGATTTCAGTCATCTGACCTAACCTGTGCAGCAGAGAGCAGGATATGGCAGTCCTTCTGCCATGAGAACGCTTACTCAGTGTCTTACTAGATGTCTTTTTGAGTGAATATACTCAAATTTTGAGTTTATATTACTTAATATTTAATACTAATTAATGTTATGATGGATATATTTAATATACGTTGCTGCATTGTTATTATTTTTGCTCAAACTCTGTGTATAAAACTCAAATGTGGAATTGAAGCTGTGAAGTTCTTGGAACTTCCAAGAGCAATTAAATGTGTCTGCTTAGTTGGAGTTGAAAGTAATGCAGTAGAAAGTCTTTTGGCTAAGAATACAACAAATTCTGATTACAGGGAAGTGCATATTATCTTCTCTTCAGCCATTAGGCTAGCAGTAGGCCAAGGCATCATCAGTAAGTATTGCTGTCAACAAGTTAGAATTTGGAAACTTACATTTCCAAAAATCCTGCATAGAATTTCTCTCAAAGAAATATTTCAATAGAAAATTTTCATCCTTTCGTCATTTGGAGTTTTATTCCATTATATTATTGATTGGTTTTACATTTTCACATTGTATATATTTTCAGTTCTGAAGTATAGCTTACATAATATTGTCTGAGTGCATGTTTATCATTAATTTAAAAAATTATTGAATATGCTACATTATGTTGCTTCTGAAGACTTTTGAAAACAGTATCTGGGTTTTATGTTTTTCAGATTTACTCAACCACAATGAAATTACCATGTGTACGTTGAAAAGACTACTTATGTTATCTTTAACATCTAGCTTGTCAATGGTATCTAAATTGTGGTTTATTTATGCAAAGATTGTTCATATGATGAACAGTCATGGTGCACTCTATTAGTCTACAGTCTGTTAGCCTACAGAGATAATTCCGAGGAACTCCATTCTTAAATGTGACAAATTGCTTGAACACTTAATGGAGAACAGTTCTGTACTGATAAGAGGGGATGGATGGAGTTGCATCAGAGACTGTTCTCTCTTCTGCTCCGTGATTCATTACTGGGTAAAATGAGTTGCCCTCGAGTCTTTTTTGGCCTGTGCTACCAGCTATAATCCAATTCAAAATATTTTTCTGGTCTCAGCTCAGTACATTACTCAAAGGAAACTGAATTTAAGCACAGGCTTTGAGAGCTTTCCGCTTGTGGTTGTGGTTATCGAGCAGTAGTTATCTAGAGAAATAATTTGAAATTCATATATTGATTCTGAAAATTAGGAGTTGTTTGAAATCATTGTATAAAAGGGATTCAATCTACTTTTTCTGCAGAATTAAAATGTTTATGTATATGTAATTGTGCGTGTTTATGTAGCTACAAGTAATTCTTAGCCAAGATTTTCAAAACCTCTTCTTACATATATTTTTTGAACCATGTTATGTTATGTATTTCTTTGATACTGCTAAAATTCATGTTCTGTCCTGCCTTTGTGCCTGCTGGAGGCTTTCATGGTCATTGCTGATGAACAAAGGATACTTCTTCCTCTTCTGAATTCTTTAATACTAATTCTTAAAAAGCTTATTTAAAGTCTGTCTGGGGCAAACTCTCCTACATTGTGCATAAGCTATGGGGGGTATTGTAGGGGAAGGGGGGTGTTACTTTTTAAGGTGTCTCAGAATTGCTGGTTTAAGGATTGCTGTACCCTTTGAATATACCTTGTGTGTTGTATTGGAGAACTTTCATTCACTACACAAGATTTAAGAGTGAAAGAATGTTTACTTCAAAACCTGGACTTAAAATACTGAAGTTGTGCCAAAAAAAAAAAAAAAGAAAAGAAAAAAGAAAAAAGCTACACTCAAAAATAAAATTATTAAAATTATACTTTATAATAAATATACTCTTGTCTCTGCAGCATCTAAGCCAGTTTCTGCCTTTCTTTTGGAAGAAACTGGAATAATTTTCTATTACAGGTTTTCTTTGTTGAAGGTAAGCTGCCTTTTCATTTCCATCTGACCAGAAAGAAGAGGCAGAAGACAAATACTGTCCTTTTTTCTGTGGCATCACAGACTGGAAATCCTTTGCTTTTTGTTTTTGCTAAAGAAAACTTATATTTCTGTCTTCTGCTATATTGGATGCTTTGATACCAGATGTGATGGAGGAGTTTCCTTCCTTCCTTCCTTGTCCTCAAAGTTTAATATTTCTAGTATATGTGCTAATTAGTACAGCCTCTTCACCAGGCGATACTGTAATTATGAAGTAGCTTAGTCCTTTTAGTGGAACAGGTTCTAAGTTTTCTTTCAAAGGGGAAAACTCTTCAGATTTTTTCATGTTTTCTTGTTTTTTTCACATTTCTAGCCAACAAGGACACTAGTTTTGACGACTATGTCTTCTGAGTAAGTATTAAACATCTTGACCCTTTAGTCAGCGTACCATTTAAACGTGAATGTTTATAATCTTTTTATGCCTATACAAAATGAAATTTATCTTTGGGCCCTGTATTAAAATACTTTGTTTCATTCTGTATTCTAGCTAGAAACAGGTACATACATGTATATGTCATTGCAATCTATAGTGTGTGTGTGTATGTTTGTGTTGCTATGGTGCAGACTGAAGTAACTGTTTCTTAGGTGAGCTCAACAGGGCTTCAGAGCAATGAAACTAAAGTCTTAGGTAAGTTTTGTATTTTTCTGAAGGAAAAAGGAATTTTGTGTAGTAAATGGTGCAGACTCAGTCCAAGACTTAGCTTTTTCCCCATACATTTTAATTATTGCTATTTAAAAAGTCATAATTTGAAACATCAGTTCAAAATGTTTTCTTTCATATAAATAGTTGCTGAAGAAATATCGGTTGCAGGCCTTTTGGCCACTTAGCTTCAAAACATTAGAAGCAGCTGCCACTGCATATTTTGGGGGAGAGTTAATAATTTTCTGGCATGCTCTTATCATTCTCTTAAGTCTTACAGCGTAAAGAATATCCAACAAAAACACAATTCCATATTTTATGCTACATTTGCTCAGGTTTTTTTAATTCTTTTTCAAAACTCAAGATACTTCTACTACCCACAAATCTGTTTCAGGTTTGAAGTCATTAAATCTTGACAGTTAGATAGATAGAAGTACTCAGAAACAGCACTTAGTGGCTATCCTTTTAGAAGGTCTTTGTAAATGGTTGTCAATAGCTATTAACAAGTATATTAATATATGTCAGAAACATAAAATGAAATTAATACTTTTCTCGTCCTTAATGTGACTGGATGCTAGTACGCTGTGGCTTAAGCCAGCCAGCAACTAAGCACCACGCAGCCGCACACTCACTCCTCCCCGCACCCAGCGGGATGGGGGAGAGAATTGGGGAAAAAGAAGTAAAACTCGTGGGTTGAGATAAAGACAATTTAATAGGACAGAAAGGAAGAAAATAATGATTATAATAATAATAAAGTGTCAACAATAATGAAAGGATTGGAATACACAAAACAAGTGATGTACAATGCAATTGCTCACCACTCGTTGACCAATGCCCAGTTAGTTCCCAAGCAGTGATCCCTCTTCCTGGCCAACTCCCCCAGTTTGTATACTGGGCATGACGTCCCATGATACAGAATACCCCTTTGGCCAGTTTGGGTCAGCTGTCCTGGCTGTGTCCCCTCCCAACTTTCCTGTGCCCCTCCAGCCTTCTCGCTGGCTGGGCAGGAGAAGCTGAAAAGTCCTTGACCGAGTCTAAACACGACTGAGCAACAACCGAAAACATCGGGGTGTTATCAACATTCTTCTCATACTCAACCCAAAACCCAGCGCTGTACCAGCTGCTAGGAAGACAATTAACTCTATCCCAGCCGAAACCAGGACATAGTAACACCAAAACTGTAACATGTACTTTGCAAGTCATGCAATACAGGATCACTGTGGGGAAGGTAAAGATGCTAGCTACAGTGCAGATAGAAGTACTGGAAAACAGAGGCTGGGATCTGCTGAAAAGAAGAGAACAAATCCTGGCAGAGCTGGGGAAAAAGCTCTTTTGTTGAAAGAGGTCATTAATATGTTATTTCTTCTATGTTGCTTGTATGTTGATTTTTTCCCGCTAGCCAATTAGTATTTCATTAAATAAAAACGTCTGGTGATAACAATTGCTTTTCTTCACAACTTCCATCAAGATTGTGCTTTTGGCTGTCTACAGCTGTAGGCATTCATCAACCTGTAAATGGGAGAAGGGAAAGGGACTGCTTCTGAAAGAACTGAAGAACAGAAAACAGTCCTCTAAAGTACAACCCAGTGGCCAAAAGCCAGTTCTGCTACCCAGTAGCTACAGCCTCAAAAGTGGTTCATTAGAATTTAAATTTAAAGATCATGAGTTCAGCGGTTTCATGGTATCAGGTTTTGAGATTATATTAAATGCTAGTCACTGATTCACAGCCAGAAGCTACCTGTTTTTCTGAATCACAAATTGAGTGAAATTTTGCTGTAAATTTGCATCCATCAGTTTTTGCAGCTGACTGAAGTATAAACTGGTGAGTTTTCACTGTAATTTATAAGATACCTTAGATATAGTTTTCGTACAACAGGACTTTTTCCGCCTAGTGTAAGGAATTTTGTGCAGGCACAAGAAAGAACTAAGAAAATGTTCAGGTAGAGCGTGGGAACGCGTCCCCTGAGCATGAAGTCCGGGCAGGGCCATCCTCTATGGGTTGCAAAGTTGCAAAAACATTCACTTGTAGGCTATGTCAAGTTAAAACTCATAAAATCAAAAGGGAATAGTAAATATTCTAGTAACATTCAAAGCCATATAGCCAAGGCCAGAATTCACACTGGAGTGAGGGTCAGTGGTTTGATTTTTTTTTAAGTATTTGTATTTGCTACACTGTTTTTACTATTCGTTTATTTGTTTGAAACTTCTTAAAGAAAAGATTACTGCATTCTCTGTGAAGAAGTTTTTGCAGTTTTGTTCAAGTTCCTCTAAGTAGTGTTTGTTTTAGCTGGGGTATTTTCGGAGTTTTAACTGAGTTACTTTCTTTGAAGTGAAATGTAGTGAGAATGAAGTAACCCCAGAAGCTTCTGGAGATGTTCTGAGCACGCTCGCATTATGTCAGTGATTAATTTAAATCTTTTACCTGAGAGGATCCCCATTGTGATAGATGTGACTGTGTTCAAGGTTGTGCTTAATTGTTTTATCTTGTGGAGCGTGCCGTGGACATTTCCAAGTCAGCCAGGGGGAGCAGAGAGGGCACTGGAACTGGGCTTTCAGTTACAGGTCTTTAATGATCATTTATACTAAAGATTTATAAAAGTAATCATTAATAAGAACAGCAAATTGTTCTTATGCAACAGCTTTTCTCTAGTGATAACAAGATCTCAGCGTTTTCACGATGATGTATTTATGTGCTTCAGCTTGTAGCTATGTAGAGAACTCAAATTAGAATTCCAGTTATAGGTGGTCATTCTGGATTTTATGTTTAATTTTTTATATTTAATTACCATTGTATTTAAGGATAAGTGAATGTTTAATTGAAATACTGGCTCAGATACATAGGTAGCAAGTCAGAACTTTAGGACTTCTCCCTAAATTTAGACACAGCATTTTATTCTGATGCTGGAAATCTGGTGCTTCCAAATGAAAACCTCTTACAAATGCTGTGCCTAAATGTTTACATTTCCTGGTAATTCTTTTTTGATAGTACTACAAAAGCAATCAGGAATGAGGCTCTGTTGTACTGGGCATTGTACACAAACAATATTAGATAATTCCTGCCTCAAAAGCTTCTATTTAAACAACAAGATAGATGCTGGAGGACAAAAAAGCTTTGATGTGCGAGCAGATACGATTGTATGACAACAGAAAAGGGTCTGTTTGGACTCTGTGGGAAGGCTAGTGAATTTAGGGCTAGCAAATGGGTAGAGGCTCAGTGAGAAAAAGATAAGAAATTATTCGTGAGGAAAGAAATTAGGTGAGTTTGAGCTAATTTGTTGTGTGTATATGCTTTTATAATTTTGCACATCTGTTCAACATTGTATGGTTTTTTTCTTTTTCTTCTTTTTAGGAAGCAAAATACAGTAATTCGGGAGGTGAATAAACTTGGAGACTTTTTGTTCTCAGATGATGTATGTGATGTAACTACTAATATGATGTAACTACAAGTCATGTAGTTACAGGGAGTCCTCATTGTACCTTGAATGTTATGCTGGGAATTGCTCGTGGGTGTCGGATTGTTTCTTACGAATGGGTAAGAAATGTTTTTTAATTTTACTACAGAATAAATTAAACTTATTTTATATAGGTGAAATATCAACCATATAACCATGTTTGTGTCCATGCTACATACAGGTGTAAACCACCTCAAACTGAGGTTGAACTACCTCAGTTGCTCACTGCGATAACAGAGATTAACCACTCAATCTGACATTGCAGATGACAGTTTTTCAGCTTTCCTCATGCTTCCAGAGCTATAAAACATAGCTGTTGGAATTTATATGGAAATAGCTCTTCATCTTATACAGAAAAAAGTTATAGAATAAGTTTAAAATTTCTTGGTTTCCTTTTTCTTATAAATACTTTAAAATTTAGCTGTTGGGCTGAAAAAAAACTCCGGTTGCCTTTTTGTTTTCAACATGTCTGGCACTTACCAGTGTGAAGCTTGTCCTACACGATATACGTGTACTTATCTGAAGAAGCTGTTGTGGTATACTTTGGGGTTTTCAGAAGTTCTTGATGACTAATTTTTCTTGGAATTAAGGGGTTTGTATCTTTGGTCACCTTAACAATCCAGTAATGTGCCTTTGTGGCAACAAAAGACCAACAGCATCCTAGGCTACATTAAGAGGAACGTATTCGAGCCGGGGGGGTTTGGACAAGACTGTCCACAGGTCCGTTCCAGCCTCAACTATTATATGATTCAATGTGACCATGAATGAAATACATTGAAATAGCTGTCACGCGCTTAACTTTATATGGAGTTTTAAACAAGTAACGACATATTTGTTGTAAGCTACTTTCTCGTAACAGGGTAGTCAAAAAGCTGTATATTCCCTTGAGAAAAAGCTTCAAATAACTACTAAGATAGCTAAAGATGCAGATAACTACTACAAAAATCCAGTAAAATAGTTTCCTATCTTTATACGTAAGGCAGTGTTTGGATAATCAGTGTTCTGGCAACTGCTGTCTTGGAATTTCACTGCCCATTTTATGCATTGCACTTCTGTGAACCAGTCCATGGTGAAAACATGAACGCATGCTCTTCATGGACCAGTATTGACTAGCAGCAATGCCAAATTTTCTCCTGCTGTCTTACACTCTACCTTTTAGACTCATCACAGGATCATCTATATCTGTCATATAATACCAGTAAGTTAAATGGAATTGTTCCAAGGATTAGTTTGTTCCTGAAAATATTATTGGATCAAATGCTGAAGCTGTCTTCACTGATTTTACTGAGCTGCTATTTAGACAAAGTTCTGAAGTTACTAGGAGAGCCACACGAGAAGGAACTAGAGAAAAACTTCAGAATTCCATTGTCCAAATCACACGTTTGTTCAGTCTTACAGTATCTGCTTATCTGTGAATATTGCTATTTTGCCTTTTTTTAGAACTGTGCTTAAACCTTTCACTGAGGCTGGGTACAACTTTGTCTATAAGTGTCTAATCCCTCAAGTAATTAAGTCATTTATTTCACTGAAAGAAAACATTGCTTTGAACTTTTTAAAAAATTATTTCTTAATCTGGTTAAATCTATGCATCTTATCATGTAAGACCATTATTGTCTTATTTCTAATTGTGTCACTGGCATAATTTTGCCATCTTTTTACCCAAATTTGTGAACTGAAGACTTGAACTAGAGAAGAGAAAGCTGAAGCCTTACTTCAGGAATTCTGCAGAAGATTAGTCAGGAGAATTTCATTCAAGCAAAATAATCTTTTCCTTTTATTAATGCTACAATACTGAATCCTTGAAATGCTTTTCTGTGCTGCAATCAATCCTACCATAAGTATTTTCATTGGTAAAATACTTCAAATTGGATAATTAAAATAGTCAGTCTGGAGAAATCAGTAGTACCTTTTAGACAAGGTATTAATTTTCAGTAGTGATGACTGTCTTTTGGAAGATGTTTCTCAACATTTCAAGAAGCTGAAATATTATTTACCTCTGCCTTTTGACTTGTAACATGGAGAGATAACTTAGGCTGCAATATTTTTTTCTTCTTCTGAAAAAAACTTAAAATAATCTTTTTAAAGACGGATGTTGGAGAAATATAAAATTTACCATTAGACATTTACTCTTCATAGCACTCCATTTACATATTTCAAGATGAGTTATTCAAGTACAAATACCATAGGATCATTCAGTGTGCTAGCTGGATAAGCAAGAGGCCTTAAATAATGACTAGTCAAAGAGTGTGTTTTCCGACCCTTGAGAACTTGATGTTTGACATGAATTTCCCTATATAGTGTGAATAAAAGAACATAGCTGGTATGGATACGCAAAGGAAAACTTTGCACCAAGGCTAACCTTAGAGCTGTATAACCTGCAGGACACTTGTTGGAGCTCCATGCTCTACAGGTTTTAGGTAAAGTCATCCATACTTGCAGACAAAGTAACAGGAGATTGATCAACTAGATTCTAGAGCCCAAAGCCAAGAAAAACATTCTGTAAGGTTGTAAGAAGTCCACAGAAAAACTATGTTTTTCCCACTCTTCTCTTCCCTCCCTATTTCCTCCTTTCTTGGGTACTCCATTACCAGCAAGACTGCATTCTACTATAATCTGATACATTCTTAATATCTCAATGCTACCAGCAATATTTCCTCACTTCTGATACTGCTATATCCAGCATTCATGCTTGATACATAATGTACTGTTTATCATTGCATTTTAAGCTGAATCTTTTGTAACTGCACATTTGAAAACTTCTAGATGGCTCTTCTCAATACAAACACTTCTATATTCTGAAGTATTTCAGCTTTTCTTAGCCTTTTTCCACATTCTAGGGAACTCTTGAATATGAAGATCATAGAATCACAGAATGGCTTGGGCTGGAAGGGACCATCACAGGCCATCTAGTCCAACCCCCCTGCGGTGAGCAGGGACACCTTCCACTCGATCAGGTTGCTCAGAGCCCCGTCCAGC
>JAVKLA010000017.1:4728036-4749986 GCA_034782735.1 Sagittarius serpentarius | reverse complement strand
CCCCCCCCCCCCCCCCCCCCCCCCCCCCCCCCCCCCCCCCCCCCCCCCCAGTACAGTAAGCCTGCTGGCTGCCTTGCTAAACAAATTTGTTCCTTGTCTGTTATGTATTTATGTGACATTTCCCAATGTGAAGCTCCGCGAGAGGAAGGGCAAACACGAGAAGGAGTGTGTGGCCACCCGTTTTCTAAAGGCAGGAGCAGAGATTCGCAGGAGGTAGGTAGGAGGCGCGGCAGTGAGAATGCTTGTGGGCACTTGGAAGCTTTTCTGCCTTAGTGCTCCCACCGTTGTAACCAGCAGAGAAGCTTCACCAGCTTTGGCAGCGATGGGAATTTTTTAGAAGACAAAAGCTTAGCAGTTTAGTCATCTTCCTGTATCTGGACTTCAATATTTTCAAAAGCATTTTTCATCACGTGACTAGAAGTCAGAGAAGAGGTCATTTAACACTGTTATTTGTGCATTTTTATCAGAGAGAATTTCAAATAAAGACATGAAACAGTAGGAAAACCTAAAAATACTTCAAGTGCTTAATATTTAGGAATGCAAGAACTGTTTTAAATACTTGATTCTGAAGTGATTTCTGTGTCTAAACTAATAAGGCTTTTTTGGTAGTCATCTGATAACAGAGTACACTGCTTTCAAGGAAAGCAAGGAGAAAATAAGTAAGAAGGAGAAAATTCAAGTAACCTTTCATGAAGTCTGTCTTTCCACTTCTGGATTTTCCAAAAGCAGTCTGATTTTTCTCCATGCTTCTTTAATATCATTTTGTCAATGCAATTACTTCATATTTCTTTCATGAGTCATTGCTTATGTTTGAACTCTTAAAAATCCAGGCCGCATGATTTCTATTTTTTTGTTGTTGTTGACTGGGAAAATGTCTAGAAATTTCTAGAATCAAACTTGTACTTCACTCCAGTATTGTTCTAGCAAGAGCACCATAATCATTTTTGAGCTTCATACTGTACCTACAAAAAGGATGCTAGCTAATAACAAATGGATAGTGTCATTAAGCACAAATTATAAAACATCAGCATATTCCTAATCTAAGGAAAATGGTAAAACAGGCTGATATCTTGATTTTTTTTTAAATATTATCTCGATAATGTTATCTTGATATGAACAATGGCTTGTAGCGAGGAGGAGCTTCAAACATTATTGTATAGCTACTTTCCATATCAGTGAGGAAAAAGCAGCTTATGATTTAATATTCTGTCAAACCACTGTTCAGATCTAGCCATTCCACTTCTGACCAGCTAAAGATCAACTGGCAGATCTATCTGCTTGGAATGTTTCCCCCTTAAATATCACTTGAGCAAGGACTGGATTTTTTTTTTTCCGACTTCACAGTTGTTTTGTAAAAGTGGCAAATGAAGAAAACAGGGTGTATTAAGAAGTTAAATCCTCTAAAACTGGAAGCGTGATAAGTGAACATGAGTATCTTCAGTTGCCATCACACTATGGCAATTAAGGTCGTTCCCTATTCACAGGATCAGTTAAGTGTTACTTTTTGCTCCTGGATATGCCTCATTTTCAAAAGCTTCCCCACCCAGAGAGATATCTAATTTGACCAAACCTGCTGGAATTTTTTTAAAACTTTGGTGCCATCTTTTAGGTCACCTTCTTCTTTTCTGCTGAACTAAGATCAGTGGCTTTTAATTGTGTGGTAATGGTAAGACATCTTTGGTCCTTGACGATTAGGCTATGAGATGTCTGAGTACAGTGATAATCTAATTTAAAAAGCAGTGCAAGATGGTATTTAGTGCACCACTGTCCAAGGAGATGTGCAAAGTTCTTAAGGCTTTTATATAGATAAAAATAAGTAATTTTTCACTAAAGTTAGATGCTGCTCTGTGATGACTGAGAACAATTAATATGTGTCCCTCTGAAAAGGCTAGAAATCTGGGGATCAAACAATCTATATGAATCCAAATTAACTTTAGCAACTGCAGCTGGAGAACTGGACATCATTATAGACAACTTGGAAAAGACCTTTGCTCAAATGCACCTCTATTAAAAGAAAATGAAGGGACATCTCCAGAGTGCATTTTATTTGCCCGAGTACCACAATCCAGTATTGTAATGCTTTTATAAAGATCAAGGGTATGGCCTTGCCTGGCAGACTCAATGCACACCTGCGGTTAGAAGGGACATGGGGCGGGGGGAGCGGAAAAAAGGATATACAGAGAAAAAAAAGAATAAGACATCTCAGGTATCAGCGAGCTACCACGTGAGAAAGCATTGAAAATATTGCATCTTCTTTATTTTAGAAAAAAGGCCCACAAAAAAGAAAGAAGGAAGGCAATAAATAGATGAACAAAGACAGACTGATCAAGAGCTTTGATTCTTTCATAAAATAATTGTGGCTATTAAACCTCATTCTTCAAGGCTGGTTCCTTGTTCACTACAGAGAGATCAGAAGGAAAATCTGAGCAACATCATCTCTGCAAACAGGATTACAGAACTGCATGACTCCTTTGAAAATGCTATCACTGAATTATTCCAAAACAGACTACTAGAAAATGCGTTAATTCTAGGCTTAAACGTAAGGTAAACATTTTAGGGTAGGCTAAGGCAATTGCCCTGTTCCAACACACAGCTCTAAGGTTGCTCTGATTACAGCACACAAAACCTGTGATTACAGCTTAAGGCATCTGGTGGTTCTGGTTGCCAGATTTTTATATCCCTTGTCACTGTGCTTGCAACCTCAGAAAGCCATTTTGTTTGGACACACAGACCTGCATTTTCATAATTTATCTTATTTGAATATGTGAAAGTATAAGCCTGTCTCCCAAGAATCTAACCTCTTTCATATCTCATTCCTGTGATGTGTTCTAAACCACTGACATATTCTCCTGACTCCAGTGTAACAGTTTGTCTCCACATCCGTTTTTCAACTTAAAAATATTAAATAAGTAACTTAGGGAATATAGTATTTGTTCTTAATTGAAAGCATGAAATACGAGTATCAAGAGGGATTTATTTTAAGATTTAAAGCCAGTTTCATGATCTGGTTCATTTATTCCTTTTTAGAGCAACATGAAGCATCAAAAGGATATTGACCTATTAAGTGGCTTTGGAGCTTCTTGTGGGTTTTTTCCCTAAAAACACTGCAAAGCATGGTTACATAAACCCTTTCTGTTCTTTCCTTCATATTCGCTAATCCTCTCCCACTTTTGTGCATTCTCTGCACATACACATCACAAAATCTCTTTTCGTGACCTGAACCAGGACACCAGCTCATCCCTCTTTGCTTATATTCCCCTCTCTCTTCATTATACAATACAAAACTGTAGAAAGTAGGACTTTTTAAAACTACATTTCATAATTATTTTTTTTTAGAGCAGGTGCTTACTTTCACCTCTCTTCGAAGACGAATAAAAGGATTACTTTCATCCAAAATACCCATCATCTCCACGGACCTTAGTGCGAGCAGAACATATTCCCACTGCACACTCCGGAAAGCGAGGCCCTTGGGTTTCCCCAAGAGGCAGGTGGAAGAACTTCTTCCACACAGGTTCCAGTTAAGGCAGCCAAGGCTGAGCTTCAACGACAACACTGGGGGTTAGCAGCCATTTTGCAAGACGGCAGTTCTTTGTGGCACACTTCTTTGTCGAGTACTATTCATCAGCTCCGGCCAAGGAGCCTCCTGCCTTTATAAGCAGTAGCACACTCAGAATTTCTGAAGGAGGGAGAACAGCTTGGGTCATTTGCAAGAGGGAAGGACACAGGAATGAAATGTTTCAGTCCCCATCCATGAGTTCGGAAGCTTGGCAGTTTGGTTTGAACAGCACGTCTGTCTTCTCCCATATTTTGCTCAAATTTGGAAGGTGCAGCAGGGATTACTTGCCAGATTTCTCCTTTGCCACACGGCTAGTTATGGGAAGATAATTTTTAATCTCTTTTTAATTCAATTAATAGCTGGTGTGTAAGACTTGTGTTGATACATGTTACATGATGGTTATTTTGGACAAAGTAATTGCCAAAACCTAATAGCTGACTATTACTGATGCACCTTCTTTCAGAAATTCTGCTTTTGAGGGAGTACGTCAATCAATGAATCCTATCTTAAGGAAATTGCAGGGGAGAGGGAAAGAGGTATTAATACATTCCGACTGAAAGAAGGACTGGTTAGTTCATAGCATTTCAGTGATTCTTCATGGGTTTTTTTCACGAAACATTCTATTTTTTGTAAAAGACTATGGCTGGCATGTATTCTTGAAGAAAGTAAATATAAAAATGAAAGCACAGATGGGAAAATGCACGTCTCACAGTATGCTTAAATTGCAAAAACAGCTGGGAATACTGAAAAAATAATTTCACAATTAAGATTTGTAATATAGTTATGGTGATGAATTTTTAGAGAAACAGAATTCTCTAAGGTCATCAGTTTGCAGCTGTCATGCTTTATCACTTCAAATCATGTAAAATCATAAAATCTGACAAAAATACTTTAGCTAACTTGCCAAAAGAACGAGGACAGATCAGTCATATTGGAGCACATTCCAAAACGTTGTTTTTATAGCCAAGATTGTCTTTTTTTATGCTAGCTTTAGATTGGCAAGAAAGAAAAGACAACATGTAGAGTATGCGTTAAAAGAAATTTGTTTTCTAACCACTGGCAGAGATAGTATTAATCCTTTATGAAGGGTTACCAACACTTATTTAAATGAAGAGCCTTCCTGATCGCTATCATATAGTTTATGTCCATACTATAGAACAATTTTCCAAAGAATCAGTAACTTATTTGTGACTTTTGTAGTCACTTTAACTTACCATTTTTCTGTTTAAAGTTATAAAGGAGGTTTTGGCTTTTGTTCTTTGCTGCCAACTGATTAGTCCATACTAATTAAGTCATGTTCCTGGCAGCATTTATAGCTACATGAATACATACATCCCTTCTTTGCCAAATGCTACCCCATATAAATGGTACAAATAGTACTGACTGCTGGTTGCATTTTATAGAATTAGTCAGTTATTGGAGCAGTCTTTCCGAATAAAGTTTGGTGATTTTCTTAATGTTTATAATCTGATTCTGCCAACTGTAATGTTTATTTTCAGAGAGAGGTAATGGTAATCACGAGTTTCTACGTAGTGCTGTGTCCCCTAGAAGGAGAAGGGAGATGGCTGGAGCTGCATGATCCTTTGTAACCACCCCTAAGACCATCAGAATCTATCAAGATTTTTTTTTTCCTTGAATCAAATATGGATTACTAGACTAAGCAATTTACCACTTTCAGGGAATTCATCTATAAGTTTGAGAAAATTCCAAAGGCACTGTTTTTAGGCTTTCTCACAACTTGTCTACTGAAATCTGAAGATAATCTTTATTCTGACAATAAAGCATCCATTCTAAGACTGTACCTGCTAGGAGAAATAGCAGAGGTCAAAGTTTATCTGCAGTCCTATCTCTATAGCTCTGTATATTTAGATCAGCAGATTCACTGCATGAAAAATGTCATTAGCCCCATAAACTCAGCAACAGCTATGTGTGATATACTGTATGAAGCTCCACTGCACTTGGGTTGTTCATTCTATCTAACGCTGATTGCAGGCCAAATGGAGAGGTCATACGCCTCCATACTGTGGCTTAGGGTTCCTGCAGCCTTCCTCGCACCGGCACTCATTCTAAGAAGCAACATGATTTAAAATTATATGCTAGAGTTTTAAGTACAGACTTTGCCTAATATTGTCTCCTAAGGGTATCACTGCATATGAGGGTCACTGTCTTCCTCTGATTGCAGTGACAACTGATTGTTCTGCTGCCATTAATTTGAAGTTTTAGATCCTTCATACTCTTGGCAGCAGGAGTTTGATAAATATGGAATAATTTAATTAAAACTAGCTTTCTTCATATTTTCAAGGGGGAAAACCAAAGAATATACGTAAGGTTTCCATGAGAAACAGCTATTTCTATTCAGACCTTGATTGTGCTTAGCAATTAATTTACAAAATAGTTCAAAAGATCTTGCAGAAGTATTGAACAGGTTGTATTACAGCATATATTGCGTGCTTAGTCACCTAATGTAGATACAGAGAAAATCACAGGGATAATGACATCTGTAATGTTTTTCCTCTAATTTTCGTTTTGAATTTCCAGAAGTGGAGTAGATCCAATAGAAAACCTAGCAACAGAAAATACAATATTTACAGCTAGGCATTTTTAAATATGCATTGAAGCTACAGTGTTTAACATATATTATGCTGTCAAAAGCTTTTTGAGTTACTGTTCTTGCACCCCTACTAAAAATGTCCTGTGCTTTATTCAAAACGTATCCTTGTGAATTTAAACCAAAGAAACTTAATCAGCCCTTCCAATACCTGTAATCATCATGATGACATTGTGTTCGCTAAGATGTTTAGTTTATACACAAAAGTGAGCAAGATGGAAAATTAACTCAAGCATCCATAATCAATTTTGCTTAGTTCTAGTGACAGGGCAAAGTCAGAACACCACTGATGAGTCTCATCAGTTCTTTTTCTGAATACTTTTTCAGAGTACAGATGAGACCTTCCTACTTCTCATAGTCCAGAAGTCTTGAGTTATCTTTAACCCAGTAATGCTTGGTCTTACTTGCCTTGCCCTTGTTTCAGACTGGCAGCGTTCTTTGGATTGGGGCCACGTCTGGTTTCTTCATGACTCATTGGAAGTAGAATTTAGCCCATAATTTGAAACATTTTTTTTCAAACTCTGTGCCAATGTGCAGCTTTCTCATTGTAGAAGGTCATCCATATATGCCACAGAAACCTTGAATTTCTGATTCACAGCTACATTTTTGAATATAAAGACAGAAAATACAGTTTTGTCAAGCACTGTTTTAACAGGCTTCACTTTACTAAATATGTGAATTGTTTGTTTGTAGTATAACTGAAGTCTGCACACTAGGAAGGGTTTCCTGGGATGAGCCTATCTTTTTGGATCCTACTGAACAGTATAACAGTGAAATGTAATGTAGTCTTCATAAAAAGAAGAAAAACCTCACAATTTCATCACAGCAGTTCATATAGGCAATATGAAGTATCTTACCTCATATATATGCCACATATGCTGCTTAATATGCATGTATGTAGTGAATGGAGCACCATGGTGCAAGGCTCTCCCTGTGTGCTTGTATTCGTGTTTCCACATCACTGCAATGTATTGGTGTTATGAAGACAACATACTGTAAAAATTTCAAATTTGCAGACAGTTTTGTTCTCTTTAAAATAGCTTTTCCTACTTGTTTTCACAGGCTAGCAATGTTGCTACTGCTTAAAGTTAGAATAAAAATGAAAGAATCACTATCCCTTCCAAGATCCGTTTATCTTGACAGACCTAGGGGAACACATTTTTAAGGGCATTGCATCAATCCCCATCAATCAGACCTTAAGCTATTTTAAATCAGCTTTTAATAAAATAATATATTTCTTTGTTTTCTGAAAGTCAGTTATCAATTTTAGTAGCTGGTAAGTTTTGGAAAAGATTAGTACACTGCAGAAGAAAAAGGCGATTGTGTCTGGAAAAGAGACCTTTTAAATTGCCTTTTCTTTATTTCTTCTCCCCCCCGCCCCCCCCCCCCTTTTCCTGGGGCAGGAAGTCCCAAAGGACTATGTGTTGTTTCTCAAGGGAAGGAAAAAAATCTTTTGGGAATGTATATGGGAATGCTTGAGATGTCTCTATGCTATTAGCTTCTTACATGCCCCATCGAGCATGTCTGCCTGTCCAGACCTCCAGCTAAGATTTTTCTCTTATCTCATTTTCCTGTCAGCAAACAAAAGGTGAAAGTAACATCATAAATGAATACTAGCTGAAAGTGAGCTGTGATTTATTGGAAAATATTCAAGCTAAAATTGTGTAATAAAATACTAAAGGTTTAAATGCTAACTCTTAAAATAGTAAAGTAAATTATATGCAGGAGATGGTTCAGTTAATCCCACCTGTGCACTAAACGAAAGCTTAGCAACTTATTTTCATGTCTGATTACACCTCATTTAGAGGAAGCCGTTTGTTATGCTTGTCTAATTTACACTTTCTAGCAGAAGGAAAAAATCTCCCCCTTCATTGGCAATAATCTACTTGAGTAACAACCAAATATTTAATTAATATAACATGAAACTCAATGCATGAAATGCCTTCATTGTCTGCACAAGTGTTCATGAATAACGACTTTCACTCTGTGTTCTTGACTGGAAGTATTTTGTACCTAATCCGAAAAGGTATTACAGCACGATCATACTTCCTGCTGTATGTTTTGAACTAACTACAAAAGCGATAGTCAAAATGATGAGGTAGAAAAAGCAAAAGAGTGCATAGGAAAAGGGAAGAGACTCTGAGAGCTGAAACTACCCCAGAGGCTTTCTTCAAGTTGAGCTCCCACCACTCCAGACACTGAGCTGGTTTCGTGCATGTGATACCGCGCTACTGCTTTCCTAACTGCGCGTGCATTTTCATGCGGTTTGTCACTCGGAGGATGACTTAGGTTCTTTATACTATATAGGATGCATATACTTTTTATGGTGCTTTTTTTAGGAGATGTAAATAAAAATGAAAAATATTCTTGGGATTTCAAAAAAATGTTAATAGAAACTAAATAGTTAACTTGACAAACCTTTTAATAGTGTGAATTTCTATACGGGTAAGGAAATAATTTAAAATCAAAGTTTAACAGCAATATCTTCTGAACTAAAATCAATTATCTGGTGATTAACCATTCTCATTAAGAGTCAAGCATATTCATTAAGGCAGTAATCTATGATTCTGAATCACCATTTTTCAGGATCACAGCTAAGTGGTATTTCTCTTAGAAATCAGGGAAGGAATTCATAAAGTTCCCATTAGTCTAAAAATAACGAATAAATAAATAAATAGTGTGAGTCATGAATGGCATTTTGCCGAAGTTCAGTAGCACTGAAGCCAGGAAGACAAGAAGCCAATGATGCTTCTGCCATTCACTGAAATGAGTATAAATATTCCTTGTTATGTGCAACAAGCCACCAACACTGAAAATTAGGATTCCTTATTTATGAACAGTATAAGAAATACTGCCAATCGATATTTAATTTTTAAATGTTAGGTTAAACCACTGGGCTATAATTCCACAAATTGAATATCCAAACTTTTTGGAGACAAGCCTACGTGTTTTCAGTCATGTTTTGTACTTGCATGGTACCATTAGGGCATCAGGACTTTACCAGACTGGTGTAAAGATGAGATTCTGCCCTAAAAAAAACACATTTGAGTAAACCCTTGCTATTCCAGATCCAAAGTAATCCTTTCCCATTTGTGTATTTTTTCCATTCCACTGGGCAATAGGCTGCTAAAATAAACTTACAGTCAGGTGTGCTGGTGGGGGTACGTACGACATTCTTCGTGAAAGACATTGGCTACGTAGCCTTATAAGCTTTACGAAACTTTTAGCGCATTTCTGTCTCAGAGTTTTCTTAATATAAAACCATTCATCTTTTTTACCTCAACTTACGATATCGACTGATTTTTTTAATGGATTCGTCTTTCAACAGGACAGCCTATTTTAGAGATCAGCTCATGATGTGGTGGAGCAATTTTCTGAGGAAATATGAAGCATATTCCTCTTTTCAAAATGTGTTATTGGGGAAATGAAAAAGAGCTAGGCATTCCCAGTTCATTCTCAGCATTGCTTTCTAGGGAAGCAGTCATCTTGCATTCCACTTCCAACCAGAAGGAAGAATGATTTGGAGTTCAAGGATCAAACTAGTTAGGAAGCTGTGGAACACAATTAGTCTCTTTTGTAAGCTATAAAACTGGGTGTCTCCTGTTTCAAAGCTGTGTTCATAGAGCATCTTTCAGCATGAAAAATCATTAGATTATTTTTTTTTGAACTTCACAGATAAAGGAAACTGAAAGCATTTTGAGTAGTTCTTAAACTTTGCAACATACTGGCTTCTAAATATAGTTTATGAGGCTTTTACAAGATTTTTTTTCCTTGAAGAAGAAGCCTCAATGATGATGCTACCAAGAGAGAACCAGCCATTGGAGCTGAAGGCCTGCCAGTTTTCACATGCTCAAGACAGTACACGTCAGCTGCTGACTTCAGTTTTGAAGGACTGAATTTGCCTGCGAAGAACTCACGCACAGATTTTTCCTGTGTATTTGTGAAAAAAAAAAAAAGAAGGTAATTTCCTCTCTTAAATGGTGTAGTTCTTTTTTTAAGACATGCTCCGTCTTTCTCTCCACTGTTGCCATTGCTAATATGCTAGCTGGGCACAGAAGGCAGTGTGTCTGAAAAGCTGCTACATTTTCATCACCAGTCTGAAAATTCCTCGCTTGCCAGACCAGAGCTGTCAGAGAACTTCCCTGAGGTTTCCAAAATGCTGGGTGGGGGAAAGCAGGATCCCAAAACCAAAATGGACTTGACTGTGACTACAGAAAGCTCTAAGAGCTGCCTTAAGTAAGGGAAGCTCAGGTGGGCACCTCTGCTTAGTTAAAAAACTGAGCATCTTGGTATGTTCTTGTCAAATGCCACTTATTTCCCTTTGCCGTTCCATTAGCACACTTAAGAGTCTTTAAAGCAAAAGCTTCTGAGGAATGCCATGCTTGAAAGATAAAACAGGAAGCTACTGTGTTAAGAGTGGACAAACACAAATATTTGGAAACAAGATCAGCACGTATAGGCAGCATATTGCAGAAACAAAATGCAGTGTGTGATGCAGTAAGAAAAAAAAATTTAAGTTATGTAATCCTGATAAAAAAATACATTTTTTTGCCTCAATAGCTAGGATTATCCATCTAAAAGCAGGCAGTTTAGTCTGCTGGAACAGAACCAAGAAGAACAGACTTTCCATCCATTGCTTCCAAAAGTTCCTCTTTGTCTCCGGTGCCCCACTGAGCGCTCCAGCGGCGATGGAAAGTCACCTCTCTGGCTGAGCTCCGGGCCGTGCTTCCGAAAGCCTAAAGCCAGGCAGCTGCCAGTTGGTGCCCTTCTATGAAGACCAGAAACTGGAGCCAGCTCCTCTCAAAACAAACGATGCTATATGGCATTCATTACAATAGAAGAGGCGGAACTCTCAGCAGAAACGGCTGAGAACCAAAGCTACGCACTATAGGATGGGAATTTTACGGGAGGAAAGTGTCTCTCTCTGTCAAGATCTGATGGGATGGGCCGCTGAAGAGGAAGACTTTTAAATGCACTTTCCAAAGACTTCCTTGGATGCAAGACCCTGCTCTCAAGATGAGAAACCTCATCTAGCAATAAAGTAGAATGTCGTTGATACTGCACGCAGCTACCCAGAAAAAGAAGCTATCTGTTTTAATACCCAGGAGAGTGTGCATGTAGGTGAGAGTTAAAGAGAAATTTAACAACAAGGACAAAAGAATCCAGAACCAAGAATCCTGAATGACAGCGGACATGGAGAAAAGGGAGTTCAGACTGGACAGCCAGGAAGCTGAATGGTTGTAATGATGGGAAAGAAGGGGGGAAAAAAACGAAAAAGGAACTGAATCTGTGTGAGCAGAACTTTAAAAATTCACGTGTCAGGGATAGGAATTCATAAAGGCAATGAGCTGCAAAAGGGGGCTGGAAGACTGATCTTAAAGCCAGATGAGGGAAGGAATTGTCTGATTGGCTTGAAAGTTAAAAAACATTGTGAAGTTGGAAGGAAATTCACTGAGGAAAATGGTGAGCGCGAAGGACTTGACAGGATGAGACTCCTGGGAAATGTTACTCCCACGTGGACTTGAGAGGGACAAGAAAAGGAAAATGTGTATTTCCTTATGATTAAAAGTATCACTCTTTCTTCTATTCCAATAGCATCCTTACTAGTTAGAGGTAGTCCACATGAAGTAAGCCTTAAAGCACATGTCTGATTTACTCCATTATCAACTTCAAATAGTTTAAAAAAAAAAGTTTCAACTTTTGAGTCAAATGAGTTTTCAGATACATCAGATGAAATCTCAGTTTCCCTAAGAAGTCAGTGGGAATTTTTTTACTTGCTTTGAGCAGAGCTAGGTTTTTGTATGCTGTCCTCAGAGCCTTTCTAAAATAATAAAGTTTACCATAACAAAGCAGCTGAACCCAAGACATGGATAAGTTTTCTCTAGATGCAAGTCAAATAAACTTACATGTCAGGGGAAAAAATCAGGGTATTATTAACTATATTTAAACTTTCTTCCATAGCTGGTAAACTGTAGTTGTCAGAATCCTTGCTTGGACACGGTAAGATTTCAACTGTGTCACACTGTTTGTACTTGTCGCAGTTTACACTCTTTCTAAGGGTTGGGTTATTAGTCTTAGGGTTTACCTTCTAGTTATGTGAACTTGGTTTCATCGTGTGAGTAGTTTTCCGAAAACATTCCCAGTAAGGCTCCAGTAGCAGTTACAACAGGGTTTTTTAATTTACTATTACTTTGTAGGCAATCATTATATCTGATAGAAAATCTGGCATCAGGATGGAAGTTTAAGGCAAGTGAAAACACAGGGATAGTTAATGTGGTCAAAGTTCAGACCTCATGCAAGGAAGCTTGGTTTTATTTAAGTTCCTTAGAAGCAGAAAAATACAAGATTTTGTCTGGGTTTACTCATTCACTTAAGCTGTCTTTTGCCTACTTTATCCATTTTTTTAAAGTTGTATTAAGAAATTGGAAGTTGGTGTTCCCTTTGAATAGCTGAATTACCCTGTTTATAGAAAAGCTTTCTGAAAAGAAAAGCAAAAAACATGGAAATTGTTTCATTAAGTCTTCACTAGGAAATTTTCTTGAATATTGAACTGTCTGAATGGACAGGGCATTTGTTAATGCAATAGGAAAGTACGGCAAGCGTGTTTTCCATTGCTACATGTATTTCAGTCGTGATCTACAGCTTTTTTGATGTTTTAATGTTGACTTTTTGCACAGCTGAGGCTGTCAAGTTGACAGCTGATACTGTGGAAAAATGAGGGTACTGCTTCTTGACCGATGGGCACATTCTCCTTAAGGGGCTGGTTTATATTTCACTTTGAAACTGTAGGTTTGAACTAGTATCTCGCAGGCGGTTACACCTTGCAAACGCAAAATGGGGAGGAAAACTGTTGCACAGAACCTAATGTTGTAGTTCAAAGGAAAGGACCTAAAGGAGGTATATCAAGTGTCTTAGTACGATGTCTGCGAGTTCTGTGGAGGAAGACAGAACTAAAATGATTTTTAGGTGCCAGCTATCAAAATTAAACCTCTCAGCTTGCTCAAATACCTCAGTGTAAGACTATACATCAGGCCATACAATTAACAGCAGGCCTCTGATGCGCTGACGTCGTATCATACGTAGGGGAGCTGCTGCGGGGGGTAAGGGCTGTTGCTATTGCCCAGGAAATGTCCTTTCCACTGAGCTGGGTGTCTCCCCATTCCCACACCCTGACAGAATGGAACAAAAGAGGCTTTTTCCTTCCAGGATCACGCACGTCAGGTGCGGGCCTGAACCAAAAAGCAAGCGCAGCGATGAAACTGATACCGTGAGTACACGAGGTGAATGACTTAATGCTTGCAGTGTGAGAAGGAGCAGGTCTGCAGAGCTGTTGTTTGCACAGGGCTTAATACACTGCTCAGTCGTTTTTGTACTAGAGATTTGAAGATTCTACGGTTTTTAAATGGATACAGTTTTTCTTTCTCCAAAGATGAGAACTTTTAGCTTTTCTGCCTGTCAAAAAGTTCTAAGTAGAGTGTTACTTAAAGATCAAATATTTGCCTAGTGTGTTTTCACATGCTTTTGACAAACACTTTATTCATTATAGTATAATGCTGTATGTGCATTACAGTATAATACGGTAACATTGCTTCTGAAGTAGCTCAAATGATGACAGTTGGGTGATGATGCTGTACCACACCAGAATGCTCTAATATGCTAGTTTTGACTTTATATGGAATTACTCTGGTCCTTGTGTATGCCTGAGCACAGCTTTTGAAATGCACGTAGCTATTTTCAATTTCTTGATAATTACATTATTAAAAGGTACTACACAGTCTAAAAACTGAATGCCTCTTAAAGAACTTCAGCTGCTAACACTGACAGAGTTGTAATGTTTCAAGCAAGGCTTTTTTCCCTCCCCTTCTGGAAACTTAAATAATAAGATGTCATAGCTAGCTACTCAATAAAATAGTCTGCTAAGCTGTAAATTAAGAGGGTAAAGGGACACTGTGTAGTTTCCTTTATTTTTCACCACTATCATGATGCTTAAGACCTGAATACAAATACAAAACTGGAAAGAGAATTTTTTCCCTACAGTACTAAAGGGAGTTTGAGCAAAGTTAGGACACTACATGCCCCTTGGGTTTAACAGGAATCTCTAGAGACAGCTGAATTGGAAAGAAAGTTGCTGTCATCTAAGAACTCTGAAGTATTTGCTCATCTAGAGAGGGAAATGTTTCGCTCCTGACAGCTTCTGTGAATAATATAACCCTGTGAAGAATAGTAGATTTCCATCCATACTTTTACTAACAGAGAGAGAAGTTGAGATAGAAGGTTGCATATTCCATCAGCCTTCTCTTTTTAGCAGTAAGACCTTGTTATGACCTTAGTAGGCGCCTGGAAGATTATTAGATAAACTGGTAAAGCTTCGTATGGGCGTTATAAAGACAGCAGATAAGTTCCTGTAGTTTCCCTCTCTCTGTCCAGACTCAGCCATAATGTGCTGGAAGCTGGAGTAAGAACAGACAGGTATCTCCTAATCATACAAACTGCAGGATACGTTTGCTGAGCTTTGTAAACAACATCTTAATTTTAGGGTTAACCTGTTCCACAAACAGATTAATAGGGTTTTCAGTAATTACTTGGAATGTAGTAAGCATTTTCGGGGGGGGGGGGGGGGGGGAAGGCATTTAAGGAGCAGTAATGTATTTTCCCAGGCAGCTTGAAAACTGACAGAGCGAGTGTTTGCAGAAATACTTAGGTGTGGGATTTTTTTTACACAAAACTGGATCTGGATTTTGTAACCTGAAGAATTCTTTAACACTTCCTCTGCGCTTGGTTTACTTAGAATAGACTTTAGATTCACCAAACAGTATTTCAATTATTCTCACTAGAGAATAAATACAATTCTTTTTTCCTCTGCCCCATTTCCTAGAGATATGTCTGTTAAAGGAAATGAAATGATCACAGTATTTCCAGTTGTAAAGCACTTTTTAACTTTTTGTGTGTGTGAGAGGTTATTTGGTTTAATTTGTTCCACTGTGGAATGTGCCATATCTCTAAGGCATTTCTAAGTATTAAATTACTGTGCCATACCTTTTTTTTCCCAGATGCTTTGGCTTATGAAATTATCTGATGCTCCTATTATTTTTTTCACCTGTAATTTATATTTGGCTAGTCTGAGAAGTTCAAAGAACAAAATGGCAGATAAAATTGTCTGTGCTTATTTCTGAAACTTCATATTCAGTGCCACAGAAACTCTCCTTTTCTTGAAGGTTATATTCATACTTACGGTCCACTGACAAATCGTTTCCGCAGTGGTTTAGCTGTTATTAGCAGTGAGAGATTTCCTAGGGTGCATTTGGACTACCAAAATATTTTCTGTGTGTGACATCCTTGTTTTGTATACTAGTACACACATGGAATATTTTTTTATTCAAGAGCCATCTTCTCCCATTTTCCCTTCTGCAGTCTGCACGGGTATTCTTAAGGCTCCCGTCAGTATCTTGTTGCTAACTAGATGCCAGAACCTTTTATTTCAGAAGTACAACTTGCTGTTGTTCCAGGAAGAATTTTTTACGCTAAGGGTGGTGAGGCACTGGAAGAGGTTGCCCAGAGAGGCTGTGGATGCCCCATCCCTGGAAGCATTCAAGGCCAGGTTGGATGGTGCTTTGAGCAACCCGGTCTAGCGGAAGGTGTCCCTGCCCATAGCAGGGGGCTTGGACTTGAGGAGCTTTGAAGGTGCCAATCTGTGATTCTATGATTCTGTCAGGATGTGGGAATGGGGAGACACCAAACTCTATGGAAAGGTCCTGATTTGACTCTTGTACCTAAGCTGTTTTAACAAGTGGGAAGCATAATCTTTATCTAGATATTCATACCATATTTGCAGCCTAGTCCACATTTCTACTTTCTACCTATTGTCTCTTGATTCTGAGGCTGACAAACTTCAGTGCCAAAGTAGTATGCCAGGATGAGGGCCCTGCAGCATGCTGGCTTTTACAACTTCTTCAGCAATGCTGATAAATTGGCTTCTTCAAGGTAGATTTCTTTTAAGTTTTCCATTCTTCTATTTCTCTCTCTTCCAGGCTAAAGAGACAGGCTGAACTTACTCTAGGGAGCTAATTAAGGTAGACTGAGTCATCTGATGAAACTCTGGGTTTACTAAGGTCCAAAGAAAGACCTCAGAGTGGCACCTCTCTGTGGTAGACCCTAACCTAAGATCTGACACTATGTCTTCTAACTCAGTTGGCAGCCTTTTGCATGTCTAGCCCTATAATAATGGCAATGATGGAGGAAGACAGTCTTGCTTTGCCCCCATCCTGGCTTTCAGCCAAAGCTGCATAAAATCCCATGAAATAACAGATGCAACGGGAGGTTCTTGCATTAAAGTATGTGAAAGGTTGTTAAGTAACTAGTGGTTTACTAAGCTGCCTTAGTTTACTGTAAGAAGTATTGTAAATCAAATAACGTATAATGTGGTGTATTTTCAAAACCACAAATACTGTAGTATGAAAAGGACAGTGTAATAGTCACTGAAGATACTAGATACCATATTTTGAAGGTTGGAAAAGGATATCTATTTCTTCTAGGCAAAATTCCACTCTAAGCAATACATACGTGACAGCTTTTTTCTTGCGACTAGGAATCGAGTAAATTATATCATTTCCTTGGTAAATTATGGGGAGATGCGCGCTATTGAATTTGTTCGTAACTGACAACAAAAGGAGCAGTAACAATTGTCTGTAAAAGAAACATCGTTCTGAACCTCAGTCTCTCTGCAAAAGTTTCTAAGATATTCGAAAGGTTATGCTGTTAAGTTTTATATGTTAAGTGGGTATGCAAACAGAAAGGACTGGAAACTGTCAGTTCAAGCATCTCCGGGCTCATTTCCTATATGTGCCCTTGAAGAAAGAGAAAAAAGAAGAAAAACAAAGCAGTTGATGTCAATAATTAATGGGGAAAGTCTCCCAATTTGCCAAAGACAGTAAGTTTATGATTATATTGATAACAAACAAAGCACATGAAAAAATATCTTGAATGCTAGTAAAAGACTGGTTCAGTAAAATAAGCCTCCCTTTATCACGTTTTTTACTGATAACATCTTGGAGATGACAAACTCTCAACTTCAGATCTTGTAGATCCATACAAGAAAATCTCTAGTCGTCTTTGTTGCTTTTGTGCGGTTTCATACCTGTATCACCAATTTGGTATTTGTGGAATGCTGCAGAAATAGTCTTTACAACATAGTTTTTAAATACATGCAAAAGTGTCATTTCAGATCCTTTCACGGAAGTTTACCTACAGGAGATAGAACAGTAAACTGCATTTAAAGCAGCATGCAAACTTTATCTGGTAACATGTACTAATTTGAAAGTACAAAAGTATTTTCTTTTGGGTCCTGCCAGTACTCTTTTGCTTAGCAAATACATAGTTGATAGACAGAAACAAGCACTTTTCACAGTAAGTGAAAACAGATGCATTACTTAAGAAAGGAATGCAGCTCTTGATTCAGAGTCAGAGTAATCTCTTGCGTACTTCAAGATCCAACACTGTACGATGTATTTGTCCTTGTCCATTGTGTGCAGATGTTTTTGGATGATGGCATGTCAGAATAACTTTTCGTATTTGAGAGATGAAGTTCAGTACAACTGTGACAATAATTATAACTTCTCATTGGTAATTACTCATCAAAAATCACAAGTGTTCATTCCCGTACATCTTAAAACATCTGATTTTCTTGTGCCTAGGGAAGAAACATGTTTCAAAGCGACAAAGGGTTTTTAGCTTCCAGAGTATCATGACAAGGGAAAACAAATCTCAGTTCAGAGTATCCAAAGATACTGCATCTCTATGAGCAAAGTGTCCCTCCCCCTCCTAGTCTGCTGGGATGGTTCAGGATGAAGTTCTGGTCTTTTATTTTCTAGTCTCTTGATCTGCTGATGAACTACAAATAAATTACCTATATTCCATGTGCTATAATCCATTTGATCATTCATCGTTTTCAGCTGTTTAGAACAGGAAAGACTAAGAAAATATGATGCCTTTCTTTTACCCTATTGCTTTGGATACAGTCATATCTCCTGAGTCACAGCATCTAGTTTATGTACTAACAAGTAAATTCAAGTCAGCATTCAGTTACTTCAGTATCTTAACACCTGACAAAATGCGGTTCCTGGAGTAGAAATGCTGTGATCCAAACGGTAAAGCTGCCATTAATTCAGACAGAGGTTTGTTTAATTGTGGAACTTGAGGGAATTGCCTGTCTTGCAGGAATATTTGAAAACCTGATGTTGTTTTTATATTAAAAAAATCCAAAGTATAATAGCCAACATACATGCCTACATTTAAAATATCTAGTCTTGTATCTCAGCTGCATACCAATCCGCTACCCTCTCAAATTAACTGAAAATCTTATCATTGAGAGGGTTGTTCTCCCTGCCCACATGTGCATTAGGAAAAAAAATCTTACACTTCAACCTACAAATGGACCCCAAGGTAGGGAAAGTCAAAGAAGAAAGTTCATTTCAGGTGTATTGCTGCAGAGTTGATCTAGGAGTTTGCCCTTCACTCTACAGAATCGCTTACTGGCTTACTGCTGAACACTGGACCGGGTGGAATAGTGCTTTGTTCTAGTACGTCATCTGAAAGCTTAAACATAATCTACTTCTGAAAGACATCCTCCAGTTTTATGTATGGTACGTACAGAAGTGGCATAAGGCATTAATACAGTTCAGGCCAAAAAAAACCTCTGTTTGCATGAAGCAGCGACTCGTAGCAACTGTAGAACAAACTCTTCTGCTCTCTCTGCAGGAGCAGATCAGAAAGGAACCTCGACCTACATAACTCATTTTCTTCCTATTGTGTTTGTCCATTAACCAGATGAAGCGCACGCTTCCCAGGCTGCTCCATTCATACAGCCTCCTGTTCATTCAGAAACAGAGTGTTTCCTTTGGTTGATGGATTAAAGGCAGGAGCGGGTGGGAGGAGTGTAAAAATGTTTGGGGATGTGCAGTACTTCAGGAACAACATTTAAAGGTTAATTCACACTGAAAGTTTGTAAAGTATTTTTGGGTTTGTTACACAACTTGAAAACAAAACAGGTGCTGCCTCTTAAATGAGCAAAAATAACTTTTAAAAAAGCAAGACCTAAAGCAGTTTTTTGTGCAATTGCTGAGAAGGTAATGTCAGGTTATTTTTAAAATCAGTCTTATACTACACTTTCAATACAGTATAAAAACAAAGTGAACAATTTTTTTTTTGCCCTGCCTTGACTAATCTAGCATTATATTTTGGTTAAGTTGAAATACGAACCTAGGAATGTGTATTAGTGACCTTAAAAAAACCAGCAAGTAAACTCTGTAAGCAACTTTAAAGGTTATTGTTTGCTTTTCATCTTCACTTGCAGACCAGGTGTCTCTAGCAAAGCAAATCTGAGGAAAAGCTACTTTTGACAGAGTCCCTTTGTGAACAAAACGGATGACATAAAAAGCAGGTGTTAAAATAGTGGAAAAGGCAAACAGCAGTTATTTTACAGGATGTTTAGCTGTGGAACAGCTAGAAAAAAAAAATCAGGCTATTCTAAAGTATCTGATTTGGAAATCTTTGCTCAAATAAAAGAAACATTTCTCTGTCTCGTAAAACAGAATCTGCCTTTTGATCCCCCAAAGAATGGGTCAGATATACTTACCCTATTCCTCTTGGAACTGATTTCCCAGGGACTGACAGGAAAAAGCACAGTTTTTACTAAATAAGGGTGCTGGAATTTGCTTACTGCTTTCTGTTTACCTGATGGCCCTTATGATACTGTGTTTGCCTACCTAAGTGGCATTTAGCACTTGAGTCTTGTGTGTGATTCTACTATTTATGTTAGGAAATTGCTTAGCAGCTGGGTAGATTACACTGGTTTACCATGTGCGTTTTTCATCCTGCATTGCACATCTGTTAATGTTGGTCTTAACATTACAATAGCGAGGACTGTAAATTAGTAACTAGAAAGGTAAGTGAGTATGGGGAGGGAAGGATGTTTGCCTGTGAGATTAAAAAAACCCAAAAGCTACCGAACTAACATTTGCATTTTGGATTTAAGCTTCGAGGTTCGTTTTCAGGTAGATGGAAAGAGGATGCTTTCTGCTTTTAGGTATGACTTCTGTTTCTTACACACACAAATTCGTCAGCGGGCTTCTTTGGTTAAAATTTGTAACTGATGAGAGAAGTGAACCCTCGTGCAAAATTATTTTATAGTCATGTAAGAAGTGGCTACGCATTGTGGAGAATTGTGAATTATCTCCGTTCGCAATAAATACTTTCTTCATGAAAAAACCCTTATGGCATCACTGGAACATTTATTTGGAGATACTATGTCAACTGCTCAGGGAGGTCTTCAAAATATTTATTGCTTAGAAGACAGGCATCTTGGCATGGCACATAAACACTTGTAAATTTACTATGCAATTAAACTATACTAAGACACTTTTTCAGGTACCAGTGGAATAAAGGTTTATTAAATCAAAATCTATTGAACTGTATAGCATTTAGAATAAAATGAGTTGCTACAAAAATATGGACTAGTGATCAGGTTTATTCTCCAGTAATATTAAGACTATATGCAGTATAAATTTTTTCCTGCTGTTTCAGGTATAACTTTACAAATGTTGCCACTTCGGCAATAAACGTGTTGTTTTCCCTTAGCTGCAGTGGAGCTGCATTAAAGGAAGCTATGTGGCATCTGCAACACCTTTTCCAGAATATTTTTCCCTTGAATATTGTATGTTTGAGTGGAAATGTTACAGGATGCAAAGGATATCCGCTAATGAACTTTCTTCAAATTCTGCCACTTCACTGGGCTAATTTTGCTGCAAGTCAGGCTTAGAATCACAGTTCTTTACCAGTGGGGCTTAACATGTTCAATTCTGCCTGAGAGTTTTGAAATCATGTTTCGGAGACCGTTTTCCCCCCATGCCTCGGAAAAAGGTACATTCTACGTTCTTTAAACATAGATAAAATAGCCCTTGTCAGTTAATCATAAATTAGCAGCGGGTCCCTTCATGTCAGAAATTTCAGTCATGCCCGCAGTCTGCCTGCGAGTGTAAGTACCGTTTGGCCACTCAAATTACCGAGTGGCTCCTCAAACGTAGCGACGAACTTTAAAGCACGAGCTCTGCAGAGCAGCGCAGTTCTCCCTTCCTTTCCAGTCAGCAAAATTATGTTCTCAGGCTGCAAAACGACTGTTTGACTGAAAGGCGATTCGGAAGTTCAGTTCAGATAAGGCACGCTGTGAATTGTTTTTAGAGAGCGTTGGAAGAGAGGAGAAACCGCGACGGAACAGGTAAGAGGGTGTTGTAAGCAAGCTTTTCGGAACAGAAACGGCGTGACCCTACCTTCATCAGCCACTGAGTGTTGTTTTCCATGATGTTTTCGAGTAGCTGCAGCCTTTGAACCGAATCATCGTAGTCCAGAGGAGCATCCCTTTGCACGGCGTTGGACACGAAAGAGGCAGAGGAGCGGCAGTTGTCCGCCTCGGGCAGGAGGAAGGTGTAGCTGCACGCCCCGTGCTGCACCTGGTACTGCTTCTTCCCTATCGTCTCCATGCTCTTACTGAAGGAGTTGTATCCTGAAGCTAAGAAAACGCCGCAGCCCCAAAAGAAGTAAAGACTCAGCTGCATTGTAAGTCCTGCGCTGGCCCCGCGGCCCTGCCTTCCTGCCCGAGCGGGAGCCCAGCCCTAGTGAACCTGCCCCGGGCCCCGGCCCGCCGCTGCCATGGGCCGGGAGCACCAACGAGGGCCGGGCCGGGCCGGGCTGGGCTGGGCTGGGCTGTTTTTTTTTTTTTTTTTTTTTGCCGGCCGC
>JAVKLA010000017.1:4678627-4718317 GCA_034782735.1 Sagittarius serpentarius | reverse complement strand
GCCTTCCGGGCTGCGAGCGCACATTGCCGGCTCATGTCCAGCTTTTCATCCACCAGCACCCCCAAGTCCTTCTCCGCTGGGACGCTCTCAAGGCTTTCAGCCCCCAGCCTGTACTGATGCCGGGGCTTGCCCTGACCCAGGTGCAGGACCTGGCACTCGGCCTTGTTGAACCTCGTGAGATTCATACAGGCCCACTTCTCGAGCTTGTCTGGACTTGGACTATGAATTGACTAAAAAACAGTCCACCAAGAAATTGGGTCTACGTAGATAATTCACTCTGGAAAGATCATTCTTTTACGCCATAGGTGCATTTTTCAAGGTTAAGGGCACTATACCTTTGGTAAACATCAGTTGAAATGTTTAAGCAGTGCCTGTTCTGGAGCCCCATTGCGGCCCATGGCAAGGAAGGATGGGCTAGCAATGGACTGAGTTTTCAGCCAGCTGTGAAGTATTCCAGGCAGGACTACAGCAGGCAGGGAAAGGGTTAGGAGTCATGACCTAAACTTTGTTTTAATTTCGTATCAAGTATAAAGAAATATTTTCTGAGGCTAAGATCTATAAGGCTGTAGAAACTCCTCTAATGAGAAGCGGTGGAATCCCTGTTGCACGAGTAATTTAATATAGATGGGCAAAACACTGAAATATGTGAAGGAAAATCCTGTACTGGCAGCAGTAGGAATTAAGTGACCTAATAAGCTTTTTCATCTCTTGATTTCTCTCATTAAACCTCATCACTTTGCTGAAAGAAAGAAAAATGTTTATGCTGGACCTCCATGTGAAAAGTGCTTATAGAAAAAATATCCCTCTTCAGATGATAAAAATATAATTAATATATTTGAGATAATTTTTGCATTTTCTCACAGCCATGAAATTAAAACTGTCAGCCACAAGCTAATATTAATGCCTGGAAACTGCTAAACACAATTATTTCAATATAATGCAGCAGCGGTTTTAACATTGGAAATTATTATGGGTTTAGATTTCATTGCAATAGTGGAACAACTTCATTTTATATTATTAATTCTACCAGTTATGTGCAAAAGAATATAGTTAGTCCTATTACTAAAAGCATCAGAGTGAGACTGTGCTTGATAGACTATTATGGCCCACATGTGAACCCGCTTGGCTGAGACGTTAACCACCAGAGAATTTATTCTCAGCTATCGATAGCTTAATTGCTACCTTTGTTTTCAGATTTTTAATACTTAATTAAACATCTTTACAATGAATAACGTAAAAAATGCACTTCACAGACATTGTCAACATAACAAGCCACAAAGTTTACATCACAATCAGACTGCTCTTGGATTTTCGTAGCTTGAGAGAGATTATTTTCTGACTTTTAAGACCTCTGTTTTGGAACATTTATGCTATGTGAAGCGGGCTTTTTTGTACTCATGTATTTTACCTTGCCGGTTCTGCAATAGGGTGGAGGAAAATCTGCACTCACCTATCCCTTACCTAACCGCTGGCCCACAGTTTTACACTGCAGTACCCCCAATAAAGAAAAATAGCGCGTACTTTTAAGACAGTGATTTCAATAAACTGATAGCCTGGAGGACTAAGGAAAAAACGATGCTTTAAGGGCAAACTGTGGCCCTCTCGTTTAGAAGGCTTTTCTAGGATCAGTCAGAACCTTTTTCTGACGTGTCTAGCATGCACAATGGTCAGAAGCTGCTGAAGTAAACAAAATGTGGGTCTGTTCTCCGTTATTATAATATGCAGATACCCTGTGTCTGCTCACAGAGGATGCCCCAAGGCTTTTAAAGCTGTTAATGACATGAACAGTGGCCAAGAACTGTCTTTATTTGAAATACAAGTGTATTTTAAAAGTAAATCAGAACGTGTGAATCCTCAACCAGTTGCCACTTGCATTAACTTTACACAGTGAGGATTTTTTTTTAAAGGTACAGATTTCTCACCAAACATTCACTGGACTAGTTAAACAATTGGAAGTATTTTCAAGAAGTGTCACCAGTAGTTAAAATATTGGCTTTCATGGCTGGTCCAAATGAGAACTGGGCTTTACACTAAGTGAAACTCGGGTTCCCTCTCATTGATTTCTCAATGTTTGTAAATTCAGTAAATACTCATTCATCAAATTCCAGCTCATTGCTGGCTCTTCCATGTCAGAATGAGGCATCTATTTCCAAAAAATGAAGTGGCAGATGGTTTAGTAAGTATTGCCCCATATTACGGCTGGGGGAATGAAGTCATTTTAATGAACAGAAGACAAACAGAAATGAAGGTATTCAGAATTAGAAATAAGGGAGGGAAGGTATCTTATCTTCCCCCCCCCCCCTTAGTTAATCTTCTTTTATAAAAGTAGAGTTGTGAGTCCTAAATACTAAATGTTGGAATTCAGGACAGTTTGGTACTGTGGAACAGCTCTGTACACGGACATCAAACACACCGCAGTTGCTACTGTATCTGCTGTACATGCAGGTTTTATTCGTGTACGCACTGTGTCATTTCTCCAGTTCACTAGGCATCTGAAAACCAGCCTGGTTTCTATGAACATATGTGGAAAGCCATGCCCCGTATGCTTTTCATATGAGACACAAGACTTGACTGTGTAATACCGGACATCCCCTGTTAGGTGGGACATCTGCCAAGCCCAGCAGAAAGAAAAGATGCAGGCAAGAGAACAAAACCGGAGGAATAAATGATTCCTAAATCCTTATTCTGGTTTTAATGTTTTTATAACTCAGCTGTTATAGTTCACTTTTAACAACGTCTCTGAGCTGGAATAGTCATGTATTCGGTACCTTCTAGTCTATTTAATGCTTCATGGTTAACACTTTAAAATGTTTAATGTTCGTAAGTGATTGACAGTCAGATTTTCAAAGGTAATACTCAATGTAGGCTTGGAGTCTTCCAAGTATCCTGGTATGTCCCCCTTTGCATCTTTAGGTACCAAGGTATCTCTGATCCATAAGCATGGAAAAGCATAAGAGCCTTTTAATATGTTATGTGCAGGAGTATTTAGGTTATATTTGAAAGCTGAACTGCAGCTGTTATAAATTGTCCTAACAGTTTGGGGGTAAAAAACAAATGTTACCGTGTTTTGGGGCACGCCAGTGTTGCCAGTGCTTGCGTTACTCAGCTGTTTTGGTCTGTTACATCCTGGATTGTGAACTAATTAGATTAAGAAAAAATGAATGTTTAAATTTAGGGGAAATAATTCTTTTCCTCATGGTTACAGAAGCATGAAAATGTTACTCTGCAAAATAGCAATAGAAGGCAGCAAATAAATAAAAACCATAATTCTGGTTTTAGCATGATTTTGGAAGCCAGAATCCTGATTTCCGGGTAGTTCAGTTAGCAGTCATGGCCAGGTACATTCCGCTGAGAGTCTCCATTGTAAGACCTTTCTTTCACATTTCCAAAATGTGACAGTAAAAACTGATGGTAGTCTACAGATTTGATGTTGCTTTTGAGACTTTTTTCCTTGCACCTATTTATACATCTAATACTGTTCAGCCCCTCTTTATTGGCATGTATGTGTTTATCACACCTATTGAGAAGCAAGTCCTCTCAGTACCTTTGATACTGTTGAAAACTTCAAATTAACTTGGAATTGGGTGTCCTGCCTACAGGAGCACAATATGATCCACAGTTGCGTACAGGTTTCACTTACTAAAACGTATTGTGGTGGCTGCAGGTAGAAATTTTATAATGTGGAGGCTAACGCATATGGAGATTTTTCTACGCACTTCACCTCCCAGTCTAACAGAAGGAATCCTGAGAATATTTACTTTCATTTGTCATGTTTGCAGTACTAACCATGTTACTAGAGGTGGCAGAAACCACCTACCTGCCATGCTCTCACCTTCAATACCAGGTCAAAGAAGGTGCTACCAGGCCATTGCTTTCTGCAAGTCATGTGCTCCTTCTCTGTCTAATATTCTACTGCTCTTAGGTTGTCCGTGTTACATCTGCAAAACTCAAAATAATCCCTATATTCATTTGATACATTGCTACGGACAAGAAAGAAAGGAACATTTATATATTCAGGATGAGAATGCAAATGACTCTTTTTATTTAATAAAGACAGATTGTTGAGCCTGGCACTAATTTTATCCTTTATTACCAGTGAAGACATGAGAACTTGAAGTACATCCTGCTTCCATACCAGGGAAATTGGCTCAAACTGGAAGGAGGAAGACATAGCGAAGTTTTTTGTGGACTGTGTCCTTTAAATGTTAGTTTACAAAGGCACTCTGAGTCAAAAGGCCAATTTTATCCAAAAGATGTTTTTTAAGACATACGTAGCATATTCAGACATACGTAGCATACTCAGGCAAAACAGCTGAGATGAAACAGTTTCAGAAAGCCACTGGACTTTATGGATGCATCTGACTATTGCTCAGGAGCCCATTCATTCGGGGAAGGATGCCCACCTACCCCTGGGGCTTCTCTGGCTGATGTACTTGATTTATGCACTTGAACACGTGATCATGTCCTGTAATGATTTACAAATAGCTTCTGACACCCCAACTAGCTGCTCAAAGGAGCTCTGTTTTAGCTACATAGCTAATACTCCGGGATAAAAATCAGTGTCTGTAATTCCTTTTTGCCACTTTGTAGTCCTCGCTTACAGCACGACTCGCAGATCTCACTAAGAGGATCCTGATGCCTTGCTACGCTTTGGTCAGAAGAACTTTTCATCGGTTACTTTGCTCATAATTTTAACGTATGCCACCAGTTTCCTCTCTGCGTTCAACTGGTTTGGACTAACATGGGAATGAAAAATGAGTAAATGTAATTTTTTTTGCTAAACGAAGGCGCTAAGTGTTGACAGGATGGCTGATTCCAGCCCAGACTTTTCTCTGCGTATAAACATAGAATACATTTCATAAACCAAAACTGCAGTTTTTTGTTTGTTTGCTTTTGGGTTTTGTTCCAAGTTTCTTGAGAGGAGATGATCCTTAAATGAGAAGAAACACTAGGGTGTGTTTCCATAAACTTATATGAGAAATACTGTGGTAACAAGGCACCAGAAGAGCAAGCAAAACCTGGAGTAGGGAAGCTGAAATTAATGTATAGATATTAAGAAGAACAGAGCCAGGTCCAGTCATCTTTGCAGCCAATATTCATTGCTAGGAAGAAGCAGAGGTTTATATTGTTCTATTGATACAGTTTTGGTAGATTTCTGGCTTGCTGCAACTGTAACATGTTCTACTTTTACATTATCGTCTGAATTGTAACCTCGCACTTCTAGAAGATCAGTATTTGGGGAAGCTGTCTTCTTATATAAAACCACAATCAAAGGTTTATTTTGGTCTTTTTTCCACGGTAGCAAAAGCCTGGTTAAGTTTATGTGCCTTGTCTTTTTTTTTTCTCTTCTGGTGATGTTATACTGTGATTGTGTTTGCCTGCATGATTCATTACAAGCTTGCTGGCAGATGGTCACGTACACTTTGCAAGAGTGCTTGATGCTAATAATAATCAGCTTTTAGCTTTTATATCTCTTTTCCTAGGTTAAGTAATGTATGTTATCCTAATGCGTAGAAAATCATGGTTGTTTTCAGTCACTGCCATCTAAGTACTTTTATCCTTCAGTTAAAAAGGTTTATCTGTACAGGTTCAGCCTTTCACGAGTGAAAGTTAAATTGCATGGGTGGATGGTAGCGAGAGAAGAATTAGTGTTCCATCTTCCTTATAGGAACAAGTGGAAGAATAAGTGTTTCATGAGACCAGTATGTGCCAGAAAACCTCCTGGCTCCTGCATATGAATGATTTTTTGTTGGTTAAGCCACTGGAGCCCCACAGGGGCTATGTAGCGAAAGCTCCAGAAATCCTGCTTTGTCTCACTTGATCCCCACACTTGTTACAGTAGAAGGAAAGTGTTTATGTGTATTTTATTGCATAATAGTAAATCAGGCTTACGTGCAGTGTTTATCTGTAATGGTTAAAATGCTGTCAGTCCAAAATACGTTCCATTTATTTAAATGGTGAAATGGTAAAGAGCTACTTCTATGTAGCGCAGTAAAATGTGAGTATCAAGTAACGTCGTTTTATAAGAGGAAGAATGTGTTGAATTATGTGCTGTTATCATTATAATATGACACAGACACGTTTCATGGGGTTTTTTTAATACCAAGGCTAACATTTATTTAACAGTAGTTCTAGATGGAATAGCTGAAGAAGGCACAATGTGGTGGAACTTTGTTGGGACTGTTTATATCTGTCTTTATGTTGGAAAAGAAATATTTCTAGTCTAGTGGTTTTAGTGGAGACAGCTGTTGAGATGCTCTTGTTGGTTTTTGTTTACCATAATTGTGGTATACTATATCCAGACAATAAATTAGTTATAACTCTGACTCCCTCAAAACACGATGTCATGCAATGGTTCCAGCAAAAGTGAATCTGAGTCATTTAATTAAAGTTCCCTTATTTTTAACAAATTCCTTCCTCTGTTTCTTCATTGAGTCATAAGCAAAAGGTTTTACTGCAACTCTAGTTACGTTCTTGCAAGAGCATTTGACACTGAAGTCCATGACAAGGTGTCTACAGTGTAGGATCATGGCCTACAGACTTGATAAGATATTTTTCTGAATGTAATTCTCAGTTACAGTCTTACTCATCTCCTCAGAGCATTAGAACGTACATTTTAGCCGATACAGCTCCTCTTCTCAGACTCTTTCATAAGCGTGTCTAATGTATAGTCTTAACTGCTGGATTCTGTCCTCCAAAATCAAGGCTGAAGTAATTCACAGATGATATGAAGAAAATACTCCATGAGCCTGTGCCAGATTCTGTCCTGCTAGTCTTGGTTTCACTGATATGAAAGTTGTAATAGGCTCCTTTGATTCCTAACTCCCATACCTTTGCTCCAAGCACACGAAGAAAAAAATCAATTTTAAAATTTATTCATAAGATAGTTGCAGAACCAAATTCCAACTTCAGCTGATTTATTTTGCATTGTTTTTGATTTATTGTGCTTGTGAGTATATGTATTTATATATAGGCATACTTCTGTTCTTGTTCTTACTGTTTTGTGATTTATTATGTGTTGATGAGATTCTGTTGTAGACCTTGGAGGCTTTTTCAAAGACAAGAAGTTCCATTGTCATATTTTTCTTACAATGATTTATGTCTCGTGTATTGAAGTTATTTATCAGAACTATTTAAAAGATCGTCTAAATTCATAATTTTTAAAAACACTGTTATTTAATATTTGCCTAAAGTTGGTCCCAGAGGCTGCAATCAAAAGAGGGCCTCACTTTGCTAGTCAGTATATTACTATTATAAATGTAGTATTCCACCATTATTTTCCACTGAACATAAAACCGGACTTTGCATCTTAACACATTGTACAAATCCAAAACAAAAGATAGTGTCTGGCCCAGGGACCTTTTGATCTGCAGAAGAATATTTCCATCCTTTTTTTTCCTGGTCTGGCTTGAAAGGTCACAGTTTAGCCATATTCCGTTTTACCAGATTTATTTGTGGCCCGGAGGCTTTAGCAACTTCATTTCAGGCAGAAGACTCTGGCAAATACCTGACATGAGGGATTTTTACCTGTGGAGCTGATTCCAGGCAGCCTGATTCTGCTGATCTTCAATAGTCTTTGCTGCACGGCATGACTATTTTTAAAGCTGATGTAGAGAGAGAAGTTTAATGGGAGTATGTTTGCCCGAGGGAGGGGATTTTTATGGGTAGACTGGATGGGGAGGAATGTTGTTGGCTGTTTTAAGAGTAACTGTTACTTAGTATCTTTTAAACTAATACATTTTGGACAACCCAGGGAAAAAAGTGTGAAAATTCTGTTTAACACTAACTTCCTAAAATCAAAGGAAATAAACATTTAAGAATCAGCTTACAAGGGTCCTTGCTAGCATGTTAAAACTGACAAATTTGCCCTAAAACTTTAGTGGTCTACCAAAAGTTTTGCTTAGCCTCAGAGATGCCTGCCTGAACCGAGGTAAGTTTTAAGTGCCTGAAAGAGCTGCAGTTTCAACACAAAGCAAGGTCAAACTCTACAGGTTTTATTGAGTATTATTATTGAAATTCTGGGTTTAGTCTAACATGAAGGAAGTAAACAACGATGATGTTAAGAAGTTTTGCACAAAACTTTGTCACGTGAAACTACATCGTTGAGTTGATTGTGGCTTAGAAGAAAAACTGTAAAATAGGAACAGCATAAATAATTGGAAGCTGTTTGTCCCGTCCCATGGAGTTTTCGATGTGGCTCCACACATGCTTATAAAACAAAAGGTGTGCCTTCTTGAAGCGGTAGCATAGCGTGATCCCATCATATTCTCTGTGCTGCGTGGATTGGGCTGGTTGCTGCTTACTTCTGTAGGAGATGCCCGAAGGAGATACATCGGTTCATCTGATGTGCAATTAGACCATGTTTTTTCTTGGGTTTTTCAGTTTTTTCTCAAATTTAGGATTTACTGGACTATTTCTATTTTCATGCTCTCTTTGGAGGATGTTGAGGATGTTGCAGATATGGTAGTGGCTATTTCTGTTATCAGAAGTCTTCAGCATCCTCTACTGCCTTCAACCATTTACAGTGCACGTTTCTTCTAGTGCACTCCAGATTTGTCTAGAACAGCCGACTGGGGTTTGAACTGCATTTGCCTGAGAACTTACCTGTGGTTTATAAGCAAAAGCAGCAGTGCTCTCCACAAAGATGTAACATGCACATGGACACCTTTTAGCAATAGTTACTTTACTTATCCAAAATGGCATTTGTCTGATTAATTATAACTCCTGTTATAATGTCATTTTAAGTTTGAACTTCTGCCTTGGTGAATCAGCACTTCCAATTCCACGGTTAAATAAATTTAGGAAAGAAACCATATATGTTGTAATATTTAGGCTGCATTGTACTTAACCAGACAATTATGTTATGTTGTGTTTGCAGGTCTGGTGTTTAACTTTTCGTGGGAAGTCATCTTTCTCATGGTAATTGCGAATGAAGTAGACAGAGGTCTTTCATCTGGAATCTAAACATTCACAAAAACTGGAAAATTAAGGAAAGAGGGCATTGTAAAGGATTCTTATTACTCTGATCTCATAGATCATGCTGAGGAAAACACAGGATCATTTCTGTTAAAAAAAAAAAGATTTTCAAATGATATGTTAAAGGATCTAGCAAGTTATAATAATAGGTGAATTTTGCTGTACAGAATAGTGTATTTCAAGTATTCTGGTGTTCTGAAAATGGCTTTGAATCACTTCACACAGATGGTATTATGTTTGTGTGGCATTAGGGGGGTTGAATTATTACCTTTAATAGCTTTCAGGAGACACTATTAGTGAAAACCCTGTTACCTGTGTTTCGGCTCAGAGAACTGCATGCCCTAATTAAGTGCATTTCAAAAGCCGAATTAAACTGAATGAACGAAGAAACCAGTAAGGATGTTCTCTTGAGCGTTCATTCTTACCATGATGAATGATGCTTGTTTTTCTCCTCTCTTTAATTAGAATGTTTCTACATTTGCCAAAGAAAATGTTGGAATCCGGACAAAAACTGAAATTATAGGAACAGGGCTTGATGCAATAGCTTATTTGTAAAGGAAACACAACTTGTTTGGTATTTTATTGAAACAGGAAGTTCAGAACCTCGGTACACACAAGCACAACAAATTCTCAGGTGCTAGTTGAGTCATCTGTTGTTGGAAGTAGTCTCATAGAAGGCTTCCCCTTGATTTAGTTTTAATCTTCAATTAACAAAGGGAAGGAAATTACATACAGATTTAGTTTTAGATTATGTGCAAAGCTCTCAGTTGCTTTTTAGCTGTCACCCTGATGTGCATGCTTTGTGAGTGTATCATGTTGGCACAACTGGAGTGTGTCGGAGTGAATATATCCAGCTTTTAGTGAGCATAAGAAACCTGATGTATTTATTTCATTTATGAAATAATGTAAAGCTTGCTTAATCGAAATATTCTGATTTTTCCTTCTTCAAGTCAGCTCACACCTGATTTCAGCTTTACTTCAAACTGTAGAAGTACTCATCCGTGATAAGGTGGTAACTGATAAAGCTACTGTTTTAAGTTTGGCATGCGATTATTTGTTTTTTAATTGTCATGTTTGTTTGTAATAGGAGGTCTGTTACACAGCGGAGAAGAGCATGACGATACCATGTAGTTTTGTTTAGCTGTGAGATCTTTAAAAGGCACCTGGGAGTTTATGTGTGTGTCTTCTCTGCAGGAGACGTAGCTTTTCCCTTCCTTCAAGGTCTGTATGACACTGGCCTTCTTTGAATGAGAAGGATTTTACTGACTTCCCTCCAAATCCCATCATTACTGTTCCTGTGTTTAATCCCAGGAGTACTCCAGTGTCGTGCAGCGAGTTCTCCTTTCCTCCATCAACAGTCCGAGCAATGATAGCTTTGTAGCTCTCCCAGTACTGGCCCTTAGCGTAAGGGTAAGTGCATTAGCACTTTAATCAATAACGTCGTTTTAAGAAAAAAATTCCATGGGTAGCATTAGAACTACCATGTCAGCTGCTAGATTTTAGAGTTAATATAATTTTAAAATAAAAATAGACACATGATCCAGGGAGTGTGCTGGACATTTTTAAATCTTTGGCCTTACGCAGGGCTAACTAGACCAGACCCTTTTTCCCCATCCTCTGAGTAGTGCGTATGTTTCAGTATAGTACGTATGTGTATGAACGGTACCTTCTGTTACATGATGGCAGTTCGTATTGTCATAGGGCCACAGCTGTATTCCTGATAGGCCCACCTTATTCCCACTGATTTTAGTGGGAATTCTGGATTGGGACAGAGCCAGAAATGGCAAATATTTATTTACAGACTTTTACTAGAAAACTAGTGTGTAGGAGAGGAGTTATTGAGCATTTGTATTTTACCTAAGCTATCCAGTTCTCTGACTAGAAAATAACTAGTAATTTTGCTTGAAGACCATGACTGTTGTGCTTCAGAGTAGTTATCACATCTAAGCTCAAATACCCAGTTGCTCCTATTTTGTATACAGTACTTGCTGAGTATCCTGTGGTTTTCAAATTGCAACTGCTTGCTTATGCAATGACAACCTCTTGAAAAGGCTTTCTGCTCTCACTAAAGCACTTCCGATAAAATCCAGATAGACTAAAAAGTAGTGGCCCCTCTGTTCTGCATCATTCTTAGACGAAGAGCGGTAGGAATTAGGAAAGGAACTCAGAAACGAGGACAGGGTCAGCAGTTTGACCCTACAAACTTTGCCCAGCTAGCATGAGAAGTTGCTGGAAGTCCACTACCATAAGAAGTCTGCCTAGTTCTCTGTATTTAACCGTGTCATAGCTGGTGGGCTCAAATTTAAAGCAAATTCCATATGGAATTTGTAACAATATTTCTTTTTTAAAAAAGTTTTTAAAAAGATCACCATTACATTTGCAGTAAACAGAAGTGGACTTTTCTGTGAATTGGTGATTCACTTTTCTAGTGAATCTCCTGCCACTTTAGATTCGCACTTTAATTGCTTCACCTGTAGAGTCACCCTTTTATTTTATCTTCATTAACATAGTTCCTGCCAGACCAAAGGCAAATACCAGATTAGTCAAATGAATATTGCTCCGTTATCTTTGTCACTAAAAAAATTATATTAGAAATAAGTGATAGAAAAGACTGGAAAAGTTATCACATCTTGAAATCCCAAATGCATTTGAAATCCTAATCAGGAGTAAGATTATATTCTAAATAAGATTTATGTTCTAAACTGGCTGCTTCTTACTCACAGGAACAACTGAGGTCCAGCCCTAGACTTTTGTTCTGGTCCAGCATTTGATAAGGTTACTGACACAGTGTCTACTTTGCCTCCTGTAGACTCTTGAGAAGAAAGCAGTGAGGTAATACGCTGCAAATGTGTTTGGTGTGTTAGCTCACAAGCTGATAAGCGTCAGCTCCTCAAAACAGATAGTGCAATCAGTTATTTTTAGAAAGGTGTCATTTAGTACCATGCCCACCTTATCGTTGTTTGTGAATTATTTTGTCACTTTATTAAAACAAACCCTTTTCAAGTGCTTATCATTATCTTGAAAAATGCTCTGGTTTAAAAAAAAAACAACAAAAAACCAGAAGAAGAGCAAAGAGAATAAATTTAGTGACAGGTACTCTGCCTTTACCCTACCAACTTTCATAGTTTTAAAATTACTCTGTATTCACAACATAAATTGTTCTCCCTCAGAAGACCATCCCAGCGTGCTGTCACAATATAGTCAAAGTTCTTTCTTCTGTAATCTTATATTATTGTCGTGCTAAAAAGTACAAGAGTTCCTGAAAAGAATCTTCAAATAGAAAATGTTAATCGTGTCCTTTGTTTAGCGCCTATGAAGAAAGCAGTGCTCTCAAAGAAACTTTTCCTGAGTAACTGCAATTTAAAAACATGATGGATAAAAAGCACCTGGTCAAATATTTAAACACTTGGGGGGTGGGGGGTGTTGCTGTGTGTGCTGGCAGCTCCACTTGCTGCTCTTAGGGCTGGAGGATGAAACGTCTTTGCTTTCCATACTTGCTACGGGATCTTTTCTTCCAATTTGTGACATCGATTAAATGAAGAAGAGATGTTATTACACAAAAAGAAGTATTGCTGCCAAGGAGTACCAGTCAGGGAAATTGCAGACCAGAGGTGATTGCGACGGCAGTTCTATCAGGAGTTTCTGAAAGCAACCTGAACCTGGTCTGATTTTGCAGTTGGCGAAGTTCCACGGCAGTGGCGTCCAGCTGTACGATGCCAGGTAATCTCTTTGACCAGGTTTATTTCAGTAGTTCTCAGACAGTTTTAAAGACTTTTCTCTGTTGAACATGGATGTAATTTCAACTGACCCTTTAGTTCATATTTTCAAACCCAAGCGTTCCCTGCTAATTATCGTTGTAAGTGTACGTGTTTCACTGTAAGTACAGAGGCTTGCATGTGACTTCTGAATGCACCTCTGGGTTTCTTCTGTGCTCAGTCATTACCGTGCATCTTTTTTAAACAATTTAAGAAAAAAACAGCTTTTAATTATGCATCACTTTTTCATTAATATGTGGTCTGTTATGTTGTAATGCATGGGGCGCTGAACAGAAGCATTTTATATTTTTGTTGATGAGGGAATACTTTAGGCTGCCCTACTTAAAGGGTACATTTTTCCTCTGTTGATGAAAAAAAAAAAATTAAAAGAACAAAGCAACTTTTTTGAAAAGTAATTTGCTGATGCTTGTTTTTTTAAAGCCAAGTCCATTTTATTTGTCTCACTGCAGCATATCAAAAAAAGATTGAGAAAAGTCAATCCTAAGAAATCTGAAGGAAAACGAACTCACTGTGTTCAAGCTTCGACATATTTCATAAAGCTGTTGAAAACCAAACCATGAAAGCCAGATTTATGAGCTTTTTTAAAGTTATTTGTAGATTCCCAAGACGATTGTGTTCCCATCACTTACTGTAGCCTTTAAAACTCAAATGACGCTTAAAAATATTCATGTTTGGCACACACTGAGTTACTGCTGGGCGTTGCAATGGCATTCAGCTAAAACTAAAGAGTAGAGAGAAGAGTGTACTGCCTTCAGTTAAATCATTTCAGTCTGTTGAGGTAGAGCAAAAGGACTCACATATTCATATTTTAAGGATAAAACTAGGAATTGTTTTTAATGTTAAGATTACTTTTATTGTGGGTTAATACAACTGTTTGGGGAACGAGCCTTTTGGGAGCATCTGTGTAACCCTTCACATTTGCCAGGCTTTTCCTTTCAACAAGATCACTTGCTTTGTTATTACTGGAATAGAAAACTCTTTTATTTATCAAAGCATTATTCATCTGCACTTTGCCAGGTATAGCAAATCTGTTGACAGCACTGGATTTATCATTTACTGTTAAAGGCGAATGGAAGGATTCCCCATGTCCTTAAGCCAGCAAAACAAATACCATTCTTGAAGCTCGCTGCACAATATCCTGCGTTGATTAAAAAAGAAAGTTGGACTGTCCAAAATGATTCAATGTCTGAAATGTCTAAGGCAGTTAAAATGAGCTTATAATTTTTAATGTATTTTATGCAAATACTAGGCTTCCATGCCCTGTATCTTCATTATGTGTAGTATTTAACCACAGGGAATATCAAGTTATTTTCCATGAACTGCAGCACATTATTATCTCATCGAATTTATGTTTCAGTCCAGCCTTTCATCAGTGAAATGCACTTAGCTAGAAATGTATTATTTCAGTCTGTGTAAATGCAGATGTGTTTACTCCCATATGATTAAACATTGCTATTTACTTCATTAATACTTCATTCCTTAAGCTACTCTGCTGAAATTAATGACCTACTCATAGATTACATACTGGTCTCATGCAATAGGTACTAGTCTGTTTAAAAAAAACAACAAACAGTTGGCCTTATATGGGTTGGGAGAGTTCAGTTAGCCTAGAGGATACTATATCTGAAATATGGGTAAATGGTTGCAATATGAGGGGATAAACGCCAAGATGCAATTAATGTTCCTCCTCCCTGTTGCCGTGTGAGAATGGCCTATGAGATAACAATAAGGGCAAGTTGCAACTCTCATTAAAAAAAAGGCTAAATTTAGTTGAGGTCATTATTTTTGTGCAGATAATAATTCGGTTTGAAAGAAGCATCGCATACCTATATCACTGCCCCATTACCTCTGCCAGAGGTGACTCCGTGCTCACTTGTGCCTGCCTAAGCCAGTGATAGAGATCAATGGAAAGCGATCTGCAGAGTGCGTGAGCTAGTGCCGAGAGCACCTCGCGCACAACATGTACTTCAGGGCTCTGAGCTCGTTCCGGTCTGCTCCCCTGAACTGAGCACATCTTCTGACTGTATTTCATCCGAACGGAGTACAGTCTGTGCCCTCGATGGCTGCTCCACAGTGGGAACCAAAAGTACACTCAACAGGAATGACCAAGAGATTAGTTTCAAAAGTGCACTAAACTAAACCAGTAAGAACGTAAATAACTTTTTTTGCCAAAGGTCTCGTGAGGATATATCCAGCAAGAATACATCTTTGTCAGCTGTGAGGAAAAACACATCCATGTATATATTACATACCTTTTAAAGTCATGGCTGGTTGTCTAAAGCAAATTATTTGGAGGCTGAGATTTTCTTGGTTTGTTGGCTCAACTGCATTTGTTCAGCTGAGTTGAGGGAAGAGACTTTCTGATTTTATTTTATTTCCTTTGCGCTTTTAAGACATATGAACTTGCATGCATTTAAAAACTGAGTTAGCTGGAGAGTCCTACCAGTAACGCCAGATACAAAATGGTGAATTCTACATGGCTCACTTCGATCTGCTGCACAGGTCTGTATATGCTCAAACCAGCTCTTTGTCATATATGTAACGAGGCCACCACACCAGCACACGCAGGAATCATCGGCATAAAATGTACGACCATCCCATCCATATACTGCATTTTTTGTCTGGGATTTTGCTAAGCTACCAGGCTGGAAAATCTGATTAATCATGACCTGAAGTAGTAGAACTGTAGATTGACTCTGTCAGTTTTTTAATTACTAGATTGTCTTCATCTCAGCCCATGAGTTTTCTCATTTTCATGATTCTGAATTTCCCCCCCATCCTGCTGAGGGGAGGAGCAAACAGCTGCATGGTGCTCAGCTGCCTACTGGGGCTAAACCACAACAGATCAGAATTAAAATAACCTCGAGAGATACAAGGAACGATCAGAAACATGTATGATGGAGTTCAGTAAGGACAAGTGCAAAGGAGGGAGAAACAATCACCTGCAGATTGACAACGCAATGTTTCTGCCAAAAGAGCAACTGAGTATTTCAGAGGATCCCAACGAGTATGTGTCACCTATGTCATACTCCAACAAAAGGAGCAGGCATACTAGGATGTGTTAACAGGAATGCTATGCATGAGGTCCATGAATTGTTTGCAGCGTGCCGGAGCAGTGGTGGGGCCTGAGCTGGAGTTCGGTGTCTAGCTTTGGGCACTGCGCTTCGGGAAAGATGTGGATCCATTGGAGAGACTCCAGGGGAGATGGATCAGAGGTCTACAGAATATGACCCATGAGCAAAGACTGAAAGAACTGTGTTTGTTTAGTCTAGAGAAGAGAAGACTGAGGGGAGACGTGATAACCGTCCTCAAATATTTAAAAGGTTGTTGCAAATAGGAAGAGAAGAAATTGTTCTCCATGTCCCTTGGCACTAGGACAAGAAGTAACAGGCTGAAAATGCAGCAGAGGCAATTTAGGTTATATTATTAAGAAAAGCTTTCTAACTGCGAGAGAAGATTAAGCATTGGACTAGATTGTGTACGGATGTGGAGAATTAGAATTTGTCTTTGAATTTTACTGGGATTCCTGGGGGCTTGTCACATAGAGTATATGTAACCCTCATGGTATGCCAATGATGCAGGTCGCAGAGTCGCGTGTGCTGCACTCGTACACTCCTCTGGAGTGATGCATGGCGCCATGCTGCTTTATTGATATTCGCGTGAGGAAAGCACCTCCCAATTATAATTGGTAATTATTTGCAGAATTCTGACATAAATTTGCAATTGCAGTTTGCAGGTGTCTCCCTGCCTGGCAGTCATTTGAGTTTCATTCTCTTGAAATACATTCAAAACAAGGATGGACAAGTGCTTGGGGTATTTCTGAAGCAAGGTTCAAATTTCTAATCCTGAAAAATCCTTCCTTCATTAGCTCATCTGTAATGAAAGGATTTTTTTAAATTTCAAAAAGAATTAGTTTGTGTTGAAGCCAAATGCAAATATATTTAATTCAGAATCTTTTTGATGTTATAAACAAATAGTTACAGTAAAGTGACCACATCTTACAACCTTAGCAGAGTGTTTTTAAGTGGTGTACATTGGAAATACAGCTCCTTGATTTAGAAGTCATACTTACTTACCCTCAAAAGGGAAAAGACTTATTGTTTTACCCTAATTTGTTTTTTATTAATCTATAATTGATAATGTTGATATTACATGGTATTTAAAAATAGTTCTACCTCTGGAAAACAAGGAAATTAAACTAAAAATAAGCAAATTTGTTATCTTTTTTCCTGCAAAAATTTGCTATGCCAGAAAAAAAGGTTCAAACATCTTCCAGTATAATTTTGAATATCTGCCAAACAGTAGATTTATTTGCCAAACGTTTTCATGCAGTATTCCCACTGGGACTCAGTCTTTCAGAGACTAAATTGGTGAAATTAACTTTTCTTATCGGTCTATGGGATTTGAGAGAAGCAGGGTTGTCTGCCAGCACGCAGTGGAAAGAAACAATATCAGCTAATTGTCTGGATTCAAGCGTTCTTCCCTTCGCCCTCGTCTTGGTCATGAAACACTTACATGAAGGACTATACAGAGGGAAAGAAACTGTGTTTTGAAGAATTTTCCAGATAATATAGTCTTGACTGTATGCCATTTCTCCTTCTTTTACTTTCCTTTTTATTTTTCAAGACTGGACATCGAAGGTTTCTTTTTTCTGGAGGAAATTTTCCACTCTCTCTCCCTCCGCTTCTGGCTCCCAGCTCAGTGCATGGGTCATCTGCTGCTGCGCAAACACATACCGAGTTTGCCTGGACGTAATCTCCGTTTGGGTGCATGTGCTGGGGTGCTGATGTGGCCTTCTCAAGCGTTCCAAAAGTCCATTCTCACCTCTGCCTGAGGGCTTACGCTTCTCTAATTTGACAGAGAGGGAGCTTCCATTTTAGCAAAATAATAATGATAACCAACGAGAAAGTGCTGTTTCAATTAATATTCAGAAATAAGGATGCGATGTTTGTAAATAACTCCCATGAACGTTGCAAGCTGAATTTTTGCTCTGAGAATGAAAAGCATCTCTAGCAATAGCAAATGAATTTCATGCCAAAGAGGGGAATAAGGTTCTCGGTGCTGTTGGGATAACAGTATGGTAGTACAGCTTGAACGGGTTGGAGTCCTGCAGCCATGTGATGTTCCCTTAAATTAGACATGACTCTTCAAAGCTGAGGAACTATTTCTGTGCGAAACAGCTTGCTGAAGGAAGTTCTTTCCAGCTCTTAACATGCTCTTTTATACTGGAGAGCACCAATTTATTTATCTAGTACAGTATTTCAGTGTAATTTTTAAAGCTTTTAGTGAATGCTTTTTCAATTTTAGTATTCTCAATGTGTTAAAAAAATCAGCAAATGGCTAAAATAAAATACAAGATATCAAACTAAAATGATAAGCTTTTAATTTAAGTAGAAAATACATGTCACACATTGTTCCTACAAAAAGAGAGTTGCTGTTTGGTTAGTTGCTTCTATTCTCCTATTAAACCTGATATTTAGAAAGATGAAAAAGAGAGCATGGAGTACTGCGTTGTTAACACAAACTTCCTTCATCCCTGTAGGATCCTGCAGATTCTGCAAATTCCTCGCTGCAGGATAACTGTACTTTCAGAAGCCTGCACGCTGCCATACGCTCCCCTTTATCAGAAGCAGGCTGGTGCTCTGCTTGTGTGGATGTGTGTGAGCCCTTGATCTTTACATGTACAGGGGGTTCCACATATGTGTTTTGCTTTTAAATTTTTACTACATGACGGACTGTCTGAAAACGCATATAACCACGCAAGTGTAATGTTTCCTATCAGTGTTGCAGTTTTGAGTGCATTCCTCACGAGGTCTTTGTACAGAATCACAGTAACTGAAAACATAAACTTTACTCGGCCAGTATATTTATCCATACCGAAATCATATGAATATTAAAATCTTAGAGCTTAATACTTCCCCAGCAACATCACCCAACTATTTTAAATGACTATGCTATATTTTATGTGCCTCTTTTTGTTAAATTTGTACATTATCAAACCATAAAGTCTGTTTTTTGGGTTTTATCGATTTTATGGCTTTCTGTCGTTTAATAGTTGCAGAGTGACTTCAACAGTCAGTCTTGTCTTTTTAGTGAAAATGAGCAATTTCTCATGAACTTCAAGTGAAATAATACTTGGTCTTTGGATAGCTATAAACCACATAATATACAGTCTTCTCTCTTCAAACTTATGTCTGCAACTTTATCTTCTGCTGTTTGCATTTAATAAAATGTTTTTATTATTTTTGCAAGTAACAGTAACCAAGATATAATTACAGTTTTCCAGAAGTTCAGTAAACACTTCATTAAAAATAGCCTTTTCAAATAGGTATTGGTAAGGTTTCCAATCCTCTATTAAATGCCCAAATAATAATGATAAAATAAACCACAGGTTTATTTTTGTAGATTTATTTGTCTCCGGTGAATAATTGAAAGTAAGAATAAAGATTTACCATAATGCATACATTGATTGTGTAATACATGCACAAAATTTCAGACGTGTGATTATTACAGGTGGTTACATCGCATATATTTTTGAAGCCTGTACTTTACATTTTCAATGCTAGCCTACAAATACAATTTCTATTGATTGTAAAAAATCATAACCATATTCTCCCTTTACTTTTTGTGAGGTATTATTATTCTAATAGCGTTTTAGACTGGCCATTTTTTCATGGGCTGTTTTCTGGAAGTACACTGAAAATTGTGTGCTGTATATAGGACGTTAGCAGTTTCAAAGCTGAAAAATTTCCAAGTACAAGCAGAAGAATTGTTTTCTTACATTTTCTATTGCCTGAATTCAAGTATCCATTCAGAGATGATACCTTTGTGGGACTTGATGGCTATCTCCCGAGCCTCACGAAAAGACCACACCCTTGGACTTCTATGGGGGTTTGTGTTTGTTCCCACACCCCACCCAGCAGGAGCTATTTTCATAAAGTTCTAGGCAAAGCTGCAAAGTTTGGGGTTTTTTACAATATACACTCTTTTGGCTTGTGGAGATTGAAAATCAGTCACAGGAGGGGCAATAGTTGGTGAAATGCTTTTTGTGTTGGTTTTTTTAATAATGAAGAGAGGCTCTACTTCTTTATCATACATTCTCCTTAAGTTTTACTTCTGTCAAGAGTCTTTTTTTTTTTCCTTTCAAAACTTAGGTTCAAACATCTAAATTAACGGTACATTTATGAGAAATGCATACCCGTAAGAGGCACCTTCCTGCCGTTCACCCAGCTAGTGAAAGAATGAGGTTGACACTTAGGATCTTACCAAAAAGAGTAAATAGATGCTTTTATAACATTTTGGTTTTCTGTCCATCTGCTAACGAGTACAACCAGAAAGGAAAATTGGCGCTGTCTGTTATAACAGGGACTGACACAACCGTGACCGTAACTACTGACCGATACATACACAATTTGTGGAAATCGTCGCTTTTGGGGTCTGATATTTTCCCAGGCTTGGTCTCTGCCGAGGAATTATTTATTTATTTGTGAAAGCTTACGCGACACGTGTATGGTTTCAAAGGGCTGGGAGCACCCCTGGAGCGCGGTGAAGGCTTTGATGCTGCAAAGGCAGCTGAGTCAATTCAGGGGTAAGAGCTAGCTTGTGCCCTCTCATCCCACCGCCAGACCCTGTGTGGTCAGCTAGCTGCCTTGTCAGCGACTGGCTACTGGTGGTTCTTTCAGGTTAGTGGGCCAGAAGGCAAAGTTAACCTTTCGGACTGCTCTCTGAGCTCCGAAGGTAAATGCTGTGGGTTTTCCCTCTCTCTAAGACTTGTGCGCTTGAGCAAATCCAAGGGCAGCCTGTCGGGAAAGCGGTGGTGGTGGGGATCCAGACAAAGGAAACGTAAAGACGACGTTCCGTGCGGAAGCGTTCCTTTGACGCTCCCACCAAGATGTGCTGTGTTCTTACCCTGTCCTCCTCTCAAATGCACCGATAATGCACACAGCCGGAATTCTAAAGGCAGTTGAAGAAAATCCTCTCTATAGCATGTCAGCATTTCACTTCCCTGGGTTCTCTTAATATATACTAAATGTATAGAATAAAGCATGCTAGTTGTGCACATCAGCTGAGGTGAGTGCTGTTGGGTCCTTAAAACCTGGATTTCCTGATTTGATGATCAGCTGTGTACATATTTGCTTTTAATATTAATTTAATCCAACAGTTCTTTCTCTAGGAAGATGTATCATGTAAGTGAGTCTTCCTTACAGTGGCAGCAAATAAACCCTTTCAGGGGAAATGTTTGAGGAAGTGGGAATACAATTCGCCCTTTTAAATGATACTTTCTAAAATATGTGAAATAGCAGATTACAACAATTTCTATTTGGCGTCTTCTATCTAACGCAAGTCGTACAGCATTTTTAAGGTAAAAGCTTCTCAATCCTAATAATTTTCATCTTTAAAATCTTAAGAGTTCCAGGTTGACAAAACCAGCGTAACTTCTGTCTTTTAGTTAAATCTGATTTACTTTAGATAAACTAGCATTAAAGTCTCTTGGTAATTGCCTTTCTTTCATTGGTTGCATCTGATTTGTGCCAAAAAACAATTCCAGAGAGCTCTGTGTCAGATCATAAAAGATGGCATTGCATCTGTCATGAGGCTGTTCTGAGGCTGATGTGAAGAGACTGTTATTTTTCATTATAGTGCATTCTTTAATTTGTTGACCTTGCTTACCTCAAGCACTTTTGTAGTTTCACAATTGCACAGCTTTTTAATTGATTAAAATGAATTATTGCAGTCGTAGTGATACCAAAATCACAACACTGCTCTGTACATCAGAGATTGCAAAGTGGTTTATATTCTTGAGCTAGTCCCATTTTAAGACACTGGTCGTGGCCTCTAAGCCTCTCAAGATCCATCAGCAAGTGGTACACTCAGCCAATTCCAAATCTGATACCGTATATTAAAACCGTGCAATGATTAGTTTTCCGGTTTTCATGACATCAAGATGCCCAGCAGACAGAAATTCATAGAAGAGCATTCTGCTCAGATGGAGGTAGGCAGTACTCTGCTGCGTCCAAAACCAGATGTTCTGCACGTGTGTAAAGTAGTGGGTGCCAACTTATGTACAGGGAGGGCCATCGGATACATTCAGTGAGTTTAGGTCCTCCAAAATCTGCAATGTAACTCTGCTTTGATACTGTGATCAACAAAATTATTTAGCAGCTGTTTGACTTCCATGAGACAGGATTAGGTGCCATGTCATTCATAAACCTAAGTTCACAGAAGAATAGAAAATAAAGGGTATTTCTTGGGTTGTGCTTGAGTCGTTTTGGCCTGCTTCATCCATCGCAGTCACTGTCTTTGTAACTTGCTGAATTCAGAACAAACAGTACCAACTTTATTTTATTCTCAGGAGAGCAGCCAAGGGATTAACAGTCAGAGAAAGTTGGATTATTTCTTGGTGGAGGAGGTCTTAAAATTCAGACTGGGATTGGCTTGTCCAAGAGTAGCAGAAGACAGTGGCACAGAGCCACTGAGCTATGAAGTCCCATGGGCTTCACGCTTTGCAGGTGCTTCAGCTAGCTAGTTAATCAGAAATGCTAAAGCAATTCCCACTGACTTTTATCTAGGGATCTGTGAATGTGCCATGGAACTGTTTGGCTTTGTACACCCCTGTAAACCAGGTGAAGACTCTTACTTTGGCTGCACATCTGCCAAGCGCATATATTATTGCCATAAATTCTTAGGCGCCTGTGGTTTCACAGCAGGTTTGTGCCAGGACTGGAGGAAGGAATCCACTCAACAATTTCTTCCACTGTTCCAGTTACACCTCCTCACTGACTACGGTTTCACGTGCAGACGTCTCATATAAACCAGATATATACAGAGCGACCTTTCCTCTATGTAATGTGCTTGTGTTGATCATCTGTATGAGAAATTCCAAGCATCGTGTAATATAAAACATTGATTTTTGTTCTCATCTTACTATTAACTCCAGTCTTGTCATAAATTTTCCAAAGTTTGACAAGAGATACAGAACCAGACATGTTACATACATTAACTTGGCAGGTCAATGGCAACCTCGCTCTAAGAAATACAAGCTTGGTTTTTTTTTTTAAATTTTAGTATGAAAACTTTATATTGCGTGCCATGGTGTGTGCACTTGTTGTATGTACTGCTTTTATGCACATTATCGCTGAAGGAGATGGCTTTAATTGCTGAACCACTGGTATATACTGATATATACAGAGAAGAAAATTTACCTCAAGCAGGTTTTTTTTATAACGATTAAGTGTTACAGGCTCCTCAGCATTCACAGAGGACTTTTTTTTGGTTTTGTGGAGACAAAAGAGTTTACATGAAACAGTTTGCTCTGAGTTCTGGTACATTTGAGTCACTTCATACATCTGAGAGAAAATGCAGTTCCTATCTGTGGAGCGCAGGAGGGGAAAAGAGGTCCTAAAGTAGTTTAAACTCTGAATTAGATATGCTTGTAAAGCTCCCCGATACAAACTGATGAGCGCTATACGTTGTAAAGGCTTTCACGTACTTGTGCTGCAAGATGTTAATTATTTATAATATCCTTTACTATTTCTGTGTGACGGCCAGTGTTATAAATGTAAGAATGTAAGATTATGGTGAAAAATAATACTGCCAAGTGCTTTAAGAAGTTTTATAGGTAAATCATCTGACCTATAACAGAATAGTCTCAGTTCTGGTTTGGAAATTGTGTTGAACCAGTACAGCAAATTCTTTGTATAGTTTACCCAAGAGTTTCTAGTACACCTGAAAAAGTAAAGTTCATACTCACGTACTATAATTCTTTTTTTCTGAATTAAAGAAGAGAAGGATTAGTTTTACTTTGAGTGGAAATGCAACACATCATTGGTTAATGAATTTCCTTGTTTCCTCAAATACAGATCTCCAGAATCTCTTTTCAAACCAGCCTGTCATGTTTGTATCTCCTACCAGTCAGCTGCCCTGCAAAACGCTAATTGAACTTATACAGCTGTCAGGAGGGAAAATATGTAAAGCCTTACGTCAGGCAAAAATCTGTATAGGAAAAAAACCAGGAAAGAAGTACCAGGAAATAAAATGTTTATCGGAAAAATGGGTATTAGGTAAGACACTAAATTTCAACTCATATAAAATATTGTGGAATATGTATTCAAAAATTGACTGTAAATAGTTCACTAAACTGAGGTTATGGAGGGAAGAAAATGGAACAGACTGCTACAGTTAGGTTTTCAGGAGGTTGTCTCCATGGTGAGGACTTTCTCTTACAACTAAGACTGCTTTAAGATGGTCCTGGTACTCATCATTGTAATTTTACCAAGAACAAATTTCATCCAAAGATTTTCAAATTTATCTTATCTTTTGTATGATTGTTTCATTTAGAGCAGACTAAATTATGGGGAAACCCCCATAGGATAATTGCTTTTTTAAAGGGCATGTATTTCAATTTTAAATGTAGTAAGAAAGATTTTTAACTGGTATAAACTGGCATAGCACTACTGAGATATGGTAACTGGCACCCTCTGATAAGCTGTCCCGAATTATATCCTGTATATCTGAAAGACAATCCTCTGCAACCTCCATTTCACCTGCAAAAAGTTTCCTTTTAAAATCTGCTGTTAAATTTCTAAGAGTTGTTTGTCCATCGCTTTTCCATTATGGACACCACAGTTCTAACGGTTATCTGTTTGCAGGGCATCAGATGTAAAATCGCAATATCCTCACCCTCAAAGAAAAGCTTTTAATGATTTATGTAGGATCCACAGCTTCCAGTCTGACACTTTCTCTTTTTCAGACAAGGTAAGGGTATTTTCCAAAAAGGGACCTTTTGCATATTAGAAAAAATAAGATTAAATTTTCATCGCACAATATGTCAAGCTCTTCTAGATAGTGCCTCACTCAGACACTAGCACTAGATGTACTACATGAATTGATGTTACATGCGACTAGCCAAGCAAGTCCTAATCTCTTGACCGTTAATGCCGTCAGGTCATAATGACTTAAAACCTGAAAGAAAATACCACTAAAGAAGAAAGGAAAAGTGAGCCATAAGGAAAAATACTCATGTAAATGCAAATGTTACTTGATACTTTCTTAAAGTGTAAGATAAAACTGAAGATTTCAGAGAGAGGCATAAGAAGGCAGCATTGTTTATTGTGCCTTTCTCAGGCTTCAAAGAAGACTTAAAGAGCAAGTGTGGCCAAAAAAAGTGAGCAGATGAGGAAATCAGAGGTTTGTGCAAGACTAAAAATGTGATGTCGTAAATTAAACACAAAAGTTTCACGTAGTAGTACTCCAGTCAGAAATTCCAGATGGACGAAGGTGATGATCTAAAGCGGCATGCAACTCATGTGGCACGTCCCAGTCTTTTACTGGTCTTGCGGAGTTCTGCCTCACCCCAGGTCCTGTATCTCCTGAGCTACCTGCAGCTGGACAGGCCAAACTCTGCCCATCCGTGGGCTGAAGGAATTACATATCCGGCTGCTAATGAGAAAGGACTCCAAATTCTTCGTGCCCTTTACAAATTTCTCAGTTCTCCTTTGCAGTCTGACGGTGCCTTTTCTAATTGTTGTGTCCTGCTCATGGGGCGTGGGTATGCAAGCTCCGGCTAATGGATTTTAAATGATGAATCATCAAAAGTCAGGGAAAAAAAGAGAAGTATTTCTATATGATGCTTTAAAGGAAGGATACAGGCCTTTGGAGCTCAGGCTCTTTCTCAGCAACTCTTTACATAATAGTATGAACAATATCACCTAAAAATTGCCATCTTAATCAAATAATTCAAATCAGACCTGAAGTTTTGTCTAATCTTTGACACTTCACTGCTGCAATCCAGTTGGTTTGTGGCTATTGGCTTTCTGCTGTTAATATAAGCTGCCACAATAAAAAGCATGTAGGTAGATAATGCAGCACCTTTTTTAAACTCAAAGTAGATGGTAAGTGCTTGCACTATTATCATTTGACTGTTTGCATTTATTTTCTCTCTCTGGGTTCTCAGCTCCACCAAACTGTTTTATACCAGAAATTGCTCTGAAGTACATTGTTGCTTTATAATCTGTTTCTTTTGCATTTTCTCTTAAATAATCCTGCTTTTTTATTTCTTTTAGATTCAATCACTCAGCATACAATTTGTCCCATGGAAAACTACATTTTTCAGCTGTGAGCTAACTCAAGAGCTTCCATATGGTTGTAAGGAAACAAGCCCAATTTGGCTTCAACAAAAAAATTAGCTGTGAATAAAATTGCTCAGAAAATACAAGCCACATATTTATAAATACAGGGAAAGGTTTTCTACATTTTTATTACTTGTATAAGTGTTCATCTTGTGAAATCTATAGTTTTTTACAATCAGGTACATCCCTAATAAAAGTCATCTTGCTTTTACTTATTTGCCAAAGACCTGTGGACCTAACAGTTGCGTGAATCGTTATTCAGTGGGAGGAAGCAGAAAGGTATTTTCTAATCTCTAAGCGAAGCTGATCGTGTCACAGCGCAACTAAAAGATGTGCATTCACCTAGATCTGGTGTAGCCAGGAGGAGCTGTGCTGGCAACGCAGATGCGTGGATCCTGTAGGCCCCTCTAGCGCGGGTGCCTCTGCGGGCAGCTGGAGGCCCGTGTTGCCGCATCTGCGTGGCCATTGCTAACTACGTTTCTTTGGTAAGAGGAGAAGGTTGCCCACCCTGCTCAACTCGTGTAAACTTGCACTTCTAAACTGAGTTTTCAGAAGTAACTGAAACTCAGTAATTATGCTCAGATGCATAGTTAAGGTATTATTTTATTTCAATACCTTTAATTGAATTTCCAACTGTGTCTACCTTACCTCTAGGCTGAAACCATAAACAATGACTGATCCTGAGTCAAATGAATTACGACAGCACATCATTCAAGTGCTAAAATCTGTTGAAAATGGAACATACCATTAAAACCTTTAGTATGCTCGAAAAATGTATGCGAATGTCTTAAATGTTAAATTCCTCTTCAATCCGTGGTTTTGGTTTTAGCAGGTACAAAGTAAGATTTATATGTAAAGTATGTTGTGTAGCACTTTTTTTATCTATAAAGGTGCAATCTCCTTTAAGTAAGTATTTGCAAGGTCCACCAAAATGATATATCATCATCATCGGGAATAACGTATTATCAAGTTAAAGGCAGCTCATAACTCACACCTTCCAAACGGAGCGCTCCCTTCACAGTACTGTCTGTGTAAGGCAAGGGAAACCCTGTACTAAAAATAATGACTTCAAGTTAATATTATGGAACAATCAAGGTACAATCGTTTCTAAATGTTGCCATTCTGTTGCATTGTTCTAACTTCTTGGGCTTTTAACGGGATTTGGATATACAATTTCTGTAAACTTGAGGATTATACAAATTTTTTCTTCAAGTTCAGCAGTGTCTGGGTGGCAGGCTGGTGCAGGCATGAATTGCATTTGTATAGTTGCTCTGTAAAATGTTAAACATACTTCTAATGGAAAAGCTCCAAGTTACGATTATTTTATGGAAAATTAAACCAACTTTATTTTCAAAAATACTGAGCACCTGTAACTCAAAAGGTTAAGATCTTGTTTTCAAGTATCTACGTGCTATATAGCTGGTTTTAGTAGAAAAACTAGAAAATGTAATTTATTGGGGTCTTTTCCTTGCTTGGTTTTCTGACATGCACATTTTTAACAGCATCTTAGCTAGGAAAAGTACATTTGACACAAGAGTTGGTATGTTTGATACAAAAATTGGTAATCGGGTCTGCCTACACATTGTACTGTATGTAATCGAAACTATTTACCAGCTTACCGCAGAGCACTGGTAACATGGTTTCACTCTTCACCCTTGACCTTATGAGCCCCTTTATTAAGAAACTAGTTGCCAAGTACTATAGCCTAAAATATAAATACTTAAATAGGTTGTGACATGTGAACATATGGTTCCCAGTAAATAACAGAATAATTCATTTGAATTATATTGCTTAACTTTGAATATTACAACCTCTTAGTTTATTTTGTAGTCATTTCCTAAGTGTACTACCCATAAAAAGCTGTCGCTATTAATTTATATAATTTAACATTCTAAATCAGCTTCCTCATAAATCTTCTTAAGATTAATCTCAGCTATTTAAATTGTAAATTCTTGGATCAACTTGTTGGTCTTTATTAGTCACACATGTAACAGACTTGACAATGAGAAGTCTAATATACTTTTTTCCTAAATTAAAATGTTTCACATAAAACAATCTGTCAATTTAGATAATTTCATCTTAAATTATATGGTTTGACAGAAATGCCCATCTATTGGCTGTGCTTGAAAATTTGTAGCACACAGGTAAATACAGCCAGCAGGAAATTAAATGCCTAATTTTAGTCTCACATTATGGGCAACAGGAGCGCTGTCCAACCACAGGGACTGTTGCTTTGTACTAGTACCTGGCAAATACAAGAGAGGTTAGAATTAAATCCAAAGACTAGCATGTTGTACGGGCAGTAAAAAAGAAATACGATTTCACATTTACAGCCTGGAGCCTTTCGCACGAGCAGCTGCTGACCTACGCACCCCGGTGTTGGTTCTCGGCCACCTCGGCGCTGGAAGGAAGGCGCGTTCGTACCCGAGACCTCAACGGGAAAAGACACCGACTCGGGTCATCCCCTCAGTAAACGAACACGGGAGGGAGAATGGTGAGAACTTGTCAAATGATTGGGAAGACGTCCACCAACTGAAAAAACACTTGTACTTGATACCAAGGTCCTAAGGACAGTAACGCACAGAAGAAAAGGCAGAAGACCCAGCAACATGGAGCAGCGGTGATTTGTGGGCAGTTTCAAGGGGGTCGGTGCCAAGATCTTTGCATCGTGCAGGGCTGAGGGGAGGTTCTGCCACAGTACGGCACAGCCGTGCGCCCTCCCCGCTAGACAATGGTACCACGCCCGCCCTACCAGGAATCGACTCTTTTTTTTTTTTTTTTCCTTCCTTCTAATTTCCTTTTTTTTCTCTCAGTCTTTTTTTGGGGAGGAAATGTTGTCTTAACCTTACCCTTTTTCTCCTGCGTGAATATTTTTGCCATTCATTGGTGAAAAAGACTTCATTTAGTTGCTATCTCTCCTTCTCAGAGAGCTCCTGCACCCCTGCTAAAGGCTGTCGCTAACAAAATCACATTAGCGTGATTAAAAAAAGATCTTTCCAAGTTAGCTCAATTAGATTAGGAATCTGTTTAAACCAAAATAAATGGAAAAGCCAAAATAAGTATTACTCCTTCCTGAGATACACATTAGCCGAGTTAATTTTTAACAGTAGTTTAACTCCCAGCACAGGTCCTATTATAACTCATTCTACTTGCATCGGTGGTATAGGTGATACGACTTGGATGCACAGACCACAAACGGCCCTCCCCTCCTTCCTCTTCCAGAGATAAGAAAAGGTTTTACCACACTTTGCGTAATTTACTGGGGACTCACAATGCAGAAATGCAGGCGTGCGACAAACACAGGCGTGACCTTGAAAAATGCGTTGCTTAAGCTGTTACAGGATGGCAGCAAAATTGGTGTCCTCTTCAAACAGTATATCCTTAAAAACAAATTAGGATCTGAAACAATTTCTTTATACTTACAGTGACTAATAATGTGAGATTGGCTAAGGATGCGTTTGAAAGCAAGACTGCCAGAAACTCAGAATGTGGGTGGACTATACATCTCGTTTTTTTCCCCTTTCTCTGCTTTTGTAATCAGTTTTAGATTGCAGCTGCCTTTGGGGGGGTGTATATCTAGTAAGTAAAAAGCCTCTACATAGTCACAGTGATCCTAGTATATAAGCCATCTTGTACTGACTTATTAAACTACAGCTTTGTTGAGCTGGTTTTATGTTTCAGGATATTTTCCTGACTCCACTATAGGCAACTTCTTGGAGATCATTACTTTTTAAATAAAAACAACTAGTAAAAGCTATTGTATCACTTGATTTTCTGTTTATAGTTCCACTACAATGAACTTGTGTTATCTTAATTGATCTGTATAGAAGGTAATTTAGGCATGACCGCATTACGTGGTGAAGTATTATCAGCACATTCAGCGCTAGGAAGCTGCTAGCACACACAGGCATTTTTTTGCAGCAGCTTAAGGACTGTAAGGCAAAGGTGCTTTAAATTAGTATTTCTGAGCAGGAACTGTGGCTGTGCGGAGCTGTGTTTCTAACATTTCTAGAGCATAACATGGAGGCATCCCAGGAACAATGTCTAGAAGGCTGATTAAACTAATTTTTTTCCTCAGGAGCAACACACAACCCTGGAAAAAAATGGAGTATTTGCTCAGATTGAAAACTGAAAAGCATGAAAAAGTCTGAGTCTGTGCCAGCAGTCTGACTGCTTTAATGACAGATCTGATAACAGAAAACCAAACGGCTGTAGTCCCATGGCATTAAGCAGTTTTATTTCTGATCTCCTTTTATTGCTGTATTTCAGAAGCAGCTCTTTGCATGATACGACCAAATAGCTGGCTCTGGAAGGGCATCACCTTTACTACAGCATCGTGCAGCAGCTGACAATAAGGTGGTTCAAAACTACCAGTAGTAAGTAAGTAACAGCTGGCGTTGAGGTTATCAGCACACGTGTCTGCTAAGAGCTTTCGCTGGGAGCTGGCGAAGCAGAGCTTTTCTTCTGTTGCTGCAGATGTGAAAGAGCCCTCCCAGCTACAGATGTGAAGGAACCCCCCTCAGCACCCAGGAGCAGCTCGAGCTCCTGCCCAGGGCCGCGGCGGTGAGAGGCAGCAGCCAGGTGTAACGTAGGACTGCAAGTTTCTCTGGAGCGCCGGCGCCGGCATCCTTCAGAGGGTGATTTGGGGCCTGGTGCTCCCAGCCCGCCGAGGGGTCCACACCTTCCTCGCCCCTGGGAATCCTGAGGCCACACTGGCGGAACTGTCGTACGTCTTCTTCTGTGCCAGCCTGTGTTGTTTGCCTAGTAGCTCCTGTTGTCTGGAAAGCACCTAAACTACCCCTAGACAGTGAACTGCCCTGGGGTGTTTATTTCCTAAGGGGTTTTATCGATGCCCACAATGTCTTTCATGTTGTTCTTAGATATATATAAAAAAAACGGTGCAGCTACATGTGAGGTGGTGAAAGGATTGGTACTACCAGACCAGGTAGGTTTGGGATTCGCTTGGGGTTTGCTTTTTCCTTCTTTCTGTCAGATTTTATGGAACTATACAGTTAGGACTTCTAAGAGAGAGAAAACTAGGTCTTTAATGGAGGAGTGTGCAGAGGGAGGTGGTTTCACAACATTATTGCCGTGACACGATCTTTTATTAACAGGCAAAGCAGCTGAAGCTGAAGCTCGGAAAGTCTTCTGTAAGTGGTTACTTTCTGCAGTACATAGGTCTCTCTTAACACCTTGCTTTTTCAAAACTTTGGATAATAAAAGAAATACACTTTAAAAATCACAGGAGGAGATAGCTTTACAATTGAGAACAGTTACAGAGATGATTTAATGTCTAAATTACAACACAGGATATTTACACACAAAAATCAAAAGAATGCATGGTGTAAGGAAGGATGAAATAGCCTTGTCAAGGATGGAAAAGCTTCCTTGATAAGGACATCGCAGACCCTGCTACTAGGCAGTGAAGTACTGTCTGCAGAGGAACAGAAATAAGCAAATCCTTTCACTCAAATCAAGAAGCAGCAGAGCTTTTATGTTATACAGTGACTGGGCATCATCTTTTCCTCCGTGTTCTTCAAAAATAACTATTTCTTGTATAGTGCCTCCAGATTCCTTACTCTTGTGTCAATCAAGTTCATAAAACACAGTCTGTTTGAACAGAAACTTCAAGATGTATCCCTCCCTCTCTGCCAGAACTGCTGCCCAAGCCCAGAATTAGTTTTCATCTTGACTGCTGTTCTTTCCCTCAGCCAGCGCTTGCAATGTCAGTTCCTCTTGTCCACCCGACTCCTGTTCCTAAGATTGTTTGTGCAGTTCTTTGCCATCTTCCCTATTTTAGTCACTACTTGTTTCACTCTTCCAGTTCATCAAACAAAACCTTCCTTTCTCTTCCCAGCTCTCATCAGTGTAGTCCCACCTTCCCTGTCAGATCTGACATGTACCTACTTTTTGATTCTCGCTTTTGTTTCATTAAAGGAAACCAGCCTTAAGCATCAAATCTTGGGAGGAGAGAATGGGATGGGATGGTTAATAACCACTTTCGTGCTTCTCTTTCCAGACTCCCCTTTTGCCAGTTACTGCAGAAATCCATTGTGCAGTCCTCCATCCTCTCCCTGTCCTACTTCAAGGTTCTCCACTTCTTTTCCACTTGTAGTACACTGCAACTACCTGGGTAGGGCTAGGCAGGTAGAAAGCTATACTCTGAGCTTCTGATGGGCCAAGAACTGTGTATTTGCTGTTGTCTTCAGATGATGTTACTCTGTTCCACCTATTCCAGCCCCCTGGTTCATCTGCCTCCTTCGCACGTTCCCGGAGGAAGCTCTCCAGCACACTGATGTGTTTGTGAGTGGAGAAGTGCCTGGGACCATCAGACCCTGCCTTGCCATAAAAATGGGAGAAGAGTCATAACAGAAGAGATTCCTATCGTATTAAGGTAAGACACGGGATATGTACTTTGCACAGCCCTGTGCCTGTTTTCAACAAACAGTACATACTGTAACGTATTATCCCAGAAAGACTGGGTAGACTCAAACTGTATGCAACACACATGATACGCTTGAGCCTTCGATTACTTTTCAGGCTTTCTTTCAGCTCGGGTAAGGCTGTTTTTTCTTTAGATCATTTTTTGTTGCTGACTTGGCTACAAGTGTGGGGAGAGGTAAAGGAAAAGCACTTTCCAGATTTTCTGCTCTGGAGTGAAGCATTCCAGCTCATTCACTCACAGACCAGAAGTTCAGTCAGGGGAAGTTTTGCTAAAAGTAAGTAGTCCCTGGGATCTGGAGATAAGCCTAAAGCCAAGGTGAATTGTATGTATGCAGTATGGAAGATGGCATGACTTTAAACATTCTGTGCAACACGTGGGTAAAACTAAACCAACGTCCAAAATTCTGCTTTATACTCTTTAAATGTTGAGCAAACCCAGGGGTTTTGATTTTAACAGCTATGGGGAGGGAAAAGGTTTGAGTTCAAGAAATGAACAAATATGGACCTGCTCTGATTATAGCCTAATGTGTCAATTCATATGAAAATCGAGACACTTGGAAACAGTACTACAAGCTTGCAGATATTTGACCTCTGTGAAGAGCCTGACTGGTCCCTCTGCCACTTTTAATGTGCACTTAAAGAAATCTGGTGCTCTTCCTCCCCGCCCCCCCCCATGACTGAATATTTCTGAATAACTTGAAATTCACACCCACTTGAAATGCTGACTTGGGAATACACTTTTTTGGACACATGCTTCATCATATTTCAGCTGTACACTAAGATAAGCTTTTTAGAAGTTTGGAGGCAGAACATTTCCTCCTGCAGAAGAGAATTTATATTTTCCATGACATTGCCCAGGCAACACAGGCTTGAATAAAAAATTGACGCTAAAAGCAGAGTTCTGTAGTCTGGGAATCAACACTGTTATTTTATTCCCAGCTACATTCAGTATCCTACTTGACGAAGAGAAGAATGTCCTTCATAAGTGCAGGGATGTTGAACATATTTTGTTGACCCATAGAAAAGCTATTAGAGCGCATGAAGATGCAAATAAAAGAATCTGTAGTTATAGAATGATCCAACTTGAGATTCACTTCTCCCCGGCTTTATCCAGTCCTTACTCCTTCTGTGCTCTCTTGTCAGGTTTGGGTTTTTTTTTTCCCCCTCTGTTATTAGTAGTGGTATTTCATGTCTATTATATTAAAAAGGTGGTGGATGAGAGACTGAAACCCATAGTCTGTAAACAGTACGCTCCTGAAGAGTATCATAGCCACTTCGCTACAGAATCAGATCTCCTCTTCTGCCTTCCCATTTGAAATCTTTTGTATACCTAGAACAGCAGTGGTGTGCCACACACAAACTATGAAGCTGTAGAAATCTCACGGGAGATATGAGCTTGAACCTGCCCAGGCTAACAAGGGCTTTGTACCCAGGTCTTCAGTTCTCTAGATGCCTTTGTGAGGGTTACTCACACCGTCTGCTTTGCTATCTGACAGGCAGTTTAGAGCATCTAAGTTAGAAGCATGAAGACAGCAGAAGCAGGAAGACTCCTAATAAAGGTTGTCTGAATACCCAGCTGAAGTTTTCCAGGAGATTATATCATTAATGAAGAGAGGTGTGTATCTCTGAAAGCTTCCTCTCATGCCTAAGTTAGAGAGCTAAAGGTAGAAGTAACCCAAAATATGTCTGCCCATTGAATTCAAGACAGGTTCTTTACTTCCTGCCGGGCTAGCAGCATCTCCCTTTGCATTTCCAAGCATGCAGGTATGCAGTTCTGATCTCCCTGTATCTAAACGGGCACAGTACATGTTGAAAAAGCTTAGACAGGGGCAGCAAAGTCAAACCTACAAAGTGGTCTCTGTATGAGAAGCGACTGCATAGGCTGGGATTCTGCTGCCTGGAAAAGGGGTGGCTGAGAGGGCGATGTTGCTCTTCATGCAAAATAAAATCAAGCTACGGAACTTTGTGGATGTTAAAAGTTTATATGGATTTAAAAACAAGTGGTCACATTCAAATCAAAATAATCTGGCTCAGGAAGTTCCTGAGCTAGGAACTGCTGGAGGCTGGACAACTCTGCTTAATGGCATGGTGACTCCCTCGATCCCGATGGGACCAGTTCCAGGTGCTTTCTGGCCTTTTTGCTGCCAGGCAGCAGTTATACAAGATATTATGCACCTTGCAAAACTAGTTGGAAGTGATGTGTATGATGATCTACAACGGTGGGCAATACTGCAGAGAGACAACATCCATCCTGATGATGAACCGTTACACGGGGTCAGGGCAGCAGATAAGCTGTGTGTTGCGTCAGTGGCTATGACACAGCTCAAGGAAGCGAACGACAGCTAATTAAGTCTGCTGTGGCTTGTTTTGTGACTGTCACCCTGAACTAGTGTGGGTTGAATCTCATGAATACCATACTACCTAACCATCATCTTTCCAACTCCGGAGGTGGAAGTCAGCACCCAAATAACCTTGGCCATCCGCATCTGTGGTCCTGACATTACTGCACCAAAGAAGAGGTGCCTGCCCTTTTTGGAAGTTCTGCCTACCTTGCTGGAAGACCATGCCTTCCCATATCAGCAGCACAAACCCGTCCCTCTTCACGGACCAGAGGCCATGGAATGGGTATATAACTAAAGGCAATGACTAACAAAGTAATCAGCTCTGCCGACTCTAACTCTCCTGGCACAGGTGCCATGAGCTGTTCTTTGTGGCATGCAGTGAGTAGGAAAGCTTGCTCACTTACAAGGTCTCCCCTACAGCTGCCAACCGGCTCCGTGTCTGTAGTCAGAAAGGGATCCGTGCTGCTGCTGCAACTACAGCTGTCCCAGGGAAAGCCGAACATGGCATATTGCTCTCACCGTGCTGGGATGCAAACAGCACCCTGGCTCAGCAGGGACGTGCCATGGCACCTCCTGCAATCCTGTTCCTTGCGGTGGCTGATTTGAGAAACATCATTTCACAGGAGCTGCCCAAACTTACCGAAAGCATAAGCCATTCCACAGCACCGGGGCTCGGGCAGCGGTAGGTAGGCTGGGCACAGCGCGGTCCTGCAATACAAGCCAAGAAGCATCTGGCTGAGAAATCACTCTTGGGTGCTTTTTAAATTTGTTGCTGTTCACTGGAAGTGTAACCCTTATAGCTAAGCCTCTACTGCCAAGTGCTCAGATTCGGTGCTACAGGTCGTGGTATTGCTCCCCTAACGAATCAGCTTTGGAAAGAATAGTTTTCCTGTCTACATTGCTTCTTAGTTATTTACAGATTCCTAGTGGTGGCTAGAAATCATTCAGTACTTGAAGTAATTATACTTTTTTTGTTCTCCCTGGAGCCATTTTCTTAGTAGCTATGGTAGCTACTGATTAATACTACTCCTTATACCTAAAATAATATCAGAATTCTTTCCAATTAACCAAAGAATAATGTTCCAAGTATCTTTAGGCAGCAGAAGTGTTTGACCTCATCAGTAAATAACTGAAGCTACACTTGATCTCAACTTGATAACTTTTTGCTTTCCTATTTTCGGCAGAATTAACTTTAGTTACTGCGGTAAGCAAACCTTTGCTTTTTGCAAATCAGGAACAAGTGCTCTGCTCTGTCATAACTAATATAATTTACTCACATCAGTGGCCTTATCTTTTTTTCCAATTCTATCTTAGCAGCTGGACTCTGTAAAACCAGCAATTCACTAAGATGATTACTACCTTACTCCCTAGTAAGACAGAATAAATATTCTTAAGCCACCTTCCAAATACAGACTTTCTACTTTCAATGCAGAGAAAAAATTGTGTGCAAATGTACGATCCCAAGTTATGCAAGGAAAGTACAAATACAGGGGTCTCTCAGGAAAACTGGATGGTGCAAATCGAGTGTGGGAAAATGCTAAGAGCTTCAGGTCATGGCTGACATTTAAACTCAACACCTCTGCTTCTGGGTTGCTATTACTGGGAGTCAGTGACGTAAAACACCGCTTTGCTGTGGGTTTGATATTGAGATAATTTGTACAATGAGCTACTGAATACAGCTGTATTTACGGACTTAATCAACTCTTTCTGCAGAATATCAATATGGGTACCTAAAAGGCATGTTTCTTTTTAACTAGCAGAGTTACGCTTTTTTGTATGACCTGCGCAAGGCAAGTACTAATATCTGCCTCTTCTCAAGTGTTTTCTGTCCCATTAGTATTACCCCATGATTCAGGTAACTGAATACCTGAAAACCGATAGCTAAATTTTTGCAAGTTAGAAAACTCCAAAAGAAACTAGCGAGGTGATTTCCCTCCACGGTTTATTTCTGCTGCACCAGAGAGGGTCAGAGGTGCTTCATTCTCGGGCATTGCCTGTGGTCTCCTTAATAAGGGGGAAGACCAACATTTGAACTGGATGAGCCCAGGCTCTGTCAGTCCACTGCTCCTGCAAAACAGTCTGGTGGTCTGGTTTATGGACCAATGATGCTATTCATTTTCCATTCTGTTTTTAAAAGAAGTTGCTGTAAAGCATTTTTCTATCTTTTGGAGAAAGAAAATGAGCTCAGCTCTTGATAATTTGAGGTTTGGAAAAAAGGAGGCACACTGCAATAGGAGAGATAAGTTTGAAAATACCCTTTAAAAACACCCAGCATTGGCTTAGAGAATACTTGAGTAACATACATATCGCTGCTAATAAGGCTGTAAATGGCTGCATTGCTGCCAATAATAGACGCCATCTGGTAGGTCTGCCTATTAAAACACAGGTTCGTCTGCAACCTTTTAAGTCTGTTTTTTCTTGCTGCGGAAGGTTGCTGAACCATTAAGAGAATCATGGCAGTGTTAATAAAATGATTTATGAAGTTATCAAAATGCCAGTTGTTATAAATTAGATCCTAAACTCAAGCCACTCCTAAATTGGGCTTTGACTTTGTCAGACCAACTTTACCCCGACTTTGGTCATCAGCCCTTGACATCATGAAGGGCAGTAAAAGCATGAGTGCATCCAGTCAAGCTCTGACGGCTTTCTTCCTTCACCAGTGAAGGCTGAGGTCTGACCTGGGCGAGTTATTCTGCGCATACATCAGCACGTGATGGCAATGTCATCTGTGAAACCTGTTATACCTGAAGAGGGAGGTGGAGGGAAAAAAAGGACACCTTACCTCAAAGGGTATTTTTTACCCCAAGAAACCTCTTTTTCCACTCCACTGTGGGTCACTACAGAAATAGAGCCAAGTCGGGGGAAGTAGGGTAAGGTAACAGAAGAAGAGGCAGGTAGTTTGTACGTGCACGTATCCGCCCCATGTTTCTGTTCACAGAGACTGCAGGCACAAGGTAAGACAATCAAGACGCCCAATGCAAACTTGCTCGTCCCAAAGGCTGGAAGAACCAACAAAAGCACTAGTAAGCAAAAATCCATTTTAAGTGAGAGGTTATGGCCTACCTGCTTAGCGGCATCACCACGCAGCAGCTCTTTGCTGACCCTAAAACCATGGCAAACTGCACATAGTACAAGGTTTAAAGAGACTTGCACGAATTTCAGCATTAGGCAGGACTGAGGAGAAGCTTGGCTTAGAGCAAAAATAACAGACAACTCTCATTTGAAATGAGACATCTAAATCCACTATTCAAAGAACAAAAAACTTTTTTCTGAAGATACCTCTTTCAATACTTGGAATAATCCATTTATCGGTGATACTAATTGAAAGATATTCTAGGCAGGCAGAGTAAAAAGTGTTGGAAGATAGCAGAGGTTTTTTAAATAATGATAGTAATACTTTACGAGGTTTGGGTTTGGGGATTTTTAAAGAGACAGGGTTGATTTTGCACACTAGCTTCATCAAAGCAGCACAGCAGTGGGAAAGTATGCATCACTGCGATTTCGTGTTTGACGTTATGCAGGTTACAGCAGGAAAAGCTTCCCTTTAAATGTTTAGTTACAGTAACAACGTTATTTTATATGGTATTTTTGTACTAATGACCTGCATTTCAATGTCTTTCTTGGGTTGTACAGGACATTTATGTTTAGGTATCAGTTTGCATCTGCTGATTGTCTTCAGCTGCCAGTAGATTGGCAAAGAGCTATTCCTACAGAGATCCTTAATTACTGTGGCAAATCCAGGCTTGTTCCACACAATTTTGACAAAAGCATGAAAAGCTTTAGAGATGATTTATTTTCGAAATGTAGTCAGTCACCAAGGTGCTGTGAGGATGGGGGGCCCTGGCCGGTCCAAGGAACCACCCCGGCAGCCCAGCCCACCACCATCCAGCCGCGGGCAACCCCTGCTGCTGGAGCTTCAGAGGCAACCCTGCCGCAAAGCACAGCCGGGAACGTGCAAAATAACGTGCCTGCTGATACCCGGCTCCTGCTGATGCCTAAGAAAGACCTCATGCACGGATTTCCACGGATTTAAAGCACGAAGAGCTTCGATACACCGAAACAGGTAAAGATAGTGGCTCTAACGTAGAGGCAGCTGGCATGGGTTTCCTCTAACAGCCAGTACGAGTGGCAGTGGAAGACGCTAACTTGCTGTCCACAGCCACAGCCAGAGAGCAAGCGTGCAGGTCTCGACCACCCTTTGGCCGCAGGCGAAGTCGGCAGGCGCTGAGGGGCCGCCTCGGCCGCCACGGGGCCCCGCGCAGGAGCCCCTTCCTCTGCGCACACCGTAGCTCGTGCATTTTGCCGAATTAGTGTCTTTACCTCCTCTTTAGTTTCTCCTAGTTTTCATCAGTCTCAGCTAGCCCCATCCCGCACTCAAAAGTCTCATTTAATGTTAACTTATGCATAAAAAGCATATGCAACTTTTTCAATAAGATTTCTGACTTCACCCTTTTAACCCAAAGAATAACTATAAATAGTTTATAATGTCTGGGATTTCCACAGCCTAAGTGCAGCTATAAATAGTCCTAAACATTTTCCCACTTCATGCTTTTGAAAAGAACATTCTCCACTTCCTTTCTTGGAGAACCCCTGGGAATAACGCTAGATCACCGCTTAGAAAATATGTGTATTAGGAGAGTTTAGCAAAACAGAGCTAACAAAAGTCGCTAACAGCAGCTCTGAAACTAATTTCACGTAAGGAAAGGGTCAGGCGTCCTTTGCAAGAAGTTCATATTCATAATTCACCCCAGGACGCTCAAGGCAGCCATTTGTGGCATTCACTCAGCCCATCGGGGTATTTTATTGGGGGGGGGGAAGGGATGTTGTTTGCTTTTGCGAGGAATTCCTTGTTCCCCAAGCCTCACGAGCAACGGCAGGATTCATTCGTATTTCCTTGCAGTACGTGCGTATTCAGCGTTTGGTATTTTAAACGTCCTTTCGACTTATTTCCACTCGTGAGGAGCAGGGCCGGTACCAGACGACCGGGGCCCCGCGCTGCCTCGCCCACGGCGGCGGGCTGGGAGC
>JAVKLA010000017.1:4624178-4678031 GCA_034782735.1 Sagittarius serpentarius | reverse complement strand
TGACCTTGTATACTTTCATGTAAATTTCCATTGTTCTGACAATCGTTTGATGAACAAACAGTTCACAGTTTATCACACAGCTATGGGCAATGGCTTCACAGAAAAAAATTAGGAAGCGCAGACCAGTAGAACAGCTCCATTTAGAGGCCCAGAGCATGCATTCTGAGCGGCCTGGAAAAATGTTCATGTGAAAACAGAAAATCCCATTATGCCATTATGTCTTTTCAAAACGTAGAGCAGTTTGTTGAGACCATTTTATGCGCGGCTTACATGTATACAAAAATCTAGATGAGCAGTAATGAAAGAGCAGATTCAAAACAAACAGTTTTAAATTGGGCCTAGGAACTGGCAGGGATGTTGAGTTCCTAATATTAGATGGCAATGACTTCTGTAAACAAGGAGCATGAGAAGAGAACATCCTAACCCCATATGACTCCAGCAACTCAGAGGCCCTCCACAGTGTAAGGTGTAAAGTGTGTGATGACTAATGCTAAGAGCACAGTGAAATAGCTTAGCACAGATAAAAATCAAGCTGAGATGCCTCCAGGTATTCAAACTTGCTTTCTCTTGATGCTTTAAATCAAAATAGTTTTAAATATGTACCTGTCTTGTATACGAAATGGATGCAAATTGTCTGTGATGTAAGCAAAACCAAGATGCTGATCCCTTAAAAAAAGAGCCAAAGCTTCCACAAGTATTACTACCGCAGCCTGTTCGCTGACTTGTTACATGGTATGCAAATTCTGCACCCACTTAAATACTCAAGCACTGGAAGAAGTAAGGCACACTTCAAAAATACCTCCTTTTTTCATTGATTCGATTGTAGTTAGTCCAGATAAAAAAGTTGTTGAGATAATGGAAAATTCCTCCTGACAGAGAAGATCTCACTGTGCCTGGGGACAGGGAGCATGCTGCATGGCCACCTCTCACAACGTCATTGAAGACTTTGGTAGTTGCATGTTGTGGAGGGGGCTGGATATTTTTTTTCCTGAATCCATGCAGACAGAATGTGGGAACATAACAAACCTGTGTATCACAGCTGATCAACCCAAAAGAAATCATGCAATCAGTGAGTGCTCTGTAGTCCACTGAAAACCACTCTACTCATCACAGATGGCCTCTGTATTAAGCTAATTGCGAGAAAAGAGAAGCAATGCCTCCATGGCTAATGATAAAAGACAAGCCTGACCTCTTGATCAGGGAGAGCAGGTAGTGTCCAGCATGTGTTCTCATTCAGGGTATTTTTGAATCAGATTTGAGATGCCTATAACAGCGGGCCAGTAAAATGATTCTGCTGTTAATGACAGTAGGAACATAAGCCCCAAAGCAAGCTAGAAAAATAACAACAGCTTTGATACACAGCACTCCTCCCTCCTTGGAAAGAGCACCGAGAACGCACCAAGCAGTATGTTGCACTTGCACTTTCACAGGATAATCCCAGAAATTTCTGTTAAAAAAAGAAGAGAACTGTTATAGCTTCTGTCTTGCTGTCACAAAGTACTCTGTAAGCACTCATGCTCCTTGGCCTAGTTTCTTTTCCTTCCAATCTTTTTTTTCAAGTGGAACTCCTTTACTAGTAAACATTCATTTAAATAGTCATAGTATGAGCCATGGCCTCTGAACTGGCAGTTTCAGTCACCTCCCTTCTGTGCAGTGTTCTTCTTTTGCATGTCCCTATCTCTGAAGGGTATAATGCAATTCGCTCTAATGGATTCAACTCAAAATGCTGCTCCCATTTGGCATGGAGCAAGTTCTTACAGAACCCAAAAGCCAAACACATGCTTTCCAAACAGAAATAATATGCTGAGAGGGCTTGGTTCAAGGTTCAAGCCTTGACACTATTCTAGGTAAGCACTATGCAGCTGAATGTGGAAGTGAGCTGAGCTAGAAAAGAGTTAAATGATCAAGCTGAAATGTTATTTAAATATCATGAATTAAAAGCTCCAGCCTAGCTGCAAAGAATAAAAAAGGGCACAAGCTTGGCAATGTTCCTAAGGCAGTAAAAGCAATGTTTAGAGAGAAAGAAATCTTTGTCTGAATGCAAAAAGGAAACTCAAATTGGCAAAATGGAGCAAGGAAAATGTATCTGGGTGATAGCAAACTGACAGAATACAAATTTCCCTTAATACAAGGAGAATGCCCATGAATTTCAGCATGGCCACTGTCAAAGATCTCATAATATAGGCAAGGTGAAACCCCAGCAGTTTCATAGTCTGTTTTTAAAACTGCATTTAATTAATTTGTAATTGTTTCTGTCACATCTCACTCTTCTCTGTTTCCCGCTCCAGGGGAGGAAGGTCAGTCACTTCTTCATCACTCGTCTATGTTATAAGAAATGCTGTCTGAGAACTCAAATTCTCTCCCATAGGCACCAATGGGGCTTTTGCTGATGATTTCAGTAAAATGGGAACATGGACACCAGCCTCCCTGGAAAATCTGCAGCAAATGGAAAGGAACCTAAACCTCTTGCCTCTTCAGAGGAAACCATTAGCCAGAGGAGCGAGATTACGCTAAATTGATGCAATTGCTGACTGTCGCCAAAAAGGGTGGTCCCACTGCCTCCTCTGCAGGGAACCCAGTCCAGCATGGGCACACTGAGGTGGATCAGTCTGCTGATTTGGGAGAATGATTACCCTTTGTTTCTTGTTTTGATGTGTTAGTTTTCTGTGGAGTCATCTGCTTGGATCAGGTTCAACGTGTGGTCGCACGACACCTAAATCCCACCCCAGGGAAGCAGTGTGTGAGCCCAGGGCTGCAGGGAATGGGCCCACTCCATACCCATTAGGTATTCTGTGAAATTGCCCCCTAAGAAAAGTATGACAAGAATCCTCAGCACTAGACTGTGAAGGACTAGGATGAAAGTTTCTACAGGGCACAATTGATGCGACTACTGAGCATCCCTTTTCCTAAATGGCAAGCCTGCCATTGAAAACTGGGTGGGGAAAATTAATTCAATTTCTTGAAGGCTTGTATTGCTTCAGAGTGCATTCGTCCTCCCACCTCAGCCTGGCAGTGAGAAAGTCTCCACAAAAGACTGTGGAGGAGGGATGTGTGCTGCCCCGGAGCTCCACAGTCCTTTAAACCTGCTAGACTAGGTAGGCAGGGCAGGGAGGCGAGGTGAGCCCTGTCAGTCACCGTGGTAGCTGACATGATGATCTGTCCGGCTCCACAAACCCCATGGAAAGGTTGCTCTGTCCACATTTTTCAGTGGGTTTACACTGCCCGCTACGTCCTTGCCACCCAACCCACAGTGTCGCTGGCAGGGGATGACTAATAATAATTGAGCTATGGCAAATGTCATCACTTCCCACAGCCCCTTCCCCTCTGAGCCGGTCACTCAGAGCTTCAACCCAACAGGGGGAAAGGGACATTCCTCACCCAGTGTGAATACAATCAAAACATGTCACGGTACTTCTAATGAAATCCTACTTAAAATGATTGCCTCTGTAGAATTGCCTGTAAGGAAAAACCCCAGAATAACTCGGTGAACGTCTAGTTCAATTCACCATTGTTGTCTGCGACCAGTGCCAAACACGTCCGAGAAAAAGCCATCCCTGACATAAATTCCTGCAATCATATGAACAAGTAGAAATGTCTTCCTGACTGTATCTGGGATTTGGCCAACGATACATTAATAGCCTTTGTAATTTTCTCGTAGGTAGTGTAACCGCTGAGGCTCTCTACGCTGAAATAACTAGGACTATGGAGATTCCCTAAACAAGTCCCCATGAGAGAAGGGTTTCTGCATAAGGTTTCAGGAGTCTGGTAAATTGCTCAGGCTGGAATTTGATGACAATATTCCTCGCAGTGACAGAAAGTAAGAAATCACAAGGTAACACTGGAAATTGATCCCTTCAGCTGGAAATGTGCTATTACATGATCTGCTAATATTTTGTTTCTTTCTTTATGTTTTCAAAGCAAAGTTGGATGAATGGTACCTATCATCTGCTGTGCTGGTACTGACTGATGAAACATTTTTTAAATTATCTGCTTATATACCTATATGCTTATTACAAGAGAAGGATGGAAATTTAACTGTATTCAGCACTTTTATAGCCAGTTTTTTTCTTACACATCTAACTTGAGTCTTACGGGACTGGGTTCTGTGAAACTTAGGAGTACACTTGTGCTGCTGCATGGGAAATGTCTTGTTTTTAATGAGTTGCCAACTTAATGACCTGTGGGATTTCAAAGTTCCTTTTTGGTTTTAAAGGAAATGATTAATATATATTCTGTCTTTAATTATGGTGCTATAATTGCGAGAAAGGAATTCCATTCATTCTTTTCTTCATTTAAATGTTTTACATTTGTGAATGTTAGACAACATATTCTTCTAAAAAGTCTGTCTGTAAAAGAGATGCATAATAGTATTCACTTTCAAACAGGACAGTAATAAGAATAATGGTATTCCTTACTTTTGGGGCAGAATATTTTAATTCTTACTTTAAAAGGATACACAAGTTCTTTAAATGATTGCTTGACTAAAATAAGGTGGATTTATATGGAAATAAATGCCTGCCTTCAAATATCTCATAATGTAACACTGCCCCTTATTTTTTACAAGAAAAAATATTGTATAAAACAGGAAATCTCATGTGTGTATTTTTGTTGATACTGTACTTGGCTACTATAGCCCACTAGCAAATGTCCTAGGATAAATTGGGATAAACAGTTGTTATACCAGAAAGCAAATCTTAATCCTACTCTTCTGCCTGTATAATCTCAGGTTTTTCTCATTCTGAAAGTGATTCGTGGCTTCTTTCTCCTGTTTTTGCCCCAAGTAACTGGGAGATTAAGTTTCTGGGTTTTTAAGAGCTTCTATATGCACTGCATACAAATCGCATTCCTGTGACTCAGACATTTTGATCCCTTGGTTATCAGCCAGACATTTTTCAACAACTTGCGAATCTCCGGAAATAAAACTCCTTGATCTGACTATCCCTTACACCTAAGCAGAGCCTGATTTTGCAAAAAATTGATTTAGAAAAACCTTTTCATGTGCACACCACCACCCCTCACAGATGCAGAACACCCCTCTCCCATTACCTGCTCAGCCTTCCTGTAGCCAGCACTATACCAGGAGCTCATCACCAGGGATCCCTAGTTTGCTTTCCCAGATAGTTTGGCCTAGGGACCAAGACCCACTCCCTGACATGGGTCACAAGGACAACATAGACGTAACTTTCTTTCGCACGTGTCTGAAAACTTTGTTTCTTTGGGGTTTTGAGTAGTCCCCAGTCCTTTAGAAAAACGTGTGAAACCTGTATTCACTAATGTAATTCACAGCTTCTCATATGCACCTCTCCATCCTACCAGAGACAACTGGCTCTTCCCCCAGCAGCACCACCACCAAAAAAGGAACACAGACTAGGAAAGGACTACCTCGGTCATCAAATCCCCGTTGTCTGCCATCTCAGGACCATGCCATATAATCCATTTCTAAAGTTATCAAGCTCCATCTTAAAACTACTTAAGGCTTTGTTGCCTCTCTACACCTGTTGGGAAGCTCTTGTTTCCAAGAGATAATCTTCTATCACCTAACAGAATTACCTAGCATTAATCCTTCAGTGCATCGACTTGCATTTTGCACAATTAAATTTAATCCCACTTCCGTTTCGCCAGGTCTCATCTACCCTGTTAACCTTCAGTGGTTTGCCTTTACAGAGCTGCATCGGGAAAGACGTAAGTTTAAGAAGTTTATTTGATACACAAGAACCACATTATTGTTCTGCTGATAAACAGAAAATGCTCTACTTTCCTAGCAAAGTTACAGTGACCTTGCTTGTTAGTTCAGAAAGGAAAATATGCACACCCATTAAATGAGCGTGCTGGCATCTTCTGCTAGAAGTGACGTGCAAAGTTAAACTGCAATAATACATCGCCACAGGATTACGAAAGGAGTGGTGAGGTTATTTTCACAAATGTAATTGTGTAGCCAAAAAGAATCCCACTATACTAACCAATATAATTATAACCTAATGTATTAATATAAGAAACAGTATGGTTATGAAATAGTTAGAAAAAGAACTGGCAAAGCAGGTAATAGATAAAAACATAAGTAAGGCTAATTTTCTGCAGCTTTCCCTCAGCCATGTTTCTGTAAACTGCCTCTAGCTTGACTGTCAGCCATGTCAAAATGAACAAGATAAGCAACTTAGAAAAACAGGAATGATAACTATTTCTCTTTATGTAGGCCCATAGCTTTGATAATAATTTCATTGTGTCCGCAGGTGAACCAGCACACCCCGGGAGCTACTCTGATGGGCCGTTGCCGTTACGGGCAGGTGTTCCTACCTCTTCTGTCCTCACCCAGCTACTCAGCTTTGTGCCATGAAGAAATAACAATAGCACAGACCTACTTTTTGTGGCAAAGTCATTACAGAAAGCATTTAACAATATCAGGCTCAAGACCAGTCCTTGAGGAACTCCACTTTCACACTAGTTCTCTTTTCAGTTCTAACACTAATCTTCAGGTTTTCCACCTTAATTAATAATTTTCTATTTGGCACTGTATCAGATCCTCTACAGAAGGTGATAATTCTATTGCATTTTTTCAGTTACCTTACTAAGGAAAGAAACCAAGTTTGCCTGGCATGAACTACTGCTGCCAATGCAGTTTGCATTTTATCCTCTTTTGCAGCAACTTTATTCTCTTTAATAATTGTTTCCATCAAAAATAGATTTTGAAATCCTGTGAAGTCAGACTATCCAGAATACCCTTCCTAAAGATAGCACCATGTATTGATATAATTGAAACTTTGCAAGCTGCAGAATCAATGTTATCTGTTTTCTTCATGCACACAGCACATTCTGCCTACCCTCAGCAGACCATGAAAGCACCACTGGTAGATGAGCAGTAATTTAAAAAGTCAATAAATTCCTCCATCAAGCATTTCAGGTAGGCTATATGAGAAATTAATAAATTTTATATTGCCCAAAATAGAACTGGAGAACTTATTTGCATTTACTCTGGATTGCAGTAGCAATCCGTGTTGTACCAGTGTGGCAGCTCCCTGCAGGCCCCTGTGGAATAAGAACATAATTTCTGTGGTCTGTGATGTTGATTCCCAGCTGTTTCTAACATCTTTTCTCCAGAACTTTGAAGAGAGAACTTGAAACGATTACGTCTGAGAGGAGGAGCTAGGTGTATCTCATAAAGCGTAGGTCTATGGCATATTATGTCCTCAGTTTTACAGTCCACAGTACATATGGGAGATTGTCCTTCCTTATTACACTACAGCCAGATTTGCGAGAACAACACTGCTCTTTCTTTTCTTTTTTTTTTTTGCATACTGTTCCTTGCAGAACGTCTTCTCAGGTAGAATACCAGTGGTCCTGGGTGTTCACACATGGTTTATCATTTTGATTCTCCCTTTCTGATTGCTTGCTTCTTATCTCTCCAAGCAAAAGCATTTATAAAACATGAAATAATTATTCTGTTCTGTTCTGTTTAGGGGAGGTTTTCAAACCTGGGCTTTAAGAAGAAGTTTACAAAACAGGGAGAGTCAAGAAAAAAACAAGTAATATGAGAAGAGATTAAGAAATTGCGGCATAGAAATAAAAGATGGAAGAAAACAGATTTATTTGCTCCAGGATAAAGAAGACTGAAAAGACTTCAAGGAAGAACTCTGGTAATAACCTTCATAAAAGATGTAAAAGACGAACTAGGTATGTTTGAGCTTTTCTTAATGCAAGGGGCCTGAAGCTGATAATCTCTTGAGATGTGTCAGTTTTGCACTTACATGCTTGTGTCTTAAGACAGAAGGTCATTACCAATGTCACTGACAGACATTTTGGACCTGGCAAATTCACCAGCAGTGCCTTTGGGCATTGAGATGTTTTTTTTCACGCATATATCTCTATATAAACTGTTTTAATTTTCTTGAGTAGTTCTTTGCAGGATACAGAGATAAAGGTGGCCTGTAGCCAAAGAGGGGGCAACCCTCTACCCTGTTACATCTATTCTTTCACAAATTACAGGTGAACATACATAGAATTGTGACTTTGTGTGTGTGCATCTTCTGTGAGGTCTTTGACTGCTGTATGTCTCCGATTGTTCCTTTGGAGATGAACAGGGATTAGTTTTGCTCGCGCTGGATATATTATTAAAACACATATACAACCCTTTTTCTTTGGCGTTACGATGTCAGGTAAGGACATCACCTTCCCTTTACAGCGTAAGGCTATCACCTGCGCTTTACAGGAAGAGGGAATAGGTAGAGTGAAGATCAGCCAACTACTTCCAGCTCTGTTCTTACTCCAGGGTCCTATCTGTAGGCGAATGGCTTCAGCAATGCGTCTAGTGTTCTGAGACTGGAAACTGTGATGAAAGTATTGTGGGTGGCAGTGAAAGGACTAACTGAAACTGCTGTGTCAGTCTTCTTTCTACATGTTTATTGCTTCTTAAACAGAGGGCTATACTTCTCCTTACCTTATGCAATGGACCAGCATTAAAGCAAAAGACACTCCTGCTCTGAAAAGCTGAATAGAGAAGGGTAACTTTGCTTTGCAGAAGGCTGTGTTATTTCAGAATGTGGCTTCTTTCTCTTGGGAACAATACCCTATTTAGAAAAAAAGGCGTGAAACTGCGGCTCCAGGGAAGTGGAGGTGAACTGCCCCAGAGGCCCGAGCGATGGGAGGCCCCACGCAGCAGGCTGCCCCACAGCTGTGGACACTGAGAGCTCCAGCTATCAAGGAAGAATGAGCCTGGAAGCCCTGAGAGCCAAGGCTCCCAGCGCTTCCCAGATCTCTGCCAAGGAACCAGGTCAGCAAGCTGTCAGGAAGCTGGGTAGGGTTCTCATTGAAACACTAGATTTTGATGAGTCAGCAAATGCTCAATTAAAAACATGTCAGAATTTTTCCAACCAGCTCTACTCGCAATCTAAACAAAGGGTGTGGGGAGGAAATACTGTCCTTATTTTACACCAGAGGGACTGAGGCACAGAGATATGAAGTAACTTATGCCAGGTGCGATAGAAAGTCCACAGTCAGGAGGCAAACTTAGATTCCATGCCGTCCCTTAATCACAAGAGTATCCTTCCTTGAAACTTAATTAATTTGCCATTACAGTGACCTTGTCAGATAAGTATTACTTTCATTTTATGAACAGGAAACCAAAATAACTTGTACAACAGCAGATAGGAAGCCTGTATCTGAGCCAGGACTTGAACCCAATGGTCCTAAAGCTGCTAAGCTTTAGTGGCAAGCCTACCTCTTTCTTCCGTGGACAAGGTACACGGACAACATACAGTCAGTCTTGAATGACCTTACTTACCTAACCACACTAATTGCAGCAACGGTATAGATTCCTACAGCAAAGTACCTCTGTGCTACAGTCTTGTCATACTGAAGCCATACCGTCCATACAAAAATGCTGGTTTACTATGAATAAAGCCCTCGTATGTGGTTGTGGGTAGTACAGAACTAAAACTTTAGATAGAATGAGATAACTAATGCTTCCCTAAACACTCATATGCACAGTTCCACTGGCTTTCCTGGTTCTGCTAAACACGAGCAGCTATACCTAGGCACGGCACATAAGCTCTTTTATGATCCCAGGTCTCTTAGGTTTCTGTATGTAAATATTAACTTGTCCTTCAGCTGGATTTCCAGTTTGAACACAGCCCTAATTGTAAGGCAAGAACTGTAGCGTCAGTTCAGTTTTATTAATAGATTTTCATTTCAAATGTCAGAGGGCTTTTCTTTGTTGTCTTGTCTTTGCCTATTTTAAAATTTGGGGTTGAAATTTCCTAAACTGAATTATTTTAGGGAACATAGCTATGGAAAACATGCTGTTCTGCTGGTGTTAGCATCCTGATAAACTTTTTCTTTTCTACTACTTTTGGCCTTTGAACAGAAATTTGAAATTTAATAAGGTAGCGAGTAGTATTTAAGCTATGGACATGTCCTCTGCTGCCGCTGCGAAAATCGGCTCAAATTTGGCAAAGTTGCAGACCATTGATAAATCTGTTTGCAAGTGCATTGCAGAGAACCCAGAGTTTACTAACTAAAATGTACAAATTCTGTCCTCTCTGAGCAGGCTGTATAGATGCTGTCCTTTCTAAGAGACAGCATGCTTTGTCCCCTTTGGGCTGTCCAAGGACCAGCTGGAGGGCCACAGTACCTTACTTCTGCCGTTCTCTCAGTGCTCTCCCTGCCTGCACCCAAGTGCCACGGAGGAAAAGGCCACCCAGGTTCCATACAAAGGGCATGAGAGCTTGACCAAAGGAGGGGAAAAAGAAAAAGCTAGATCTGCTGGTCGAGGGTGAAGCTGTGGCTGAGAACTGTTGAGGAAAGACTGGACTGTGACCAAATAGGCAGGAAGTAAAAATTAGAATCGCTCGAGCAAGGAGACTTTGACATACAGAAGAGTGGATAACAGGATTAGGAGCTCTCAAGGGAAATTAAGAGCAAACTAGGATTCACTAGGAAAAAAGAGACTGACATTGTGTGAGAAATGTGAATGGGATGCACAGGAGTCATGGGAGTAGAATTAGTTAGGTTTGCCTGGGAAGGAGATTGGAAAAAAACATGTAGAGACAGAGCAGAGCTGACAACAAAGGATGCATTTTGGAAGGGAGACTGAGTTTGATGGGTGAAGGCTTGGAAACAGGGGAAGGAGAAAACTTGGAGGCAGATGAAAGATGACAGGGATCCAGCTTGATGCAAAAGAGTGTTCATTAAAACACTCTTTCCTCCACGATCTGTAAAGAGTCTTGAGAATCACCACTTCTCTAGTGTCATCAAATATGTTTTAGAACCATTGGCAAAGTGTGTTTCTCCTCTTTTACTAGTTTGGTTTATTAAATGGTGACGTATTATACTAGACCTGAGAATTATACTAGACCTAGCAGAGAATTTGAAGGTTATTTTTATGGATAAATCCTATGAGAGTGAACATAATGTCTCACATGAAATTTTGGGATTTATTTTTTGTCAAAGAAGAATCAGTTGCAAAGTGAAACTTTAAAAGTTAGCAAATGCCATAGGTAATGCTGGCTATGCTTACAAGACAGAAGTTATAGAACAGCTTTTATATGGGGCAAAACTGAGTAAAATTCAGTCTGGAAAACAGACAGCCTAGAGGAGATATTAGAGAGATCTGTAAAAATAATGAGTGGCACAAATGAGAGAGTGGAAAGGGATTTTCTGTCTCTTTCAATACAAGCTCTTAATACATAAAATGAAACTACAATGAGGGAGGTTCAAAACAAAAGGAGATGATTCTACTGCTTGCCAAAGGATGTTGTGGAGGCTAAAAGCCAATACAGGTAAAGGGAAGAATGGATAGGTACATGTAGGATAAATCTGTTGGTGATTACTGCTGTATGTATAGAAGTCATACCTGGCTCTAGACCCTGAACCACAAATGGGAGGCTGGGAAAAGACTGGGAGAGCATGGGAGAAGTTTGCCCTGTCCTTACTTCTTCTGTACCTGCCATTCTTATTGACTTGTAGAGATGAAAAGTATAGCCAAAGCCTCAAGAAGAAATTTCACAGGAGGCAGAGAAGAACTGAAACCTGCCTCAATTAACGTACAGCTGAACTTGAGCTTCCCTTTCATTGCATGGGCATGATGCGGAAGGCTCTGTAAATCACCCCACGAACACAGCCATGCCCACTGACACCCAGGGACATAAGATGGAAAACTCTCTTGTGGGGAGTGGAATTAGAACACAAGCTGGCCCACTGTGGTTCCTCACCATTTTCTGGTGGTAAGAGACATAGACTCTGGGCAGGACATGAGGGTGAGGAACGGAACGACCAGAGCACAGGCATGTAGACATGTTTCTGAGGTGGACCAGCTAGATGTTGTACAGCCTTATCACGTTCTGTGTAAGGGGCAGCCAAGAAGTCCCATGGGACAGAGGCACAAGGCCAGAGGCAGGGATGGACAGGAACTACTACAGGTCTCACATGAGGTTTGAGAGGATTGCAGGATTCAAGGAAGCCTTCATCTCCTAGAGCAAACGTGGAGAGATGCAGAAGGTTATGGCCACTGTTAGAGAAAAGGCACACAGCTAGAAGACCTGTAATCTAAACTAGTCTACTTGCCTAAACTACCTAACTGTAATCTAAACTAGTCTACCAGTAATCTAATTAATTATTTTTATCTGTTGCATTAAACAATTGCTAAGTAAATGCATCTTCAACATAAGAGATGCTCATTATTCTTACCCTGCAGGTCACCCACCTCGGTGATGGGAGGTATGAGTTTGATACCCTCAACAAACTGAATCCATGTCTAATCCAGTTCTCTGAAGTAGGAGGTGATGTTGGTGTCTTCTCTGGCCACATTTTAAAAAGTGTCGAGTGTTACCAAACTCTGAGAGAGATCTGTGGGTTGTGGATCTCCAGTTGACAGATGTGTTTCTGAAATCCAGAATGGGATCCTGCGAGACCATGCTTAGACCATCTGTTAAGGTTTAAATTCTAAACCTTGAGGCAGTTTAATTTGTATCTAATGTCATCTGGCTTTGCTTAGTCTAATTGATAATTACAGCGAGTGGATGACAGAATTGTGAAACACCATTTTGTGACTAGCAGTATGAGAAAATCCCTTAACGTTCAGAGTCAGTGCTTAGCGACACAGTTTGTGGTTCCTTCTAGAGGTACAGTCACTGGTATTTTTCACTGTAAGATGAACATCTGATATTTTTCCAGAGTTTGGTGAGTTTGGCCACTTTAGAGGTGACAATCACTGACAGAAGAACCTAACATTAGAATGATCAGGTTCACACCAAATAATTATGCTCACACCAAACAAACTGAGCTCCTTAGGCACAGCAGACTGATGCTTTTTTCCAAAATCCAGGCTTGTTTATTCTTTTAAATTTCAAGGTTCTACAGAAGAAAATAATACCTTAACAGGTTTGAAGTCTTAATTTCCTAAATGGAGTCCTAATCACCCTAAATGGGGTGATGGGGTGATTTTGCTTCTTCCAGTTGAAAGTAAAACGCCTAGGAAGTAATTCTACTGATATTTCAGTTAATGGAGGTGTAATTAGGGCCTGTGCTTTCATAGGACTAGAAATTATAAATTGTAGCAAAGATCAGAACAGTTTTCTCATTTTGCTTCTGTAGTCTAGAATGTGAAAGACCAATATGCAAATTCCTGCGGCACAATTCAGAATGATCTAGGATAAAAAGTGCCTATGAATCAAGAGAAGCAAGGACTTGGTGGCAGTGTCCCAGATCTAATCACTGTGGCATACTCGTTTCTTGAATTGAAAAGTTTTGAGTTTCATCCAGTTGCACACATTTCAACACCATATTACCATAGCGTACTGATGTAATTATGCTAGTAAATTTAACCATAGTACAGGAGGCTCTGTACCTTTCGTGTCACTAAAAACTAAACCAGTATCTATACATTTGATAACATATACTTGATAAAGAGAGGAAATGTATTAAAAGAGCCTTTTGAAAGTATCAAGTTATCAAAAGCAGAAACAAAGTGTGTGAACATATGCGTGGGGTGGGGGTGGGATGGTGACAGATTAAGAATGTAAAAAAGCATCAAATGGAAGAAAAAAATAAAATTCAAACAGTGTAACAAAAAAGGACAAAAAGGGGGCGTGTTAAAAACATGCAGAATGTGAAATACAGCAAAGAACAGACAGGCAGTCTTATTTACTCATTGCTAATATAGAAGAAAAAAAACATTCAAAGGAATTGAGAGGCAAACATTCTAAAACTGGTAAAGACATCTTTTTATATATAAGCCTAACGAATTGAAGGATCTCAGTGATCGTTTTTATCACTGGGGCAAATGACTGAGTCAGATTCAAGATAGGAAGAATAGTCATGTATATAAACACATAGACAAAAGGCCCCCACAAATCCTAAACTGAAAGAGTATTATTAAGGTTGCAAAGTCCAGCACTTAAACACATCAAGAAACGCTAGATTAAGACTGACTGCTTGAGTTCAACTATGAGATTAGGTGCTACTTTTCCACTAGACCTCTATTGCATTTGGTGCATAGAATGTGCATTATTTCTTGATGATCTTGGTATTTTATTTCCCTTTTTGTTCAAGGTGTGTCTTCAGTTCTTATTTATTACATGATAGCCAAACCATCCTCCAGAGGCAGAATTGTTCATTTCTGTGTAATCATTTAATATGCAGGTTCTTCAGAAGTATGAGTGAATTTATAGTCCTGTAAGGGAAGATACGATTTTATATACATACAATCAGAGGCCTCAAGGTCATTCCTTGATGTGCAGATTATTTTTATTCTCTTCACATTCTTTTCACTGCAACTCATCTCTTCAGGCTGTTCACTGAGTCTTCACCCTCATCTCACAAGCTCATACTCTGCCTTTAAGTCCAGCCAGTTTAATTTTGCCGTATTTTTCCCAGTCCTATGCCATTTCCCAATCCCAATGCACTGTTTATTTTACAGACTGCTAATTCACATTTTCCTCTCCTGATCGCAGTCTCATGAGCCAAAGACACCTAGTTGCTCTGCACCCTAGTCTCTCTCTGCAGTCGCTTTTGTGAAGCACCAGGTCTGGATCAACTCTCCAACCCGTCCTGCCCTGCCACACCAGAGTGCTCCTTCCTGCATACCTGGCTCTGCTCTGCTGACATCAGCTTTACCTTCTCTGTGTTGTGTTGGATGACTTTCTCCTTCCTGCATCATGACGAATTACTTTCTCTTCCATGTGGCCATGTCACAGGCATCACAAAACAGAAGCCTCCTCCTCAATTTTCTGTCCAACCTAGCTTTGCTTGCTTTAGAGCAGAAACATTCCCTGCCAAAAGAGGCCACGATGGGCGAAGTGCCTCTATTCTGGTAGTCCTGAGCCGAGGGTAACATCCGCAGTTACTTAGTACGGACAGAAACGTACGCACTGATCAGGACGGGGAGCCCTGACAGAAAAGCTGCCGTGACCCCTCCTGCCCTCCCTTTCTGGAGGGGGGAAGGAAATAAAGACCATTTAGTCTCATTAGGGACACAGAAGCTACGATGCCTATCGAATATGAGTACTCACTGCAGAGCTCAGGACCCCTGAGGTGGTTTGGAGAACACTGCCACAGTATTTCAACCTAGTATCGTTCCCCCAGTCTTATTTTGCTGAACTATTCAGGATACAATTTCCAACACACATTAAAAAAAGAGCCAGCACGAGGTAAAAAACAGCGAAGGACAAAGCTTGTCCCAGTTAAAGCCCGGCAAAGGAAACAGATCTTAGCAGAAGGCACTGAGCATCCACTCCTTTTAAAACAATGAGATCTTCACAAGCTTCAGGATAAAACTTCTTTTTTAAAAACAAGGAATAAATACTTCACTGTGGGCTAGAGCTTAATAAGAAACTCCCTCTGGGAAGGTTATTCACTGTTGTTTTCTACAAGACTTCTTGCATTTTCTTCAAAAGCAGCTGGTGCCTCTGGCTGCTGCTGTCACCAGCTTGTTGGGGGGCAGAGAAGACAGGACGCGAGGCAGGCAGCTGCCAGCTTTTGGGAAAACCTTTGGGGGGTCAAAACACAAACTGGTAAGCACAAAACGCGTACAAGCCCCTGCCCGTCACTGTGGTTGCAGCTGGCGAAAGCGAGACGTACAGTTTTGTCAGTGCTCCACTTCAGACTCCTGGCAGAAAGTGGCCGGGGGTGGGAGGGAGGGGAGATTTTCTTCTAACCTACGCTAGGTTAAAAATAAGGCTAATTAATCGATTATAAGCGCAGGTGCCTCATTTCGCGTGGTGCCGAGCAACCCTCCACCACACCATGAGGGAGCAGCTGGGCAACCCCGCCCCCAGTCCAGCGGGCTGCTGTGGCCAGTTCTGCGTGCCGGGGACCGGAACCGGGGACAGGGATAGGGACAGGGACCGGGACGGAGCCCCCGCGAGAGGCCGGGCCCGCCCAGTTACCGGCGGCGCGGCCCGTCCTCTCAGCCGGCGGCCGAGGCGGAGCCCCAGCGCCGCCCCGCCCCTCCCGGAAGTCCCGCCGCGGGGCTGCCTTCCTGCCGGCGCGGCTCCTCCTCCGGCCGGGCAATATGGTGGCGGAGGCGGCGGGGGGGGAGCCGTGAGCCGGTGCCGGTGCCCGCTCCCGCGCCTGCCTGCCTGCCTGCCTGCCTGCCTGCCTCCCTCCGCTGCTGCTTCCCCGCCCGCCCGGCGGGTCTGCTCGGTGCGGCGGGCGATGCGGTCGGCGGGGCTGCCGGGCTGTGTGTGAGCGCGCTGCCCATGTGGGTGTCCCGGTGAGGCCGGGGCGGGGGGGGCAGCGAGAAGATGCTGCTGTCGCTGGTGCTGCACACCTACTCCATGCGCTACGTCCTGCCCGCCGCCGTCATGATGGGCACGGCGCCCACCTACGTGCTGGCCTGGGGCGCCTGGCGCCTGCTCTCCGCCGTCCTGCCCGCCCGCTTCTACCGCGAGGTGGACGACCGCCTCTACACCATTTACCAGAGCATGGTGCTCTTCTTCTTCGAGAACTACACGGGCGTGCAGGTGAGCCGGGAGGGGAGGGGAGGGGGGGGCTCCGGCCCGGCCGTCCCCCCCGGGAGCCAGCAGGCGTCGGTGATGTCGGCCCCGGGCCCGCGGCCCTCGGCTCGCCTGCCGGCCGGCGCCTGCCCCGCTCGGCCTCTCCTCAGGCCGCCCCGGCGGGCGGGAGGCAGCTCGCCTGGCAGGGCCCGGCCGCCGCCATGTGAGGTCTGCGGGGAGGAAGCGGCGGCCGCCGCCGCCCGCAGCAGGTGCGGGCTGGGGCCTGTCCCCGGTACCGGCGGGGGCTCCGGGTCCGCCGAGGAGGGTCTTGTTCGGCAGCCGCTGTTGCTCCTCTGGTGTTGCTTTTCACGGAGTGTTGGTGTTGTGTTCGTTTTGCAGGTCGGGAAAACGGAAGGGATGCCACACCGGTCGTGCTCTGTCAGCACTTGAATGGCAGCCTCCTTTGCACACTTGAACCCAGTGGCCTGTGTTGCCTGTAGTACTAAATTGGCAGCAGATAAGGAAACTCTAGTCAACTATAATTGTGCTGAATACACGTACGAGTTTTTAATGAATAGATTACTTAACGTCTAAATTATTACAGCTTTTCAGTTTTCATGCAGTCTACGCCCTGTCAGTCTCTGGCCCTCCAAATTTTGTACCAGCCGTGGATTGTGATCATTCAGTATCTCAGAAACTGAAGTCCAAGGTTTCAGGTTAATAAGTTGGAACTGGAGGCCTCTCTTGCGTGACGAGAGGGGTATCTGCATTCAAATAATAATGCTTCGCTTATCTCACAAAGCGTTAAATGTTTGAAACGTTACATATTTGTCTGTAATTTGAAGACTAAATAAGGAGACTTACAATTCTACATGTAAAAAATAATTATGTGAATGACAGGAGCTTGCTGTGCCTAAACCTGACTTTCAGAGTTGTCTGAATATACAGAACTGTGTTTAAAGTTAGTGTCAGCTGTAGGTGCTTGAAAGTAAAGAATAACAAGTGCTTACATGTTGATTGGCAGCTGGCGGAGCTGATACAAATAAGCCCTTCATATTTACAGCTAAGGCATTTGTCCACTCTCTTATGAAGCATTTATTTCAAAAACAGGCTAGGTCTCCCCTGATTTCGGCTCTTGAGTTGCCGTTGTAGGCCTCACTTCATATCAACTCTCATGGAAACCCCCAAAGCCAGCTAAAGATAGAAGAATTGCACAGTTTGACATCAGGCTAAATAGAATGGACGCAAAAGAGAAGTGAGGTCTTCTTTTAGTGATAATTAGTTTTTGATTCAGCTTGTAACTCATGTAACTCCACACTTGTGTCTTGTCTAAATTAGTGAACTTGTGTTGTGATTTATATATCTGTTTAAAAAAAAAAAAAAAAAGAGGTAAAAGGGAAGCAGATGAAGTACTTAGGGTTCTAGCTGCCTTCTTTTTTTATGTAGCATCTTTAATGCAAATATCTTGATGTGTAGTAACACACCTTGGTCATTAGCTGCTGAAAAGTAGCACTGTAGGAGTAAAATTCAATCCATTCTAAGAATGAGAGCCAAAAATCAAGATATAAATTGTAATAGAAAACTTACTCAAATTTCCCACAAATACTGTACACAGAGCAGCAACCACTTTGAATATTCAATAAGAACTTTTATCAAGAAAAATGCTGGGGACGTAAAGGTACAGAAAGGAAAATGCTAACCAAAAGAAACAAAAAGGCAGCCATCATCTGTTGACCTTTTTTCTTTTATTGTATTGATAAACTTCATCCACACAAAGAAAAAAAATGGTGGGAGACAGTACAGGTGATCACTTCAGACTATTAAAATAGAGATGCCTTGTCACAGTAAGTGACAGATGATGTTAAGAGGCGATGATACATGCAAAGCTGAAATAAAGGGTAGCAGAAACAAATAAGAGAGCCCATAAAACCAATGTGGCATATGTCAGAGGATAAGTAAAACAGTAACTGAGACTGAAAGGTAAATAAAAACTTGGCAAATAGGATACATATGTAGAGAGGTAAGAGATAGTATCCTTAAAATCCACGTATGGTTTAACTGGAAGATATCCCCCATTTGTTTAAGAAGAAACAGGGTGCCCTTTCAGATCTACTCTTGCAAACACTGAACACGTTTAACTTGAAACTCACAGTGGAAAGTTAAGCGTGTGTTTGAGATTGGGATGGTAACCTGAGAGTTACTGTGTATTGGCTGGTTTAAGGCATGTAATTAGATGCAGAAGTGTAGCATCATTAATCACTCAATCCCAAAAACCAGTGCAAGAATAGTAACTTGTGCGGCTTCATAAAGGCAGCTGTAGGGCTTCACCAGCATTAAGGCATCACAGTAGCCATGGGCAGGAGGAATTCAGCGTCTCTTTCAGATCTATTAATTTGTTCAATCGATTGAAGTGTGTTGGGTTATTTTTTTGTTACTGCATAAACGGGAGGCCAACAACCTCATCCGTCAGAATACTGGAACTTGTTGCGTAGTCTCACTAAAGTCATTAGGATTATACAGATGCTTAAGTGACTTACTGAATCAAAGCCTTAAGTGCCTTTTGCTTGCTGCCGCTGTCTTAACCTATATAAGAAGTCTTTAACGTTATGTACTGCTCAGCATTCTTTGGTTTGTTACCCTTGGAGTGCTTGTGGTTTTTTTGATACGATAACACTCTGAGGCAGTTGTGAATATTTGAGATGTCTGATCTTAAAATACTAATTTTGCTGAAATTCCCAGTAATGTGAGTGGGGCCTTAATAGAGTAAAGTTGGTTTGGATCATAAATGTAGTTTATTTTTTGACTGAATGAAATACTAGTGTATCTTGATATTTATTTTTTATTTATTTTGTCAGGAAGTGATGTTTCTGTGTGTGATCTGCTGTTAGTCCGTCAAGTATCTAAATCTGTCTCCCCCTTAGGACCATATGCACAAATGTATTTTTCTTCTTTTTTTGTTCTCCTTCATTTGGATGTTTTTAGCCAAGTTTATTAAAACAAAAACTCTAGTTCATGTTGGGAAGGCGTTTTATCTTTGTAGGAAATTATTCTTAGTTGTGAAAGGTAACTAAATAAGGTAATACCTGGTCTGCATGACAGAAAATCTTGAAAGACTAGTAATTCCCTTTCTCTTAAGTATTTGACTTGACATCTAAAATTAATACAGAGCTATAACTGCTGTGAACTCTTACTGAGTATTTATGTTCTAGAGAGTGGCTTATGAAGTAACTGTAAAAGTTTCTTACTTTCTCATACTGTAAACACTTCCCCTTTTTAAATCTGGGGTCGGACCTGTTTTTTTCCCACCAAAACTATTTGTTTTACAAAGCCTAAGAGAACTTGAGCTAAGATGGAATCAATTTAGGTTTTCCAATTATACTAGAATTCTGTTAATGAATTGCCAAAAATAGCCCTTTTGCTGACTGTCATGCAAGAGCTGGCTGTAGAAAATTGAAGAACCAGTATTTAGAGTACAAAAAGCAACCCAGAACATACCAGTCCTGTAAATGAGGTAAACTGGACAAAGCCAGTATGACTGTGAAGTGAAATCCTATGAATTTGTGTAAATTTGTCAGTGCAATTGCACTTTAGCAAATATCCATGAATTTTATTAAGGAGCTATAAATATATAAAACTAATCCATATGTGGCATTGTGACAGTGCTCTTCAACAGTCTCCCAGATTATAAACTCATAGAATGAAAATTGGTAAATGTGGTCTGTTGGAAAGTGGCACAGAGAGGAATGGCCCTGCTTTGGCCCTGTGTTGCTTTCCATGCAAATGCTGTTGTGTTGCTTCCCACCTGTCCTCCTGTAAGCTGCGGAAGTGCTACAGTACTCTTTTCTAGGAAGAATATCTACGAGATGCTTGAACTCTATGTAAAGTGAGTATAAAGTCTTAGAGAGCAAAGGATGTTAATTTTATCAGTGATGAGCCAAAGCACTGACACAAACAGGTGCAATTCAGGTGCTTTGGAGGACTTGGATTTGCTTGTGCTGACAGTTGATTTGGCCTCAAGTTTCTAAATCATCAAGCAGCCTGTGAGCTGTGGTTGTGCTACTGCTTTTGTCTTTACTGCGTTAGGGAAGTCTGGTCTCTTACATTTCACACAGACAAAAACCACTTGCATCTTACCATAAAATGTGAAAACCAAAATGACTGCAAATATGCCTGTAATTAGGACGTTTGAAGGCCTGAAAGGACTACTAATTCAATATGATGAATGCTGTCATCTCTCTGTGACCCTTAGCATCTTATCCCAGTTGCTGTCAGGGTGATGAAATTAATGCCTATTGTGTTTGTGCACATGTTTCAGATTGCGAGGACTAAATGTTCTTCAACTTTTTTTTGGTTGTAATTGTGTTTGATATTTTGTATTGAGTGGCGGTGAAGAAATAATAAAGAAATCATCACTCCAACTGCTTCCTAAAGGATCATTTTCCATCTGAAAGGTTTTGACAATTGAATAAAATCCATGACTGAATTAATGTGTATGGATTTTGTTCAGTGCTTGTGTCAGCTCTCTTCCCTGCCCCCACTTCCTGCTGAATAGGAGTTTTGGAAGTGGTGCTTTCATTAAAGGCATTACGAATTTCTGGGTTTCATTGTCATTGTGGGACTCTGGAAGGGCTGTGAGAATCGGATGCTACCTCAGTGGTGCTTAGCAGAGCTGTAGTATTTCTAACAGTTATTTTAGAAAGTACAAGAGATCCCTGTTAAACAGTGCAGTGTGCTTTCTGGATTGGTATTGAAGCCTGGACTTACTGTGTCCCAACAAGTTTGGAAACTACTTAGGATTAGAGCAAATTAAAACTTTGTGGAGACACCGTGCTACTGAAGTCTTGACGCTGCTTTCCAGTGGAGTAGAGCCCAGGCCGTGTTTCACATCTTGGCTTCCTAGGAAATCCGTGAGAAGAGCTCAGTGTCTGAGCTTGGGCTGGATGCTTAGTCTTCTAGCTATTTGCCAACCTGCATTGGAAGTGAGGGTTATAAGGTCTGTGCCCATCTCTGTTCCCAGGACAGCAGCCTTCCCAGACAAGTTACCTTTACTTACTCCCTGCTTTCCCTTTTGAAGCTCTTCAGCCATCCAACAGGTAATTCGGGAGGGCCCAAGGTGGAGGTGGGAAGCGAAAGAGGCAGCGCAAGTCTAATGGCCGAGTTCGGCGTACTCATGTCAGGGAGGTGCTTCTGGTTGCTGCTGGTGAGGTGGGTTGTCATTTCTTAGGAACCTGGTTCTTGCCTCTCCACGGTGGGGGAAGTATCATAACCAGGCTTCATCAAGGCGGGGTGAAGGTTCGTCTTCTAACTGCTTTCTGTCAGTAGATGTGAGTGACAGGGTGTGAATCCCCTCAAGAAGAGGACCCGTGTCCTGGGCAAATGCCATAACTGGAAGGTGAAAAGGAGACACACTTTTCACCCTTCTCCAGTTGCGTTTGGAAAGAAAGCGCTGACAATTGCATTTTGGCACGAGCCTGATTTTATGAACCTGCGCTTGAGTTCCCTGAGCTCTCCTCCCAGTCTGGCAGCTCAGGAGTGGGAGAGTACTGGGACAGTGTGGGAGCTGAGCGGGAAGGCGCAGAGCTGCAGGCGAGGCAAACCTCCAGGCCTGGGTGGGAGCTGCGCAGCCTCCGAGGGCTTGGGCTCTCCTAGTTCCTTCCGTGTAGCTTGCAGCCGTGACTCTTGTTGGCACCCGCTTGTGTTAGCTGTTGTGAGGCATGTGGAGAGGCTAAGATAATCATAACTTGTCATTTATTCGTGATGGTAGAAAGAATGAAATAAGGGTCTTGGGGGAGTGATAGAAATTTGGGGATTGGTGCGGTGCAAAGATTGAGAAGAAACTGGAGAACGTAGTGAAGTGAATCACCTTTGTGTGGTAAACGTTTGTAAGAAGCCCAGTGAAATTTTTCTGCTGTGATTTTGGCTCTATAAAGACGGTTTATCCTGGCTCATGTCGTTAGAGATTTCAATGCACAGCTGTCTCCAGGCATATATGTCTTTTATAGTATACAACAAAGTCCTGTGTGTTATTGTAGCAGAAATTAAGTGATACCTGCTAAGCCTGAGGGATGCAGCTTTCAAATTGAGATGGATGCCTAATTTTAGACTCTTACATTCAACTGTGGTGTGAGGCAGCAAAAATAGATACATTAGGTATGTAAGCTTTGTGCGCTGTCTTTTTTAGATACTGCAAAAGATGCATTTGCATATATCTTAATTTTTGTTATGTCTGCCTTTGGCTATCGTTCTGGAGGTGAAAATAAAGTCCTTCATGACTCCAGTTAATCAGGATATCAGCCAGAGTTCTGTTGTGCTGCATGTTTGGCTCTGGGGCGACCTGGAAAGAATTTAGTACAGGGAAATTCCACATTTGGTGCTGGTCCTGATCATCCCCCACCTTCTGTCCAATATATGAAAAATAAAGTAAATAAATTAAAACTGAGGTTTGTTAGCATTTATAGAAATTGGGTATCAGCTACCTGAACCAAAACTGCTGTTTGGGTTCATAAATTTGAAGCTTTGTGTGGAGATTTGCCTGGCATTTGTTTTCTAATTGGCAAGTCACAAATGAATCTGAATTTTATATCAGCCTTATCTAATGCAGTCAGCAATTTGAAACTAACATGTATATTTACATTTTAAAGTTAGGTACGTATATTTACGAACATCCTAAGGTAATTGTCAGGTAGGAGAAGCTAAGGAGTCAAAGGGCAGGTTTGAATGCACTTACAAATTCTGATTCCAAATATTTGGCCCAGTAAGTTTTGCAGTCTCATGGTTTGATTTTAAAATTTTCTTTTTAAATGTATCTTAATTTGAATACCTTAGGATTTTTAGTATATTCAGTTCTTAAGAGAAGTTGTGTGATTTTGCATCATTTGTTACATTTGAAAATACAAATGGTATTTATCACATTTTTTTAAATTCCACTTTTTTTTTTTTTTTTTTTTTTAAGCCTGGGTAAGTTTTATATACTTTCCTCTTTTTGCATTTGACTGTGTTTTAGTAGATACCGGGCCATGGAGTTTTACAGTGCTCTTCCATGCCCTTTCCTTCTGCTTACATAATATGTCCAGATACTTTATGTAAGGATGATTGTTAATTGAGAAGTTTTTTCTCCTGGTACTCTACCATCAGACACTGTTCTTGCTAAGAGAAGATTCTATTCATAGTTAAACATTTGACTCCAATTATTTCAAACTATTTACCTCAGGCTTAACAGGGTATCCTTTTTTTTCTCCATTTCAGTTATGTTAGATAAAGTAGGCTTAGATGTCGGGGATTTTGACGTTACTGTTATGAGAAAGTGTATCTTCTCAGGGGAAAAATATTCTTTAGTCTTTGTTCTGTCAATTTGAATTTGTGCTATGAAGAGATTTGGGATAAAAAAACGGGGAAATTATTTTCTTCTTATGTTCGTTTCATTTCTGTCACATATTTCTTGTCTTCTTCCTTGTTATAACTAGCTCCTCAGTGTGCGACTAGGAAATCACAGAGTTTATGCTAGTTTGATTTTTAAATGTAAAATTAGCTACCCATGATGTGGTCGAATCTCTATTTGTGCACATAACTCTATGTGAAGAAAAATAATTATTTTGTGTGGCTTTGAACTGTATTGTGGTAGTTGCAATAATCTTTCCTCTGCAACTTATGGATTGACTTGAAGAGGTATCCCATCCCATTTTCTAATGCTGCTTGGGAATCTGAGGGCCTGTTTGTTTCTTTTTGTGTAAGCAAACATAGTGCACAGTCCCAAGCAAGCTGCAGGTGAACTGGCTCCTTCACAAGCTTTGCTGGTGAGCAGATATTAGAGTGATTTTAACAGTGGCTCTTTTTTGAGGCTGATTTAATTTTACGGTGTTCAAGTCCGGAGCCAGTTCAGTTGCAGCTAGCTCATATACCTCCCTGCATGTTCTCTTTTGCTGTGCAATGATTCCTTTGCCTCACCTTGAAAGTCCATAGTGCTTAAATTCTAAATACTTACTGAAAATGATGTGTGGGAGAGCTTTCAAAAATCTTACTCCACAATCGCAAGCAGAGGACATAGGGACATAGAAGTTTCTTCATCATCCGCTTTGCCATGCATGTTGACTCACTGATAACTTCACACCAGTTCTGTCTATACTTGATACAAATGCTTGTATAAGTATTACAAATAAAGATACCATCAGCTCCTCCTTGGAGTCCTTGGCATTTAGAAGCAAAGTTCCTATTATGAAGAGCTTTAGCTAGAGGAACACTGCAAGCTGCCACAAGGTTTCCTGCTTCTGGCTGGTGTGAGGTGCACAAAGGATAACATTTCCAGAATGTGCTTAATGTACCAAGGTACAGTAGCTGCTGTTTTGGGGGGGATGGACGGGATGGGACATGGATATGATATATTTTCCACTACATAAGAGTAATAAAGTAAACAATAGCTACATTAAATGTGGGTCACTTTTTCCTTTCTTTTAAGGAAATTACAAAAAACTGCGGGAAGACATCTTCAGAAATGCCAAAGGCTTATAAGGGAGAATATTCGTCTCCTAATGGAACAGGTGGAATACTTCCTTCCGCTCATGTGCTGGAAGGCATGTTCAGGCTTTGCATGATACCAAGATGCCAGATGTTTGGAAAAACCCTCCTGTTGAAATCTAAGCTTATAAATAATCTCCTTTCATGTGTGCTCTATGTATTTGAAATATGTGCAGTACTTGCTGAAAACAAAAATGTAATTACTGGTGATTTATGATAAAAATTATTTAGATGCTCTAACTTTGACTTTCCCAAGTGGTCACTGATTGTAGTTGTGGGCTGCTCCGTGGTCCATGCCATAGAACTGCACTGTAATCAAAAGCAAGTCATTTGCAGAAGGAGCCAGTCAATTATTTAGGCACTGAAAATAGGATTTATTCAGTATTTAGATGGCAAAACCTTAAAATTATGTTCATGATAAGTCCTGCTTTTTTCTGTCACTAAGACTGAAACAGCTAAGTTATACAGATGCTTTTTTTTTTTTAAGGTTCCTCAGATAGCTAAGGAGTACAGGCAGGAATGAAGTAGTCGTGTGTGCTTAAAGCAAAGTTGCCAACCCATGTATAGCCCTGATTAGAATCCAGAAGCAAAGTGCCTGAATCTACAAAATACTGTCAAATGATATTTAACTTATGCTGGCAGGACTGGGAACCTCAAAAAATGTTTTAGCGCTTTTTCTTTTTTCCTGTTTAAACAAACTAAAACCAAAAGGGAATAAATTATGGTGTGTCTCTTTAACTTGATGAGTTAGAGCACAAACTCAATTTACGGGATGCACCCGTTCAATTCTCTCTACATACACATATCCCCATCACTTCTTTGAAAAAAATGATTTAGCGGTTTGTTTTCAGAAGAGAGAATTCCCGCTCTGAAGATGCAGCTTCTAACAGCAGTGAGCAGTGTGTTAGGGCGGGATAGAATTTAAGCTCTGAATCTGCTTTCAGTGGGCTAGATTCTGGCAATTCAAAGCTGGCAGGCTCCCCATCACAGATTTTGTGAATCCCCTTCTGCAGCGTTGAGCTTCCCTAGAAGCCAAGAGCTTCTGCTTCTGGTTGATGTGCCATGGGTAACCACTGGAGTGTTTTCTTTAATCTTGTTTGGGGCTGTTGTTTAAATAAGTGTAAACTAACCAAAATTGCCCCAATGTATGTGGTATTGTGGAAACTTATTTTTTCTGAAATTAGCCTTTTGCTCAGATTGCATATTCCAGTTATTATGGATATTTCCCGGAACTTCTTTGCTCTGCCATGTGTCCCTTCCCTAAATAATCGCCACCTGAATCTCTCTCTGAATGAGAAGCTGCGAAACTATACACATCACTCTAGGTAATGGTAGACTGGTGTGAATAAAGTGGTTTGTGATGTTCTGCTCTAAATCGCCATCTGAGGCTTTGGGGAGGACTGTAAGGAAAGGTGCGTTATGCTGCTGTAGGATGAAGTCCTTCACATTTCAGTCCTCTGCAGCGTCTGTGAAAGTTCCAGGCAGGTGGGCTTTGAAAACAAAATGGTCTGGTTAAACACCTGATAATGCTCATCTATGGACAAGCCTCTCATTCCTTCCACAGGATTGTGGGGGTTTTGTGGTTGTGGTTGTTTGGGTTTTTTTTCCAAATTACAGTAACCCTGTTAAGAGTATTCAGAATAACAGGGAAAGTTGGTATCATTTAGCCTGCTGCTGCAACTATATGTTCTGAGTATTTACTTTCTAGTTAACTTTTCTCTGTATGAAACTCTTTCAGCTTTTGCTCTAAAATAAGTGTGGTAGTTATTGCTGTTTATTTGATTCCCTTCATAAGCTGATGGCAGTGAAACTATCAAGATTTTTCTTCAGATGACCTGCCTGCAGTGAAGAGTTATTTAATTTGTTATAAAACTCTAGAAGATTAGGCAACTAATTTCTTATAGCCTAAATATTTGCAAGTCTCTTTTATGCTCAAATACAAAAAGTAGTCAAATATGCACAGAATAAGAGACTCTAAAGCTGTATTTCTGCATGTTTTCATTAGCTCACAAGGTGACTGCGTTTCCTTTAAGATTTTATTGAGTCTTCCAGAAGGAGCTTTCCCTTAATTCAGGGGTCAATAATCTTTAATTCAGCTGAGAAACTGTAAAGCCTTTACAGTCAGCATCACAACTAGACTTCTATACATGTAGCTAGTGCCGTTGAATGAAGCATAACCACTCATGTTTGTAACAGTTTGTCAATTTAGACCATAACGCTAAAAGTTAGTATGAAAGCAAAAATACACAGCCTTCATACTTAACATCAGATGGTATGTTTCAGTCCTGCATAATCCCTATAGGTTGCTAATATAGTCGTCTTACAAAAAGAAAACAAAATGGCAGTAACTATTTTTTTTTTAAGTTTTCTGTTTTCTGCTTCAATCAAATGAGTGATTTATTAAAAAAAAAAATAAAATTGAATTACATACAGGAATCTTCTCTGTATTCCCCAGAGCTCAGTCTCTTGGCAATGGTTTTCTTCACTGAACCCCAGTAAAATACATAGCTGCAGAATATTTGAGTGAAATCCCGGCTTTAATAAAACGGATTGCATTGCAATTTTATGGTTTGATGCTGAGCCTGAGCAGCAGACTTCAGACTTGTGCAATTATGTGTTGAGCAGATAGTCTCTTTAACTAAAGAGGTTATGAGGTGTAGCAATAACATGACCATTACCTGAAAACTGTATGTGACCTAAAGGTATTTTTAGAAAAAGGGTACTCTAAAAGTAAACCTCTCTTTTTGCTTTTTCTCTAGATCTAAAAAAAACCCTAAAAACTAAAATGTGAAAGTCCTTTCTCCTTCTGTCCTATTTGTATTCCTTATGCTGTAGGCAAGTGAAACCTGTATCTGTTAAATGCAAATAAAAGTGCTTCTCTGTCTTCTGTGAAGAAAAATAAACATTTGAAATTCTTACAGTAGGGCATCTGAAAACCTGAGAAACTTGTCAGCACTAAGTACAAGTTCCCCATTTGTATCCTGTCTTGAGCCTGCTTCTTCTCAAACAGGGTAAATGGATTCTGTGATCTGAGGTTCTTTCTCTAGAAGCTGAAAGGACTGGTTGTGTCATCAGGCAGGTTTTTAGACTAAGAGAATTTAAACAGCTTCCCATAAGATGCCTGCAGCAATGCTGCAGAAGTCAGCTTGCACAGGGTTACACGTTGACTTTAGAAGCCATATCTGGTAGTTGCATTTGGTGGTTTGTTGATGTAAGCTCCACCCTTTCACAAAATTGTATCCAGACTTTTTAACAAAGAGATGAGAAATCCTAGGATACTGTTTATTTTAACAAGCACTTACATTGTAGTAGTGCCCAGCTAACAAAGATGTTCTTGTCCCAAAGAGCGTGCAGTCCCAGTTATAAAAGTAGTCAGGAAGAAATTGCGAAATGGAGAGAAGTGCCTGTTGTGAGGATAGCATGGGAGAGTATATGAAGTCTGCATGGTTGTTTTTAAGTGAAGTGTTGATGTCTTGAATGTTCTGTTTCTCCTCTTCCTCCAGGAGGGGGAAGGAATGTTCTTCTGCTGTTATCCTACTGCTTTTGTCCTTCTTTCCAGTTGCTACTGCCTTTGCTTGAAGCTGACATTTTTCCTGATCACAATGCTCCACCTTCTCTGCAAATTGCCCCAGTGCACGAGTTCTCTTGAAGTAACAGCAAAGAAGGGAGCATCATGCTGCAATTCGCATCTAGTTTCTTGAATAGAGAAGGGAGGAGGGTTAAGAAGTCTGAGGAACCCAGAGTGAGTATGCTGGTAAACATGTGCTAGGACATCAGATGAGATGGCCTCTGGTTTTACCACCAATAACCAGCTGTGTTGCCTTACTGCTACGGAGGTAGAAGTGCCAGATCTGCTTGCAGGTCAGCGCCTGAACTGCTCCCATTATCTGCCACATCCAGTTATTGTATTAAGGTAATCTCTTTGCTAGGAGTTTGATGTGGTCACCAGTTGACCTGCAAGCAGGTCTTCTGGTAGCATGATTACTTCTACCTCTGGAGTTATTTTTGTCATGGCCCTGTTTACTGAGCTGATGTAGCTAGGATGTGATTAAATGATCTAGTTAATTTTCTTTTGGTATGTACAGATTTCATAAGCAAGAAATAAAACTCTAAATTGGGAGTGTCCACCTTGCTGCAGTGAAAACCTATGCAAATTATGCGTTACTCAGGCATGGCTGCAGTGCAGGACAGTTTCACATTGCTTCGTGACCTACTGCGTTAGCACAGCCATAGTTGGATTATGTTGCACTGGAAGAAGCAGAGGCTCCTAGGGAAAGCTGAAAGTGGTGTCACTAGATCACCAGGGACCTTCCATTTGCATGCCTAGATCAGCCTGTCACTGAATTAGTAAATTCTCCTGTCAGGAGAACTTGTTGTAACCTTCTGCCAGTGGATCGGAGCTTTCTGTGGCCACGGCACTCTGAGATGTGTCTTGTGTCCGCTGAGCGTGTGAACAGCTTGGTGTGTGGCATCCAGGGAAGCTGGGTACCAGCCTTCCCACAGAATGGAATCTAATAGCAGCCAGTTTTCTTTATTTGAGACCTCACTGAATTGAGTTTGACAGCACTGCTATGTAAACAGATGTGAAAGACCCATATTAGCAGTAACTGTATTACCCGTTCTTGTGAACTGGGCTATGAAGCAACCAAAACCAGGCTAAAAACACACTTTTGATGTTCTGTACCCAAGTAATGTTTGCAATGTTAGACTGTAAATCTGCATTTTAAATATTTTCCCTCAAATCTCTGCCTACTTTGGCTTGCTGCGTTGCTTTTCCTTTTAGTTTGTTTTCTTTGCTTGACTTCATTGTGCCTTTTTTTTAAAAAAAAAAAAAAAAAAAAAAAAACACAACAAAGCAGCACCTATTTGAATGAATAGGTTCCTCACTTGCTTTGTTGTGGCAGACAGGACATTTATCTTCTCAGTCTTTCAAGCTGGTACATAGGTAGAACATACGTATACTGTGGCATTTGGAGAACTGTGCATAAAATATCTGCAACGCTAGTGCGTTGGCTTCTGAAACTAGAAGTTGCCTCCCAAGCATGTCCTGCACTGCTTCCCTGGTGCTGGGTAGTGAGCGCCCTGCAGAGGGAAAAGGCCAAGGTTTCTGCAGGATTAAAAGCTTTTAACTGTTAGCCCTCTGTTCTGTAAAGTCTATGAGAATTTCCAGAAACACAGCAATAAAGCAAAAAGGCTTCCTTCTCAGAAGGAGAGCTGCGTCGCTGCCCACAGAGTAGATGCCTCCTGTGAAATCTGAAGAAGCCTCTAGAGAATGCAGGTTGGAAGTTCCCATTCTTACCTGGTTGTAATAACAGTTGTATCCTAAGTTTGTAGCTCTCAGTTCCTAGCTGTGAATGTGTGATACGTGAATAGCTGTTAGCTGGCCTTTCGTGAACTGTATAAGCCTTTTCTCGAGATTACTGAAGTGGGCATTGCTGAAGGGAATGATGCTGCAGTTAAAGCTGTTGCATCCTCTTAGGCTGAGCCATCTGAGCAAACAAAACAGAGTTTCTGGATTTTCTCACTCCTTCCTTTGCTTTGAAATAAAATATCTATTTTTTTGTGTTTAATGAGAACTAACTATAAATAGGAAAAGATATATTTAAAAAAAAAAATAATTATTTTTAGTTCTGTACAACAGTATAGCTACATGTTTTTATCATAAGAAAAAAATTTTGGTCCATTACTTGTAAACATATGTAACTGTTATGGTAAGACATAATGTTGTACATAGAAATTGCTTACAGTAACAATGAGTGGATGTTCCTCTGGGATTAAAAAGTGAACTAGTTGCAATCTTATTGAAATAAAAAATAATACAGATTAACTGTTACGTTTGGCAGACACAATCACACGTGTGTTTTTAAGGGTATGATCCTTTATTTGTTTTTACTCATACAATAGTCACAAGTGAATGCTTTGAATTGTGGGTCTGATTACACTGAGATTTTGACTTTGTACACTAAAGTGGAAATATTTACAAGTTGAAATTATAAATTGTATATTTCAAACTGTTGTGTGGGGCAGCTCTCACAGTGTCAAGGGCAAGGTTTATTTTCCTCTTGTTCTTATTTTCTTACATTTTAAAAAAGCACAGATAGCAATCAGGACCTTCTGGTTTAGTGATTGTATTGGGCCTTTTCCCTTCCTCTAAAACAGCCTTTGCCAGAAACTGCATAGTGGATTCTCAGCTTGAAATTAAAGAATACAGTATTTATGGACCTACTGTGTAACACTGCTGGAAAAGTGTAGACTTGAAAAATGAAGCTCTAACTCCATAAGTGAGAGTAGGAAGGTAATTTTTTATTTCAGTGAAATTTTTGCGCCTGAACTGTAAGATCAGACCCTCTGACTGCTACTGTGCACTAAATAGTGTGTGGTACCTAGCATGTCAGCAGTAAGGTTATAAATTCTCCTGGAACTTTAATGAGAAAATTACTCCTACAGCAAAATCTTGTTTGAATTTCTTGGATACTGTTCAGAATATACTTGTCAACTGGCTTGTTGCAAATAATGTTCAGTTAAAATTTATTGTGCATACCTTTTATTGGGGGGCAAAATTAATTCAAGTAAGTAATGTTCTATTTACTGTATGCTGGATGATCTCTTGTTCACATATTTACTGAATATCTCAGTTTGCCAATACCTGGTTTCTTGCCTTTAAAACAAAATTTGGTCAACAGTGCAGTTGTATTTTCAAAGGAGCAGCGTGAATGTGAAACACACAGCTTTATGTAGGGTTTTTGCTTAGCGTTACAATACGAGGCGTTACCCATCCGGTATCACAGGTTAACTCAGAGGTGGGCAGATTTTCCAGAGATGCTTGTAGAGACCTTCTGGTAAGCATCAATACGAGACTTAGCATACTGACTGATATTAATGGAGATCGGAATATTAGTTAGATCTTCCTGATAAAATTCCTGATGGTCCAGACTGGAGAAGTGGTGATAATAAGTGGGTAAACCTTCCAAGTAGTGCTTTGTTTTTTAGTGGAGTCACTTCAAAGAAGAGTGTATGTTTAATACAGCTAACTTGCAGAAACGAGGAGTACAGCCATTGGTATTGGCAGAGCAAGGGGGGAATGCTACCTAGAACGTACTGGTTGGAAGAACTAAGCTTCATTAGATAATGAAAATATTAAAGATAATTAAACGGCTGCATGTATTTTTCAATTCAGAATTGAAATGGTTGAACTCATTTCTCATTTTATATTTGAAAAAAAGGTAGTTGAATTAATCCATCTTAAAAGGTGACTTGGATTACTGCTTCAGCATCTTGCTTTGTAGTCATGCGCTCAGAAGGTTATTCCACTAGTAGGCAATAACCTTTCAGGGGTGGGAAACTACAAGGTTAAAGGGTGTCTTTAATACAACAGAGGAAAAAAACTTAACAAAACCTGCTGGCTGGAAGATGAAGACCAATTTAGAGACATTCCTCAACCTCACGCTTTTTTGTTTTTTCTTGATGGTTAAAATCGTGGCAAAGGGTTGAGCTTTTGTTCTTGATCTAATCCAGGAAAACTTACCATTTTAGATTGAATGATGAGTGTCTGGCTGAAGCACGTCATAGTCATTAAATGTATAAAGCTAAATGGTGGTTTTGAACATGTCTACCATTCCTCTTTAATGTAGGGATCTTGTGGATGTAGGTCAGCTTCCAAGGATCCAGTTCTAGGCTGAGGCACAAAGAACAGAATAGCTTTCTTAAGCCCTCGTTAATTAATATTCACTGCTTTGTTGATAAGTCAGTTGTATGCACGATGGGTACTGATGCAGTGATGGGGTGTTTTTCTGTTAATGGTGCTAACTTGCTGGCAGTTTCCCTAGTAAATGGCTAATTACTGCATTGCATCTCATCACTGCCTAATGCAAGGAAAATACATAATAAAGTAATACTATGTTTCTTTTTTTTTTTTTTAGGTAATAATCTATGGGGATTTGCCAAAAAATAAAGAAAATGTAATATATTTATCAAATCATCAGTGTACAGGTTTGTATTTTTTTTTTGTTTGCCTTAGGACTTTTATAATTTGCTTGTCTGTTTACTGTGTCTCTTTCCGGCCTTGCCCTAACGAGCAAAAACTTCTAGTTCGGAACTTCTAGTACAGAAACCTTTAATGATATTTATATGTGCAACACGTACTCTTTGTTTCACCAGTGGCAATTAAAAACTAATTTAACAAAACATTTTGGGCTTTTGTCTTTGCAGTTGATTGGATTATTGCGGACATGCTGGCAATTAGGCAGAATGCTCTCGGGCATGTCCGGTATGTCTTGAAAGATGGGTTAAAATGGCTTCCGCTGTACGGGTGGTATTTTTCACAGGTAAGCCCGTTCACTTTTTCCTTGCTGTTTGTGCATCAAATATGTAAGATGTACTTTTCTTCTGTTCATCTTAGGTGCTGGGAAGATGTAGTTCTGAGCTGGCACTTGTGTATTTGAACATGAAGATAGCTGGTTTCAGTCAGTGTAGTTAGATGTGTATTTTAGTTGAGAGACAGTTATTAAATAATCAGTTTACTTTTCTGAATGTATACTTCTTATGGGTGGTGTTTATTACTAGAATTAAAGCTGTAGAGTGTGTTAGAAGCATTTCAGAATATTCTAGAACTTTGTTCTTTTTACAGTCCAAAACCCCACTTAGCAGTAGGTGTAAACAGACCTTTTTTTTCATGTATGGGGTTTTTTTATCATGCTGTAAATTTGGAGTAAATTGACATTGCTGTGGTGTACTTACTTATTTTTCAGTTCTTTGGTTTTAGCACATACAAAAGAGGAAAATTGGACCTTAATAGAGTGTGGAGGAAAAGCAGATCCCAGCCTCCATGAGTGTTAATGGTTTTGCTTTGGACTTCAGTTAAGCAAAAACCTGAGTCTTAACTATTCTTATTACTGCCTTTCACTTTCTCCTCTTCCTGCATGATGCTCCTCTTATTCCATATAGTTTCGGAGCTCAACCTGATGTGACTCAAAATTATACAATTACTGAAGAAACAGTGGGCCATGGTCACTGGCCAACATACTGAGTGGATGTGATCTTTGATCTAAAATGGTGGAGAACAGTGTAGATGGCTTTACCACCATAAAAATCTGTCTGAATTTGTCATGTCTGTTCTTTACTTTTTCTGAAAGCAGGACTGCTTCTATATACAAATGAAATAAAATGTGGAGGGGAGATGTTTTTGGAAGTATTGGTGTGTTTTGCTGGGTGATCAGAAATGGCTTCACAGTATTTATCTGAGGATTTAGATGGGTGCTTAGTTGTTAGAACAGAAATGGATTAAGTTTTGGGTAACTGTTCCAAAATGCTGTTCGATAAGGTTTTTCTCCTTTGGCTTCTGTTTTTGATCCTTACCTGCTCCCTGAACGTTAGTCTGCTTTCTGCCCCGCACCCCTGCTGCCCAGGCAAAGAAAAGCAAAAGACACTTAGAAAAATACTTCTAATAGAATTAGGCATTTTGATTGAATTGGCTGCCAGCCCTATCCAAGAAGGTGGGGGATGTTGAGAGAAATACTACGCTGGGTATGATTTGAACTATATATTAGTTTGTAAAGGAATACATGAAGCATAGGCAACTATAGACATATGTCCAAATAGGAGGCTTTACTCTCTCCCTCATCCTTGGCTGCACATTCCTCTCTCTCTCTCTCACCGCTTGTGCTCTTGCATCCGTAAGTCAAGTCAGATTAGAACCAGCAAAAGGGGGAAGGTTTTGAGTATATAGCCATGGGTGGGAAGAGGGGAGGAGGTCAGATAGCCTTGTGTGGCCGTTGACACTGAAACTTTGCCTCCAGGAAGCTAATGTAAGTTGGCTTGGGTTTAGAGGGCATTGGGCAGGAGGAGGTACGGCTCCATGAACCGCCTAATTAATATGCTGAAGAATAGGACGTTCCTTAGAGTGGCCTTTCCCAGCAATTGGATGTTGCCTTCTAGTTTGGGTGTAGGTTCCTAATTTGAAGAGAGGTTGAGAGTCTTGGATCATGTCACGTAAGATGCTCACTGTTAGGACGTGAACTGTCTCACCATTTTATCTTAGAGCACAGGTAGCGGTTGAGGTTCCTACTGTCTGTTCAGCGTGTAAGAGGTGAGAGTGTCCCCCGAGATACTGGGAGATCCAGGTTCGATGTTTTCAGTTTGTTTGTTCAGCAGTGTTTGTTGTCTTCTGCATGAGTGCCTTAGACAGCGAGTAGGCTATAAGTCTAGGCTGGAGCACGGGTGCCATCCTTTCTCCTAAAATCGCTGTGTTTAGAAAAGAATAGGCTGCCCAGAAAATAAGAAAACTGTTCAGTTTCTTCTTGTCGGTGGGTTTGCTGTCCCAGTCCCCTAAATAAATACGGACTGTCATACCCTGTCATAGCTTGCTCAGGGTATCCATTGGGAGAAAATGGACTTCTCTGTTGTCTAATGCTTGTCCTCACTGGTGGCTCTGGTTCTCTACATTTTTCTTCCACTGAAGTGACCAGTCTGCCGGATGGAAATATTTTGCTCTTTGTCCTTGCCTGTAGTCATTACATTGGTGGTGATTTAAATATGCTTTAATTAAAATACAGACAGGATATATATTCCATCCGCTATCACTAGGTGTCCAGAAATGATTTTTTTCGAGATTTTGGAAAATTACTATTGCTATCTGGAATATCCGGCGCTCAGTTTCCTGACTGCTATATTGACTGTTAAAAGAAGGTTCCTGTGGATATTAATCTGCATGTAGCCTACATTTTTAATCAAAACATATATCTTAAATAAAATCTGTTAAGCTTTGGATTCCTCAATGATTATATATGTTTATATATAAATATATTTAATTCAGTGACACAAATGAAAGGCAGCTTACTAACAGTGGTGATGTGTGTGTGTTCGAATGACTGAGACGGGATGCAGCAGGACTGCAGTGCAAGCTAGTAGGTATTTTTATTGTTTTTATCACACCAAACAGTGCAAAAACATAAAACACTTCCTGCCCTTCCTGTTGATGTTCTGTCAGTGATGTCACTTACACTCCACTAAAAGTTTCCAGAGCCGCGTAATTACGCCATGCTCACGGAATTCATATTCCCTACCTCAGGTAAACATCCTGTTTGGAAATAAACGTGGTCTGGATGTCCAGGAGAGCGAAATTCAGGCACAAAGGAAGTATATTTGTAAACATAATCCATTGTTGACTGAGAAAGGGCTTTTAAAGTACAGCGGAAAAAAATTATAACCTTAAAAACAGTACTTCCAGAAATCTGTTTTGAAAAACGTTCATATATTTGATCTCTTACTGAAAAGGAAATGCAATACAAATTGGGGAATTTGAGCTATATACAATTGCATAACTAACATTCTTCTTTGGAGGCAGCTATCTAAATAGCAAGAAAAGAAAAGAACCACTTAAATTAACCTGTTGTGTTCCAGGTTTGATTTATTAGGTAGAGCTATTTCTTTTCATAAAACTGGCTTTATTATTTTTGGGTCGATCTGAAAATTTTTTTTGCCCTATCTTTCTCCACCAAAATGCAGCTAGCTTCTGTTCGTTTTATACCACCTGGTGAGGCTGGGATGTAATTTTAATAAATATTTTTGATATCCCAGAGTTTACTTGACTTTTTAACATAGGAAGTATGTCTTTGTCTTCTCTGTTATTCAGCATCAGCTTGTGCACCCTTTTGGTTGTTACTGAATTTTAGCCAAATATTTAGCTAGTATGGCATCTTGCCTCTCTTTACCTTTGTAACCCTGCGCCGTAGGGGAGCTGACACATTTATGTAGTTGGATTGTATGCAGTGAACGGTGATCTTAAAATATGTAATTTGTCTGTTCTCACATTACGTGACTGTATGCTCGTATTTACTTGAAAAGTACAAATCTATTCCTGAGCGTTAAAAACTCTGACGTGGGGACACCAAACCTGTCTTTGGTGTTGTGGTGTCCCGAGCAAACTGTATGATAGTAACTTGATTTCTCCAAGTTCACAAATTAAACAAGGAAAGGTGGTTTAGTATTTTCCCCGTTTACTGCAGCCAGTTAGTAATTTGATAAATAAGGGAAGACTTTGATTCCAGCCTTCCCTCATTTATCAAAGCTTGACCTAGCTGAGCTTACACAGAATGATGACTTACCAATTACATGGAAGTCTTGTCTAGTAGATGTTATTTCTCATACCAAACTGAGCTTGCCCTTCCTGAAAGCGGTTGTTGTGGTGTCACTGTACAGAATAAGACTTCTACTTCCCTTTAATGGTGTCGGGTCTTAAGAGCGGTCTTACGTGTGGAGTGTTTAGATAACACGTGGCTCTGTTTGCTGCACAGCTGGTGGAACATTTTTCTGTTCGTGCCGTTATCTATCTGGGCCTGGTAAGCTGCTTGTGGGATGGTGCTGATACGATGCGCCAGCCTGCTAAAGGCCCAGGCTGAGTGGGCTGGGGGATTCTGTTCTTGGTTTTGGTCCCCGGCCAGCCACGGCAGCACAGCTGAGTGTTGCAGCTGGCTACTTCACCTTGGAAGGGAACCACAGACAAAAATGTTAAGACAGAATATTTAATATGGAGTTAATGTACCATTGACTTTCTGTTCCTTTTCACTGCAGTTTTTGGAGAACAACTTAAAAGTCACGTCAAATACCACTGGCTAAGCAGCTGCATGGCCATCTCTCCGCGCTATGAAAAGCAAAGGCTGAAAGCACTTTGCATAGCTGCCTCTTCTGCCTGCCTCCTCCTAACGCCTCAAACTGCATTCCTGTCCATGCCATGCAAATAAAACAATAGCTCCCTGCACACACACCACCACCCCTGTTTCTACAACGTACTCTGTCTTTTCCTGAGATAAGACACTTGAATGAGGTTCAGCTCTTAGTAGTTTTAATCTTACTGTCACCTTTCTGTTAAGAGCATGTAAAACCATAAATGGACAGAAATTATCTGCCAAATCCTAATGCCAAGAGTCAGGACGGGCAGAAAAGAGTAGTACCACATTAGGGAATCAGTTAGAAAACCTACAAAACCAATGTATCTTAAAACCAAAATTCTGTTATTTGGAAGCTTTTTTATTTTTTTCCAGAATTCATTTTGGAGCATGTTTGTTTACATCCTCTTGTAGCTACACTGTAGATAAAGTGATGGAAGAGGGAAATGATGAGGCAAATTTTATTTCTTTATAGCCTTCTTTCTTTGTGTGTACTTTGCCATAGTCTTTTTACTGATGTTTTTGTGACAAATTGTGTGGAACAAATTATAAAATGAATTTTTTCCAGGAAATGGTCTAACTTTTTATAATGGTTTTCGGTAAAAATACGTTTATAAAATCCTTTGCCTTATAAAGATTTTGTGTTACTTATTCAATTATTATCTCAGTATGTAACTTCTTTACTAAAAGGTTGATTCTCTAATAAAGTGCATGGAAGTTTTCAAGACCCATGCTAGTTACTTCTGTGCTATTCATAAATTTTGTATGTAGAGGTACGATACTTGTAATTCCAGTATTTGCATTAGTCACTATTTAAGAGCAGGCATAGAAAATTGAAAACATTGACCTATAAGTACTTGTACGTGAGTAACTTCAGTTGTATGATTTTTCCCTTGATGTAGAAGTTAAGCTGCTTGGCAATGTTGTCAGGAATAGATAGATCCCTGGGTTTGGTTCCAATGCCATCTTCCAGTTAATTATTTAACACCTTTAAACAAGACACTTCAAGTGTCTTATGGTGGGGTTTTTTTAGCTCTTATCTTTAAACAGATTTTGTGAACTTCAGTACATGCAAATGTAAAATTAGTTTCAGGTGCTTTCTTCCTAGGAGAAAATGTCTTGTGGGCAATTTGCAGCGTGAGTCATAAAGGTGATTTGTCATTGTCTTGTTTGTTCTTCTATCAACTATTCTACATTAAACTACTTAAATATTTAATACTTCTTTTTTTTCTTTGTTAGCATGGAGGAGTCTATGTAAAAAGAAGTGCCAAATTCAATGAAAAAGAAATGAGAGAGAAGTTGAGGGCCCAGATGAAAGCTGAGACTCCGGTAAGATTATACCTTCCTTCTCATTTCCTTAACTTTTTTAATGACAAAGGCTTATTGGAGAAATGAGCCATGCCTGATACCTACAAACTACGAGATGGTAATCATGGATTTGTTTTCTTTCTGTATTTTTGCAGTTACTTTCTGTGATTAGAGTGATACCTCTAATTAAACTTAGGAAAATTGACTAGGCCTTTGTGAATGAACTTTGTGATTCTGTCTGTAGAGGGCAGGGGGGATCTGGACTAGATCTTAGAACATGAGCTATAGCACCTTCCTTGAGAACCCACTGTTAGTGTTCCCTGTGTTTCAAAAGACAACATTTTGATTACTGTATGCTTGCCAAAGACTGGTATTCTTGACTTCTGAAAGTCAAGGACCGTTCTTACCAAATCTTAATCAGTCATCCCAATGATCAGTCATTTTTAATGGCAGTGGCATCTTAGAGCTGAGTAACTTTGTCTGCTACGCCTGGAGGAGAAAATAAAACAAAAAAACCCCTGAACTCTTGATAATTTTCTATTTGAAGAATGATTGTTAGTGCCAAGTGACTTTTCTCATGACTCCCTGTATGGTTTGTGGCTCAGTGGTTAGAATCACTGTGCTTCGCTTCCATTACTTGCTGTGCATTAGAACGCTTTCTGCCTTTTTGGCTAGACTTAAGAAAACCAACTCAGCAAGCCTTGATATACAACAGTTACACTTTCATTTTATTTAAAATGATGTGATTAGGACTTGCCACCAAATACTAAGTGGCAAAACTCTTATAAGCTGAGGCTTGGGTAAAAGGGAGTGCGTAGGTTGTTCTGACCTTCATAATAGTCTGTTTATGTTTATGCATGTGTCTGTGTTGAAAAAGTAAACTGGCCTTAGGCTTACTGAGAGGCTTAAATGACTAAAGCATCCCTGTTTAAGACAGTGCTTCAAACTCATTTTGTCTTGAACTAAGATTTAGCATGAACAAGGGGGTTTTTTTTGTTTTTAAGTAAGATAAGAAAGTAGATCTATTTCCAGTTTTTAGCATATAATTTACAAAGGCCAGAAGTACATTACGACAACTAAACTTTTGCTGTCCAGTGTTTAATCTAATGATGTCCACATGGAGATGGTCATAATCAGTAGTGGTAACTTGTGCCCACGTTACCAGGGAGGGTCCTGGAATGTGAAAAGCTTGCATTGCGTCAAGTTATATTCTGTATGTCTGTGGCAAAGATTCTAGTTTCTGTAAAACTTGCAGTGTAATGGAATAAGCAAAGACAAATTGCAGGATGTATGAAATGTGTAGTCATCCCCCTGAGCAATTGCTCCCCCTGCAGAGTGCTGGTTAAGTTCGCTTTAGTTTGTCTGGATGAAATATCCTTGCAGGGTGTTTTCCTGCATACGCCCATGGATTTCTTGCTAGCCAAAGAGGCAGCTTCTGGTTGAGTCTGGCTTTCTGGCTTCGTTCTGCACCCCCTAAAATGCAGGGGTTTGTCGTAATAATAAGGTTTTGATTGTGATAAGAGTCTTGATTTGAACTCTGCATTAAATTAGTTTCCTTTATAGAAATGTGGAGGGGTTTTTTTTTAAATACAATTGTAGGAAGATGCACCTAGAAACTCAACTAATTCTGGATGTCATTGGAAACCTGCAAATGATGTTCAGTGTTGCTGCAGTGCTGTAAACTGAGTGGACAGACCAGTGTGTGATTTTAGCCCAACTGGAATGTTAAAGGGAGGTTTAAGCATAAAGCTTTTCTTTACAGCTACATCCACTGTGGGTTCTGCTTTCCATGGTGGATGTCTGCATGTGATTAATAAATTAAATAAATCCAGAAGGCTTTTTTTCTAGAATCGTCTGTCGTCTTCCTCCTCAATTGTGTGTGGATTGAAAGCCTATACCTAACCTATCTAAGCTAATGCCAGATCAGTTTGGGACTACTTGGGTACATTTGTTTTTTGATGTAATTTGGCTATCTGGAAGTTTGGTGGTGTTGGAAATGGGCATAGAACCTGGACGTGCTTACCAGGCAGTTGTTGCCATTTTCCTCGTATTATCTAGGGTGGCACTACAGAAGAGAAATGAGTGTAACTGCTGCAGAAATGCATTCTGGTTTAAATCTCTTTCAGTCAAACTATATAGGGAGTGACACTTAAGTTTTACAAAACCAAAGCTGTCAAAAGCCTATTTACTGAGACAAATGTTTGCATCTGCTGGGATAAAAGACACAGACTATTGAATTGTCATTTGAAGGAAGACTAAACTTTCTATAATCCACTTTATCTGAGAATTTAAATGTAGATGCTGTAAATGCCCTTTAACCTACAATTACTACTGGGAGAAGAATATGATAACCTGTGTCCTTACTGCATTATTCATGAAGGAACTTTGCAGTTCTGCAACTTAGGATGACATTCACAAGCAACCGTATTGCTTTTAAAATGAAGACGTTTTAATCAGTAAAGCAAGAATGCCCTGAACTCATCAGCTTCATGCAAAAATAATTAATTTACTACTCTGGAATTTTAATTAAAATTTGTGCACTGGGTGCTACAGCTTAGGGTGGGCTTTACCTCAGTTTAGCGAGCAGCTGTTGTTGCTTAGTCATTCTGCACGTACATGGTGGAGTGAGTTCTTTTAATGTAGTGTTAGAGAAAAGCTTGCCTTTCAGCTGCTAAGGAAAGAATTATATGCCAATAGAGAGGAGATGGACGGGAATCTGTGTTAAGGGTCACTTTGTTATTTACAGTTTCTCTCCACATACAGTTTAAACAAAAGAATCCAAATGATTAATGTTCAGTCTGTCTGGAGCCATCCCTGTTCCCATTAAGAAACTGAAGACGTGTAGGAAGGCAGAACTAGGCTTCTGTTCTCGTTAGTGTAGCAAGCCCTGTGCTGTTTTACTGTGGTCCTTTTTTTTTTTTTTTTTTTTTTTTTTGCCTATTTAAAGTAAAATGTTGGTGGAACGCGGACAGGATAAATAAGGCTGCCTCTCGGCATACCTCATTTTGTGTAGGGGCAGCGGACTGCACGATGCTCCTTGCTGGCCTTGTCTTCCGACTCCCACCCACCTGCCTTGAACAGCCCCTTTTCCTGCCCTTCTGCTGGCGGTTGGTCCACCCTTCTTCCCAGACACAGTGCAGCAATATTAGGCACGCACAAAACTCTGATGCTGGACTGAAATGTTGTTGCACCTGTGTTTTCTTAGTGAGGATCTTGAACTAATAAATTTTCGTATTTATTTCTGGAAGTTACTTTGCTTCTCAAACTGTCATTGAAGCATGCACTCAAATGGTTCATTGTTGGGCCTTTTGTTGGCAAAACTCACTTGAAATGATGTCATTTTGTTTAAAATTCCATCAAATATTGCTGATTGTTAACAAATTGCAATCTTACGTCTTGTTGTGAGAGTAGAGACTGTCACACAGTTTGAAGGACACTTTTGTGTTAATGTTGTTTTAATGTAAGCCATAACAAGATAAATGCATTTCTCAGTGTAACAGTATATCCAGCTGACACTTGATATACTCAGTCTGTTTGTTTTATAAAGAAAGTTAACTCTTTTGAACAGCAGACTGTTCCATTTGATAACTGAAAAAGTAACTTACATCTCTTTTTATCATGCATCCAGAGCAGGAAATGTGCATTCTGAGATGCGGGATTTAACCCAGTACAGCCAGTGTTTAGCTGGTTACTATGTGTTTTGTTTTTGCCATTCATTCAGTCACAGAATAAATCTTTGTCATGTGAAGCAGTGCCAGTCAAACAGTAAAAACCTGGAGGGGATAGTTACATTAATACAATTGCTATAAGGCTTAATGTAATTATTTTGTCATATAGTTACTGATTTGCAAATCCCTAATAACTTCTTTATAAATCTTGCATGTCCTTGCCTGCTTTCCTTACATCACCTTTTGTATTTCGTTTCAATTACACCAGATACACTTTCTCATACCATATTTCAGTTATTGATCTGAGTGTTAATGCTTCTCATCCAGTTCACCAGAAGCATATCTTCTAAGCAGCGGTCTAAATGGATTCAGATATGAATCTGTCTAGTTGTCAGGGTACAATAAGAATAATATTAAAACTAAGCAAATGCATTGTTTAATACAATTTTGAACTTTGTAAATAAAAATATTTTTTTTCCCCTTGTCACCCACCTGGGAACAGCACAGTAAATTCAAGATACCTTTAGGCAGTAGTTACCACTTCTTGATGCCCTATGTTCTACAAAGTGGCAGCTACTCTCAGCAGGACACCCTCCGCAGCCCTGTCCTCAGCACAATTTTCTCTTTATCGCCTCTTCTCGCTGTATGTTTATGGCATCTGGGCTGACTTTGTTCTATAATCCAGGGATTCCTCTTGCTTCATGCCCCTTTCCCCTGCTCCACCCATACCAGCCCCTTCTGTGGCACTCAGATCTATCTCAAGGACTTCCTCGGCTGCCCTGCTCCCCCTGTGGAAGCACGGCCCCTCTTGGTGCCATCGCCATTTCTTCTTGCCTGGGAGACCTTGACTACACTGGGGAAATGAATGGAGTTGCTATTCGGGAGAAAGCAGTTATCATCATCCTTTCTTTTCATTTGTGGATTGTGGCAAGTTCACTGACATTATGTGGGGGACTCTGCGGGTAACCCCTGCCTCTCTTCCGGTTTGCTGGCTCCAGCAAGAATGGTTCTGCTAAATGAATCCTGATCCACTCCTCGAAGCTTTCAAATTGAGGAGGGATAGTGAGTGTATTGACACCCACCCGTTACACAGAAACAGGCATGAAAGTACCACGTAACTGAACACAGGGACCTACTCTGCTTGGGTTAAAATTGATGTATCAATGAATCGGGGACTATGGTAATGCAAAATTTTCTATGCCATCTTGAACACGAGCTCTGTATTTTGCAGTCACTGTGATAAAGTGCCTAACTTTTATGTAGCTAATTGCCCTAAATGAAAAATTCTGTATAAAAAATTGCCTTAGCTGTAGCTAGTGTTTCTAGGCAATTAAAATGCTTCTACAACTCAACAGTTCTTAATCCAAATTCAGCGGGGCTTTTGTAGTTATTAACATCTTAGAGATTTGTAGTTCTTACAGTCTTTGGAAATAGTGCTTAAGGATTTAGCTTCTGCTGCCCATGGTGGGAGAAGAGCAGAGCCAGTCATACAAGTAGATTTGGTAGGCTGAATTGCGCTGGCAGAATATCTTTGTCTTGTGCAGGACTGTATGTGAGTGTAAGTAGGACGTCTATTTACATTCATGAATTTTACTCAGGTAAAGTAGTCCTAATGAGCTACTTATTAGGCTTATATATGCTGAACATAAAGGCCACTTCTCTGTCTTGTTGGTATCCTTTCAATTCAGAGGTACTCAGATTCTGGTCAGCAAACCTGTTTGGCAGCTTGTGTTTTAGAGGTTTACAGGAATAATTAAAATATAATTTCAACCCCTGCATTGTATTGCACATGTAGGACTGGAGTAAGCAGATCTTACTCTCTGTTGTGTAATCAGCTTTTGATGGTACGTTATCTGCTTTGAAGACTGGTAATGTTGTTGCATGCTTCTAAGTGCTGACCTCTGTACCAAGAATGGTATTCCTATCCTGTGTGCTTCACTTTCTTTACTCCGTCAATGGTTACCTGCTAGAGCCACTGTATAACCCTTTGGAGCTGAGCATTCCATCTTTAATGGGAGGGGAGTAACCTCATCTTGAAGTACCATTTTAAGGATCCAAATTGTGTGATTTGAATATAAACACGTTTACGAAAAGGAAAAAAAAAATGCATCTGGATTTGAATATTATGGCCTTTCCAGCCAAGTCTGAAAGTTTTACGTAGTCCCTGAAGTATGTCAACATTGTACTTCATAGACGAAATGTATACATGACTGGGGGAAGTGTGGACTGCAGCTGGGTCTAAGGATTCCTTTACTCATCCCTGTGCTTATGCTACTGTCATGTTATAAAACAGTAAGCACCTTGCCTCTTAAACCCATTTTCTTTCCTTTATTTCTTTAAACCCATGGTTCTTTCCCCACCATATCTGTATACATCTTGGGTTTCTGCCTGTCCTTGAAATATTATTGGACTTCACCTGCTTCTGCAATCTGCCAGTTCTCTTCCTACCCAAACGTGCCATGACGAGTACAGCCTTTCCTCTAGCTCTCTTTACTCCACTGTACTGACACTGGTTTTGCCATTCTTAATATTTATTTTTTTTTTCCCTGCCAGATTCTAGGCTATGTACTCAGTTCTCCTCTTTCTTGATCTCCTGCTGGCTTCACTGGTTGGCACAGTTCCTAGATTTCTTCCCTCCCCTGCATTTTAGCACGTCTTTCAACCTTCCTCACTACGGGGTGATTCTGGAGAGTTCACTTGCTGGGTCCTGTCTTTCTGCATTCGGCCTTTTCTCTAGCTGTTCTGCAATCATTAAGTGTGAATACCAGCACACTCTGATGTTTTGTGGGCCAGAAACACAATGTTATATTCCTGTGCGTCTCTGAGTTTTTATTTTACTTTGCATCTTTTTATGATGTGCACTCCCACTTGTCAGTGTCTTCCTGTACTCCCTGATAATCCTCCTTGGACTGTTTTGTGAATCCACTATCTCTTCCTTTCAAATATTTCTTGAGATTCATTTCTACAAAGACAACAGATTAAGTAGTTAGTCTAGGCATAGTAGGCATGATTTTACTGTGAATGTGTCATGTTCAACTCCGCACTAGTTACTATCTGTGGCCGTCACCTTTTCTCCTGCAGGTGAGCCCCCAATATGAAATTTCCACTGCTGAAGTGATGTTTTGCATCAGCTTTGTGTGTAGGAGATTATGCAAGACACACCAAAAAAAAAAAAAGAGATGGAAACCTCTGTTCTGTTTCAAAAGCAAATGGAAAATTCATCAAATTTGACCGCTTCTATTTGGGTACATAATTTTACACTCAGATATGCCGATACTTAGGCAAACTTTACCTGTGTAATGATTTGAGAACCGATAGAAAGTTCTTGCCGAATAGGCAAGCAAACTAATTTACTTGGGAAATCTAACCTTGCAGACATGCATGCTTAAAGGAATGTGACTTAAAGTTCACATTATGCTAAACTATGAGTTTAAGTTCATTATAGATTTAGTATCTAATACCATGAGATGCATAAAGGCACATAAGGTAGCTGATCTATCATAACTTCAATTAATAGTATTTCTGATTATGAATGGAATTAATCATATATTTCAGTATAAGGAAAGACTAGCTGCAGGATCAGTATTAAAGAAAAAAAATATAATTTAGGTCATCTGTGACATATTTAACTCTTTTCAAAATCTCCTCTTATCCCCCCTTAACAAAACCGATACTCTTGTTGATACCAGTTGCTCATGACTTGTTGCTCGCTTTTGTTGACGCATGCTATCTCCCTTCCTAAATCACCTGGGCAACTGTCAATTGTTTTGAACCTCAAACAGTAAGTTTCTTAGAGCTAAGAAATTTTAGCTCAAGTATTCTGATTTTCTTTGGATCCTTACAGTAATCAATGGTGTGAACTAAATACAATATGGACCTATCAAGTGATGATAATTTCTGTAAAGGGAATCGGCTTACATGCGTTACAAGAACTTGTCTGTTTTGTTTCTTTTTAATCCCACAGATGTATTTAGTGATTTTTCCAGAGGGGACTCGTTACAACCCAGAAATACCAAAAGTCATTGCAGATAGTCAATCATTTGCTGAAAAGGAAGGTAAGCAAAAAAAGTTTTGAAATCATTCTTTTGTTATGGTGTTAACATATGTTATATAAAATTGTTATAGAATATGAAGATGATCCTGCCTTAACTGGACTACTAAGCCTACCTAATTGATACTTAAGGGTTAGAATATCATGTGTTTCTCTTACCCCAGAGTAAGATGAGAGTAGGTTGTATACAGACATTTTGTGCATTTCACGTTGTGCAAGAGTATTAATTCTCAAGAAAGCTCTCTTTAGTTTCTGTCTCTATCTGTGTATTTATGGACACTTATTTTCTTCCTCCTTCAGGGACATAAGAATTACCTGCACTGGATCAGGGCACTGTTCTATCGAAGTTGACATTATAACTCCAATTACATTTGTTACTCCATATAAAGAATATTTTGCATACAGATCGTTGTGCCTTAAAAGAAAGAGTCTTCCGTCACTTCATTTTTAATTACTGTTAGTACTACCAAGGCTTTTTGGTGCCTCTCGCACCTTCCAGTCTCACCCTTCCTTGGCTGAACTTCATTCTGTAGTCACTTTGATTGTTGGCGGCGTCTCTATAACCACAGATGGAATTACTTCATCTTTGGAAAGGCTTGCAAGAAATCTAACGGTCCCAAGCTTTTTCATTTTTTCTCACATCTTATGCACAATACACGTAAACTTTTAAGTCCAACAGTTCAGTGAACTTGTTTCCTGGTTTTGTTTTTTCCTGTTGATCAGAAGTGAAATAATTCACTCTGAAGGTAAACAAAGAATAACAGATAGGTCTGGTAAAGTCATTTCTGTGACACACTGAAATGAATTCACAAGTCTGTGAATCAGCCTGTTGATATCATCAAGCTATTAAGTATTGTTAGCTCTTGTCCAAAACGATATATGCTTTTCTTCTCCTTGGGAAGAATGGAATTTGTTTGCATCTATGAGCAGGAGAGCTTAAGTCATAATGTATTCATCGCTTCAGTTTCCTGTCGGAAATGAAAGTCAAATGTTTCATTTAGGTTGGCGGTCCTTTGAGAGTTGAGAGGGGGTGTTTGTTAGGGTTTTTTTTTTTTCCTCTCTCCTCCTTTTTCAGGGAAAAGAAAAGGCTCTCGTTGTCGTTATCTCAGTAAACCTCTTAATTACGGTCTGCAAAACAGTAGAACACTGCTTTTGTGCTTTCAGAGCACCTGTTTGTTTCTTCTAGTGCTTTTCTTTCTAGTATTAGTCTGCTTTTATTTTGTAAGGGTTACTCCTTTTAAAAACTCTCAAGACAAATATTTATTGAACAAGAAGCAACTCCATTTCTAGTCTAGAATCCTCTTGATCTGCTTTTCCCCACTGCTAAATTCTTTTGTTGTTGGTCTCTCCTTAACTTTCTGTATGGAGAGAATGGGAAGCAGTCTGCATGGGACCCTGCTCCTCCCCTGCATGTTCATGCAAAGATTGATATTCACTTGAATTGGAGCATCCCTCATACAGGTGTGCTGAGAAGCAGGGATGGCTGACACTGAAAGCTGCCTACCAGACTATTCTGATGGCCAGGAGCCACGAGGCACATACCAGTACAAGGCAAATACCAGTACATCGGAGAGCCGCGAGGACAGGAAGCTCCGCATGGCCGTTGGCAGGAGATGACGACGACTCCCTGGGGTCCCACCATGCTCCTGTGCAGTGGTGCTGGCCCTGGCTTGCGGCTTCCGCCTAGCAGCCCCAGTACCACCACAGTCCTGGCTGCTGGCCCTGTGCTGGGGCTGCAGCATGGGAGCCATGACCGAATGCCTCACCAGTTGGTCGCCTGTAGATTGAGTGTTGGCCGTGCTCCTTGTAAGCGTGCGAGGGCTGCTGTGTGACACTGCTGAGCTGAACTAAAAATGCACGATTGCGTGCTTGTCTAAAAGATCCCGGAGGCTTCTTATTTCCTACAGTTTTAGGAGAGTTAATAATGCTTAGTAGTTCTGCCAGTCAGAGGAATGAGGACAGACTGTAACTTATAGTTTAAAATTTGCACTTCATTCCTCATGGGGATATAAAGATGTCTGGTAGTTTAGTCTTGTCATCTTAGTATGTTTGTTACAGGGCACACTGCTTCAGTGTTGGCTTTACAGACATGTAGGGGATTTTGTTTGTTTGTTTTATACCTTGAAATGTAAGCTTTATAATGATACTTTTCCCTAGATTTTTGGACAATTTTATGTTGAGAAAATAGTGCAAGTGTAACATTGGAAAAAGTAGTTTAATTAAGAAGAATTAAATTTCAAATTGATGTTAAGACCCGAGATGATACACCCAGAGATAACAAAGCTATTCCTAGAGCACAAGCAGAACTCATGCTTATCCTGCTGTCTGAAATAGTGGTTTTGACAAGAGTGTGTGTATATGTTGTAGTAGTTTTGCAGAGAGAGAGTATGAAGAGGTTTGTGGGGTTTGTGTTTGCTTTTATTCTCCACGGGCTGGATTTTCTTCTAGAGAAGGTTCATTGGTTTAAGCAGAATTATTGGGCTGAACCTAATTACCTGGTCTTATTGTGACCAGCTAATGAGCTGTATCTCATATTTTGATATTCTTTTTAAGTAAACACCGGTTTTGGACACAGTTCCTGCCTCTCTACAATTGGTCCTAGGACCAGTTCAACAAAAAGAAATGTAAAAAAACCCAAAAGGTCTAGGTTGACATCCCAAGGAATATTTTGACGTTGCTGGTTTTAACTACTATGTCTTTCCTCATTGATATGAATATATAAATAAATCTTACCTGTCTATGAATAGGATGAAAGGATATCAAACAGCAAAAGAATTTAAAGGTGATTGAGGTTGCCCTTGAAAGAGAGGCAACTTTTTTAAACACTGGGAATACTTCATGTGAGTTTGTTCTGCCATAGGACTTGGGTTCTACACAAAATCTAGACTCCTAGCAAGAGCAGATAATTTTCTTCTTTCTGAAACACAGGCAAATCAAACACACAGGGTAGATCCAATAGATTTGGGTACGAGTAAGTTGAGACTGAAGGCTATAAAGCACAGAGGAACTTCTAGAGAAGGAGGAGGACTGTGTACTTTCTTACTATTTTTAGAAAGAAATAAAGGATATTATACAGTAAAAAATTAAATCCACAGACTGGTCTTTCAAATTTGTCATCAACTACCTTGCCAAGTTCAAGTTGAATGTACTGCCAGGTTTTTGTTTATTAAAACTGAAGAATGCCAAAAACATCTAGAGGTAAAAATTGATAAAATTAGAGCATTAATATTCATGGGTTTCATGTTGGAGACTGACACATGGGTCAGCTTTGATAGATTTGACACAGTAAAACTCTGTTCTAATTTATTTGAACTCTGTTGTAAGTTCTCTCCACAATTGTATTCAATGAGATACAGAAAGTTGCTTACTTTCAGGAATACTGGTTTTATGGTGATGAACTGAGAATGTTGTCATCCAAGGATAATGCTAGGACCCTCAGAAACTGAAGATTACTCGTTCTACACATTTTACAAGTGGCAGAAAATTCCAATCTGATCAGATTCTTGCCCAGGATAGAACAGGAAGCATTTTAAACTCAAAATACATTTGTTTGATTGCATTGGGGAATGCTTCCTGCTGTTTAAAAACAAAAGCAAAAAGTACCTCTCTAAAACTAAGTTGTTTGGTTATTTGTGGTAGGATTAATGCAGCAGTTACTCATAGAACAAGTTAAATGCTGTGGAGTTGAGAAAATTAATCCAGTATTTCTTTGTTGGCCAAAACAGCAATATTTGCTGGGGTTTTGCAGCCACAGCAAACCACGTAAGCAATGTTGCCGGGATATCAGATGAAGCCATGTGTCGAGTTTTGTCATTTTGTGTCAGAGGCAAAAAAACCCTCCCACTTCGAAGGTGACGGGGATATGTGCCATGTCGCTGGATTTGATCCTGATACACCCAGTTGTCCTCTCCTGATGGAAAGTAGGTGACTGTATGAGATGATTCCAGCAACTGCTACCAGGACGGGCTCTCTCTTTCTCCATGTTTCAGTATGGTTGGTGACTCGTGTTTCTAATGGGACATCTTGTAAGATTCTCATAACCAAATTAAATATTTCTTCCTTTGCTCTCTTGAAGATCTAAGAATGTGACAGCATGTGTTTTGCCCCTTGTCTCCAGAGCTTTTGCCTTCCCGTTTTCAGTATTTAAGTATATGGTCAGTAATCTGAGCTTACAGTGGAAAACTAAAGGGAACTCTATGGGTGTAGTCAGCTCATGTAATTCCCATCTTCAAAATCTGATGCAGTCATTCAGTTGACTTACGTAGTGGTGACCCCTTTTAGGCTCTGATCTATTATTTTAAGTGTCTTGAAAGTGCAGTGATTCTTCCACACTAGACAGTGGATTTCAGTTGCTGAGTCCAGGGAATTATAATATGTAGGTGGCACTCATATTTTCATAGGGATTCAACTCTTATCTTGTCATAATGTTAGAAGTGGTAGTTTTTATTTTATGTATTTATTTCAAACTGTAAAGTCTTTTAAGGCTGGGTCTTTGTAATGGTACTAGACTATAGAACAAAATTTCTATAAAACCCACAAAATACATGATTATTATTTTTTGTACCAGCTTCTGCTATAAAATTTGTTCCATTTATATGTTCCCAAAATATGTATGTATTGATTTCTGATAATTTTCTAGTAGTTAGACCTCTGTAATATTCCAAACAACCACAAATTTCTTAGGTTTAGTAGAATATGAATTTTATCCAAATGTTAAGAAATGGCATTTTAAAAACTTGAAAATAAATAGGAATAATCCAAAGCCCTCCTACTCCTAGTGTAACTAACTCTGAAAAGTCAAAGAGAAAGGAGTAAGAAGCCTGTTAAATTTAACTTGGCTTCCTTTTGCTGAGTGAAGACAAAACAATCTTCCCTGGTGAAAGGCATTAATGTAATTTTGTATTTATGTTTGATTTCTAACAGAGGTCATTTAATCAAGCAAACATTTCAGGTATTCATTTATCTCCCTTGTTTTTATGCAGAAAAGTTGCAAATGTAAATGTTTTTTAATGCTAAGTTTATCTTGACTAGTATCATGTTTTCTGCTAAGATGCTTGTACGTGCAGGATGTGCTTATCTCAAAATTGCTTTTGCAGGTCATGTAAAAAAAGAGGTATTTTAACTGAGCTAATAGAAAATGTTTCCCTTTTAGATCTTGGCATTGGTTTTAGATTGTATTTTAAAGCAATCTGAAGTACTTAATATCCATAAATGTTATTTGGAACCGTCTCTAAAGAAAATAGCTTTTGGTGGTATATTTTGCACGCACTTTCATGTAAGCAAGCTTGATGTAAAGGTGCACAGTGAGATGTGGAAAGGAGAATATAATTTTAAAAAAGAGTAGGTTGTGGACCTTAGGTAGCATTTGAGTGACGTACCATTAGGATGAAGAAAGGGTTTCTGTTATTAAAAGTCAGCCTTAGAAACTTAAGTTTAGGACAAGCGAGAAGCTACCTTGTATTTCTGTAGATAGCCGTCACAGAATAAAGTGTACCGAAGTGTGGTGTCTCCCATGTTTTGCTGTGGGATGGTCATACTCTTCTTGAGGGGATTGCTTGTGTTTCTTGTGCTTTAGTTCATGGCAACAGAAAACGCTTTTTACAAGAGCGTGCAATTTTTTAGTACTATCATCAGCTGAGTCCTATTTGTGTAAGTCGATGGAATACTAGCATACAAGTGGATGAGCTGTCCCACCATATGTCATTTTATAAGTCTAACTCTGGACTCTGGTTTCGGTAAGTAAGGCTTCAATCGCTGGGGGCATTCCAGAAGGCTGGCAGGAGCTCAGTGTTGGGTGAGTACTTGGGACACCCCACGTAACTGCAAAGCTTTCAGTCTAATATCACTGCTGCACACACATACGCACGAAAAAGGAAAAATAAGGCTAGAAAGATCTAACTGGTCTTGAAATCAATTAATTTTCACCCTTCTTTCAGTTTTTGTATTACTGTCAAGTAGCATGGTTTTGGGGCAGGGGGACCTCAAACTAATTCTGACATCTACTTTCAGTGAGCACGTAACTTCTGTTGGTACAGTGTGGTAATGCTCATGTAATACTCATAGGGTATTCTTGATTTCGAGCTGGGGTTTTTGTTGTTTTCATTTAAAAATGTGGTGTGTGCACATCAGGGGTACAAATAGGACTGATGGAGTCCAAGTCTGAAAATGTCGGTGGCCTGCCTGCACTGAACAGCTCTGTGAGTTTCTGGCCTGGATGAAGGGAACAGGAAGAGCGATCTTCTCCACGGAGAAGCTCTCTGTAGTCTCTCAGCTATTATATACATAACTTCACCTTGAGAGATTAGATAAATGATGTTTTGTTTGGTGGGTTTTGTTCTTTTGTGTTTAGATGAAAAATTCAGTTCTGTAGATGTTAATGATTTGGGCCTTTGTACTTGCCAGACTGAAGCCTTACTTTATTCAGTTTTCTGCAGACTTTCTGAAGTAAGTCTGGATCTTACTCTGGTCTAGGAAACAGATGACATTTGAAGTACCATTGCTCACCATATTTCTTCAGATTTTCACATTCTTTTCCTTTTCTTTATGTCTGTTTATCATTTAAAAGCTACTATTGAAGAGCAAAGCTATAGCATTTTAAGGTAGAATATGACATTATTAGACATCTAGTTCATTTTCTTTGGCATTTAAAATAAAATCTCATGACCTCAAATACTTTGACAGAGAGTCCTAACTTAGTATTGCACAACATTAAAAACAGTTTAAGCACAGTGTGTTTTATGAATTGGATGCAGGCAGCTTGCCAAGGTAACTATACTGTAACTACTTGGGTTTAAATTCTGTTATGTTGATTTTAGCAAAGATTATCCAGTAATTGCACGAATGTGTGGTTAATGTTTTTATAAAACAGATTCTTTGAAAGGATGTGCTGAACTCCTGGTGGTGCTGCATGTTTGTCACGCCCTGGAGTCTTTCTAAATAATGGATTCTGGACTGTCTTTATTGATTTTAATTAGATGAATACTCATTTTGTACTTAAACCTTCAAGAGTTCACTGGTAGCACATGGAGTAAGAGGGGCTTATTCTACAGTTGCACTTCACAGATTGTCACTGACCATCTTCATCACCAAAATTGGCCATGGATTCAAAAACTCAGCACTGAATAGTCTTGCATACCTAAATCATAGAATCACAGAATTGCCTAGATTGGAAAAGACCTGTAAGATCATCTAGTCCAGTCGTTAACCTAGCACTGACAAGTCCCCCACTA
>JAVKLA010000017.1:4583118-4624078 GCA_034782735.1 Sagittarius serpentarius | reverse complement strand
GGGCAACCCGTTCCAATGCCTAATGACCCTTTCAGTAAAGAAATTCTTCCTAATGTCCAATCTAAATCTCCCCTGGATCAACTTGAGGCCGTTTCCTCTTGTCCTATTGCTTGTTACTTGGGAAGAGACTAACCCCCTCCTCTCTACAACTTCCTGTCAGGTAGTTGTAGAGAGCAATAAGGTCTCCCCTCAGCCTCCTTTTCTCCAGGCTAAACAACCCCAGGTCCCTCAGTCGCTCCCCATAAGACTTGTGCTCCAGACCCCTCACCAGCTTCGTTGCCTGTCGTTGGACATGCTCCAGCACCACAATGTCCTTCTTGTGGTGAGGGGCCCAAAACTGAACACAGTACTCAGGATGTGGCGTCACCAGTGCCGAGTGTAGAGGTAAAATCACTTCCTCGTAATAATTTGTCTAGGGGATTTGCTTCTCACTGAAGCCTGTTTTCCCTTTTTCTTCCCAACAGTAATAATATGGTTAAGGGGAAGATGAGTTGGGCAGGAAAGGAATGACTGTTTTTAGAAAATGTTTGGGAATTTGACTCAATAAGAGTTGTGTTGAGTGTAATGTCCACACTAACATCATTGCTGACACAACATTAGAATATTCACTGCTTCATTTACAGAGTAAACATTTGGAAACATAACATAATTAGCTGTTTGATGTAACAGTTCACAAGCTAAGAAAACACTACCACCATGTTATGCTTCAAAATATTTACATAATCCATATAACATTTTGCATAGACAGTTACTGCTGTTGCCAGTAAAGCTTAGAACAATGACTTCAGAAGGAGTGTTAGTAAATAACCTTTTATCTCTGTGCTCAGACAAAGAGATTCTGAACAAATATTAAGAAATCAAGATAATGACTTATACTGAAATTTTTAACTCTAAGAATGTTAGAACAGTTTAGAAACTAGCATTATCTTACAGTATTCAGTAGATACTTCCATAAATTTAGATCAAAGTATGCTTTGCTGAACAAAGGAGAGAGGTTCAGTACAAAATCAGGACGTAATATAATATCTTTTGAATTGATTTTGCAAGCAGAAGATATCAAAAACAATACCACAATACTTTGGTTTAGAAAAGTTTCTGCTTCATCTGTTAGGAACCAGTAGCACCAACAGATTGTTCTTTAAAAATGGACTGAAGAGTAAGCCAAGGAAAAATAAGGCTAGAAAGGAATAACTGCAATTTTATTCTGCTACTTCTCTTTGAGAAAGATACACATCTTATGGCATAATAGTGAAAATTATTGCATAGTGTGCTTTTCTTTTTTGCTAGAAGAACTTCAAACTAAGTGTGGAAGAGCTGTGTTCAGATCATGAAAAGGTTTGAGGTTTTCTTCTGTTTGCTTTCATTCTGAAAGTCATTGTATATTAAAATTCTAGAAACAGAATGAAGTTTATACTTTTGAGCCTAGTGTATTTGTATGTTCTTAAGTATGCTCTAGATGGAACTGGTCAGCTGAAGCAAACATGGATATGAAATACTGTTGGTAAGACTTGCGGGGTGCTGTTAAACCTGACGTTCTTGTGTCCATGACATACCGATCTCTGTGTCTTGGCCTGGATGGTTAAAGAAAACAGTTGATTTCTGTGACTATGGATTTGTTAGTAGCCAAGTCAGTTGTAATAGGTTGTTCGCAGGGAAACGGAGACGACTTCCTCCTCGCTGTCGGTTGTCAGTGCTGTATTTTTCCCTCTCCCTGCTTAGTTTTCTGCTGGGATGGTGAGTTGAATCAGCTGGTGGGAGGAGAGTGCCGGAGCAATACAAGGTTAGCAGCAGGACCAAGCACACAGAAGAGAGCAGTCAGGGAAACAACTGCCAGGATAAAGTGGAATGTCTCATTTTCTGTAGCAGCAAGTCATTGCAGTGGGCTGAAGCTGTCTTGAGTCGTAGTGCTTTCCCCCGTCCTTTCCCAAAGTGAGGACCCTCGGAATAACCATATCTAACACCCCAGAATGTGCCATTAGGGAGAAGGAAGCAAAAGCAGGGAAGGCTAGCATCTATAGTAGAAAATGACAAGACATACTGAAATTTCTGATGGCACGGTAGCTTTGGGGAAATGTAGCATCCTCTATATGCATGTGTAGTTTAAGACAACCACTTTTTTGTTACCATGGGGCAGTATTGGGATTCACTGTGTTGACAAAATTGGTTTGTTCTTTGGGAGTAAAATGCCGGATGAGCATTAGGTGTGCTTAAAATTATCTGTGCTTATGCCTCACAGACCAAATCTGTTTCTGATGCAGAATTTCAGGAGGTGATGTTCTGTGCGTTTATTATTTCTCAGTTAATTTGCTCTTTTTTTACCTCAGTTGGACAAACATAGACAGTAAAGAGAAGTGCTGTTTCATCGCTTATGAGCAACATTAAAACCATCACTGCTTCTAGAGTGGGAGCTGTAAAAAGGCCTCTTTGTTGAGCAGCCTTTTTGTCATTAATATCCCTTAGGATTTCTGTTTCATCTTGTACGTGTGCTCAGTAGAGCATATGCAGTGTGTGCACACTCCCTCTCAACTGAGAATTGAGATTAAGAATAAACCTTTTGTGATTTTGAGTGGGGGTGCTGAAGTTCCTTGGCATGATGTTCCTTTTGTCAATGTACTCCAGTTTAATTTAAAACACTGTGATTTTTTATTCCCCCCCCCCCCCCTAGGACTTGCTGTATTAAAGCACGTGCTAACGCCACGCGTGAAGGCAACTCATGTAGCCATTGACACCATGAAAGACTATCTGGATGCAGTGTATGATGTGACTGTAGCTTATGAAGGTACTGTGGACCACAAAGGGCAAAGAAAACTGGCACCATCTATGACAGGTGAGTTGATATATATTAGGCACGCTACAGCCATATGCTTGTTAATACACAGAAGCAACTTCAGGTGCTTTGTAATGCTCTGAAGATGATCTCTGCAGTGCTTCAGCCATTTTACCATGCCTTGGTAGGGCATCATTCATCAGTGACTAGACCTTACAATAGTTACCTGTGACTTTCCTGCTCTCTCCTTCCCTTGCCTGTGCCACTCGGAGAATATTTGTGTAGTCAAATTCTGCATACAGGCACTCTTTGGAGTTAAAATGAACTTGGGGCCATAGGCAGCAGGTGCCATTTAGCTTCATGTTTCTTACAGCACTGGGATTTGGCATCATCGTAAATTCTCATTCTCTCTTTTCCCTCTGCTGTGCTACATACGTGTACATGTGATCTAACTGCTGAAATGAATGCATTTTAAAGGCAAAATGTGTAGTAATAGTATTTTACCAGCAGTTTTTCACATTGCTACACATACCCAGTAACCTTACAGTTAACAGCATTTTGTGCAAGCGGGCTTCACTCACTGCAGTATTTTAAACCTCCTACAGCACCTTAAGAGAATGGTGTAAATTAGTTTTATGTTCCTCGACTAGTCTCACCAGAAGATAAGTTCTGGGGTTTCTGTTGAGGAAAACTCGGACAGAGAGCTGTAGGGTTTGCTAGTTTTTGATTATGCTTGGTGATGGATTGACTTTTTTTTTTTAAGTAATTCATTTACCTGCACTGTCACTGGAGGGCCAGACATCATCATTCTTTCCAGTTGTAGTTGATGTGTTACTCAGCCCTATCAGTGCACAACTGTCTGTTGCTAGTTGGCTCGAAGTGGTACTTTTGAGCCTTTTGCACTACTGATACCAAGTTGAAAAAAAAGCCGCAGTAGTTCCACAGAACTGTTCAAACTTTTGGGCAAGGGATCAGTGTTGGCTGAGGGACCTCCAGGGAACTTCTTGGCTAACTCCCTGCTCCTCGGCTGGCCCAGTGTCACTGGGACTTGTTCCTTCTGCTGCTAAAAATAGTTCATAGTGCAGCTGTTTCCATGTCACTTCATTAGCAGGTGTAACTCCTTGAGGTGGCGTAAAGTTCACCGGAACTCCTTCCAGGTGGTAGTTGCTTAGAAGGTCTGTTTTTACATTTTCACCCTGTTTGAAATTCTTCTGGATAGGTGAGCAACAAAACTGTTAATACTCTGTGTTAACTCAACTCGTGTTGTACTGTAAGATCTTAGGATGGTTTTATTTTATGTACGTTTTGTTCCCAACAGGTATTTTTTTAATGGCTAAATATCAAAAGTGGTTTTTATGATTTACCATTTTTTATTTATAATTTTCTTTTGAAGTTGATTTTACAGATTTCATTATTTAAAGTATTTAATGTGGGGTTTTTTAAATACCTTATGACCCTCTTACAGACTCCTTTGAAGACTGGGCAACCTCCCTCTTGTCCTGTCACCCAACCCTTTTCAGGACCCCCTTTAAAACAAATAGAATTGTTTCCCCTTCTCTGCAGAGTATCTTGTTTCGTGACTTAATTATTAGGCAGTTTCAGCCATTCTCATGCTGGACTTCTCACTGCCTGATGGTTAATTAAACTATTAAAATGCCATTACCTAACGATAAGATGGCAAATGTTCAAATTCCTTGTAAGACCTCTTCACCTATTGAACCTTGCAGTTTGAATGAAGCATGATATAATTATGGAAAGGGAACCAACAAATTGAATTTCCCTGTTGGCTGTTTCTTGTGTCAAGTAGTAATCAGACGGTTTGGGGTAGCTACTCCACATCCAGCCTTTTGGAGACTCCACAGCAGGCAGTCTAGGTGTATCTTGCCACCGCCCTTACTGTTAGGGCTGGGGTAATGACTGTCTCAGCCTTGGGTAAAAATAAAGGCAGTAACGCAGAATGAAGTGCAGCCAACAAGTTGTTACCCCTTTACAGAGCAGATAAATGAAATATCCTTCCAGGGCATTCCATGCTATTGTGGCGGTCACATGTATTCAGTATAATATAAATTATGTAGATTAAGGACACTATATAAATTACGGTGTGGAACATAGTTGTCATTCTTTTAGGCCCTCCAGACACAAAGTGGAAGAAAAACAATTTCTGTTCTGAGAGGTCAAGATTGTTTCACCATTTGTTATGCAGAAGTTCAACAACTGGTCTGTTCAGGAATATAATATAACAAGAATTGAATTACACGTTGTTAGGCATTTGAGATTTTTTAGCATTATTACTCTTTTACAGTACTGAAATGAGTTCTGAAATGTTATTTTCATGTGTGCATTTCATATGAACATTTCATATTTGTGTCCGTGCTGAATGAGAATTTTGTTTTTCATTCTCATCGGAATAAAATGGCAGTGCAATCCTGGTAATTTTTAAAAGATAAGGTTGACATTTCTTTTTCAATCTAGCAGCTCTAACTGAAATTTATTGCATAGAAAACAAACTTCTGATAAACACAACTTTACTTGAGGACTGTATTTCCCATAGTATGACATTTCCCATGTGAATGAAATCTGAATTCCACACAGATATAATGTGTTTCTTGAAATGCATTTTACTTTCAGTTCTATAAATCTTAATTCCTCAGAAGAGCCTGTGCCACTTCTGGAAAACCCATACTTACCCAGGGATAAGGTCAGCTCTTGGCTTCTGTCTCCAGTAGTAAACAGAGCAGGTTAAAAGGAACATTTTAGTGACTGTGAGTAGCACTACCACGCTTTATCTGAGAAATTGTGTTAGTAAACTGTAAATGGGGAAAAAATTCTGAAGAAAAAATGAATTGCATTTTAAATTTTGTAATATGGAACTCTTAGTGTAAATAGGCTTTCTTAGCAAAATTGGATTATTTTTTTTTAGTCCAGGAAGCTTAAATATCATAATGTTGATTTGCTCAACAGGATTAAAACAAAACATAGTATACTAGCAACTGGAAAATAGACATTCACCATACTTTCTGTATTATTGCTTTGAGAAGAATAGCGAATGCCAGGCACACCTGATAACACGGTAGCTTTTTAGAGCAGGCAAATTATTATAGTATATCGTTTCAAATGTGTTGAACTTTTTATCACTATTTATGCATTTTAATGTTTTATTGGCACTTTCCAGCCGCAAGTTGTTTGTTTTAGAAGACGTCAAATTTGATTAGTCTTAAATGGGGACTAAGATTAGATTAGCTTTAGACAGGGATGGTGCTTTCCGCTATTGCTTCACATCCAGTTGTGACCAACGGATGCAATTTTTTTCCTACCATTTATTCGTTACTCATTCCTTTTCATTCCAACAAGTTTGGATCTTGGTACGTTTCCAGCGGAAGCTTGTCCTGCACATGGTAGCCTTTCCAGAGAAAAGCCATTTCTCCCCTCTCGCTACTGGGGATGGTTTGTCCAGATTATTGACAGAACATGACGGTCCTGCTTAGGGAGGACCATGCTGCTAGACAGTATTTATTTGTGGTCATTAGAATAAGATGCAAATAATAAGGGCACTGTGGCACAGCTGAAGTGCATCTCGGGTACTGAATTCTGGAAGAACTATTTAGAAGGGAAAAGGAGGGGGAGAAACTCTTGTGCTGGATTTGTTGATGCTGTTTTACTACACTGTCATTAAGTAAAAAGTAGAAATAAGCTTGGGAAGAAAGAATGCGAACCTAGTTTTCCCCCTTCTGAATGAATGTTTGAAGTGTTCACATCCAGCTTTGCCTGGTGTCAAGGGGCACGTCTCGTGGGACGTGGGAACTGTTGTCATTCTTGCACCTGAAAGAGCATTATGTGCACATCTACGTCTTTATTATTCTGCCTGAAGGCTTTAACATAACCAGATGGCATTTATCTGGCCATTGCAGATGAAAGTGTGTGTGAAATAACAGCATGTGACAGTGATAAACATTGAACAAAAATAGCAAGTACATGTAGACTCTGTCTTACAGAAGTCAGTGGAATTCCTGAGAATTATTGACTCTGCTGTATATCAATTCCAGAACACAAACACTTTGAAAGCATGTGTGTGTGCGCATTTCTGAAAATCCGTACATCACTTTGATCGGTGTAATTTGAGGAGGTCAGACTGGCCTAACTTCCCTAGGGGAAATTACACTTTTCAAAATGCTTGCACTTTTGTTAGGACCCAGACAGACAGTTAAGTACAGGACAGCAGAAAAGAAACTGGAGCAACAGTAAGCAGTCTTTGTCTGGACCGTGCCCAAATTTGGTCACAGCTGTTGTCTTTCAAGGTCCAAAGAATGGTAACAAGCACATGGTTATAGCTACGTTGAAAGAATAAAAAACCTAAATTGATAAACTGAGAAACAGTAACAGGAATGTCAAACAGTCCAAAGTAAGATTTACAGTGATGAAGTGACTAATAATGTATTCAGATCTCTGCTAGCTGTCATGTTCTTATTGCATGAAAGAATACTGAAAAGTAAATGGCAATTATTTTAGAGCAATGGAAAAAAGGATGTAGATTACAACTGAGGCTGGACATCAGCATTGGTGAAATTTGCATCAAGTGTGGGATGGATTCTTAACGTGTAGTAAATCTCACATCAAGAACTTGTCATTCTCCATCTGTTCAAGCAAAATTTAAGTAACTACCTTTCACATTTCAAATTGTAAATTTTCCATTGAAATATTTGTAGGAATTTTGATAACAACACTGGTTGCCAACATAGTTCTGTGATGTTCTATCATACATTTTTCGTTTAAAGTAAAACCGTGGTTTTGTTTTGGGTAAAATATTAAAATACAACTTTTTTAGTAACACAATTTCACCAGGTACCACAAAGTAAACAAACATCATTCAGTCTTAAACTGAATGCATTTTCACTTGGCCTCTGTAGGACCAGATCTGTCATTTTAGAACTCCTGTAGTTTCCTACTAAAAGCAGTTTGAGTAACAAGAAAACCCATCTGTTAATTTGTGGGTGACTTATTTGAAATGGCACTTTGAACACAGATGTGGACATATGCATCAATATTCTGCAGATAAGGACGGTCTGGATAAACGCAAAGTATTTTCATACTGTAACAATTAAACATTGTACTTCTGCTCAAAAATAGTGACACTTCACGGAAGAGCAGCATCAGTTTACGGGAATGTATGCGGGCCTTGCTGTTGTTCTTCATAGGAGTCCAAAAATCAGAGAAAAGGAAGGTCAGTCTGAGCATGAGTAGCACCTCTGTTTCTTTACCTGTTTCAAAACCAGGACGTAAAGATGACTGTATTTGGAGTCTCTATAGCCCAGTTTCTTGTCTCCAGCAGCCACCAAACTTGGATGCCTAAGGAAGAGTGTAAGAATAAGGCAAGCATAAATGATTCGTCCTTTTCCCAAATCACAGACACCTGTGGGTGCTGCATCTGTGTGTTAATAACACCCCCTCAGTGGGGGTAATAACCCCCTTCAGCACCCCGTCGAGTTCAGAGCATGTGTTCCTCTGATTGTAAACTAGGACCTTGTGTATCTCAGTTATTTGCGAGCAGCTCCTACTGAAGGTAGGTATCTGTAGCTTCCCTTTGGGAATTTGTGATCGGAAAGCACACGGTCATCAGAAAAGCTCTGCCACACAAAGAGGATTTTGAAAGTATTTACACTGGAGATTCATAAAATTACCCTGCACCCTGGGCCTCATGCACGTGTGAGAGGAAGCATTCCGCTCCCCAGGCAGCATTTATGTACCACAGCTCGAGGAACTCCTGATCTTTATGGAAAAGTGTATCTGAACCCTGAGGATAACAAAAACAACTTTAATTTCTTCACACTGTCAGGTTTGGCAAGAAATATGTTGCTGCTTTGAGAGCCTGTGTTTATTTTTGCTTTTTTTTGTGCATCAGAGTCCTTTTCTTGTACTCTGTTTGTGGTACTGTTCCCTGTTTATCAAAACAGGCTGGCTGAAGGAAAGGCAAAAACATCAATACTAGCAGTACTGGCGTAGTTCCTAACAGATCCTGTTTATTTGCTAGAGAGCGCATTGTTTTGAGCTGGTCCAATCCTTGTATCTTTTCTTGCTTTTGTTTTTTTAATTGCATAGTTCAGCTGCTTTTTTTCCAGTTCTGAAACTTTAAAAATGTTCCAAGGAAGACACAGGTATCTCCGAAGTTTGCTCCTTTTCAGTTACCAGCGATGGGATACCCTTCAGATGTAATCCACAGACCTTAACCTGATCCAGGTTCTGTTGCTGGCAGCCTATTGATCAAAACTGTTACAGTTTTGTAGGAAACCTCCTGCTAACTTGGCCAACGTACAATACTCACAGATTGTTGTAGAGCGGTACAAAGGCCAGAATGCATCTGTTAGAATAACAGATTAAAGCCACTGGAAGACTGTTTCAGTGAACTGTAATGTGCAAGTGCTATGGGTCCTCATCAAATACCACCTTGTTTCAGCAAGACAGCTTACAATGACACTCTGCTGCTCTCCAGTGCTAATACCAGTATAGAAAACTATATATACCACTTTCTAGTAATAACTTTAAAAGATTCTTTAGATCTGGGCATCTTTGGGAAGGTACAGAAATGTGATTATTTACCCTTGAATTTGCAGGATTTGTTGAGCTATAGTTCTTAACCTGCCATCTTTAGGATTTTTTTATACGTTTTTTTTTTTTTTAAGATGTCGTATCCTTCCCTGTGCTTCCCTTCTCCAAACTGAAAATTCATCCTTTTTAATCTCTGCTTGTTTGTAATGCAGGTGCTTTTTTCTCCTTAAATGTTGAGGTTGGCCTTTTCTGTGGCCTTCTCTGAGTCCACTACATCCTCCTTCAGATACAGAGACTAGAACTGCACATGATATTTAAAATGTGGATGCACGATCTTTTTATATATCTGCAAAGTGACTCACTTTGCCCTGTTCTCAGTGTCCTTGCTGATACTGCCCAGTATTTGGGGGAATTTGGGGCTGCTGCTGCACAGTTGAGCGGATGGTTTCAGAGAAGGGTCAGCCGCTCCCAAATTGTAACCACTGATTCCAAGTTAAGCATCATGTAATCAGAGTTTCAGTTGTTTTTTGCCCATGTTTGTTTACACTGAAGCTCAGCTGCCACATTTTCACCCTGTTTGCTCAGCTTGGAGGTCCTTTTGGAGTTCAGCCAGCGTTTGACTAGCCGAAAGAGCTTAGGATCTTCTGAAAAAGATGTGACAAACTGGAGGGTTCACTGTTTGCTCCCTTTGTCAGGTCATCGGTCGTGACACAGAATAAAACCAGTCCTAGCGTCAATCCCTGGAGGACCCCAGTTGCTGGGTCTTTTGCACCCTGAAAAGTGACCATTAAGTCCTTCCATTTGCTTCCTCTCCTTTAAGCAGCTTTCGGTCTATAAAACATCATTTCCTTTAATCCCATGGCAGCTTAATTTCATTAATAGCCTCCAGTGTGGAACCCTATCAGAGGCTTTATGAAAATTCACATATATCATGTTCAGTGAATCCCCTTTACCCGCCTGCTCCTTGACACTGTTGTAGAAACCCAGCAAATTGGTGAGACAGGATTTCCCTTTACAGAATCCGCGCCAACTCTTTTCCAACAGACTGTGATTATCTCTGTGTTTAGTGATCTTATTATAGACCCTGCTGTCTTACCCAGGGATGTAAGACTCTTTGGTTTGTATTTCCCAGCATCATCTCTAACGTCCTCGTTTGTAGAAGGGAAACTCCCCATTTTTCTGGCACAATGGCTGTTTGTGATGATAGGTTACACATCTTTGTTTTTAAATTCCACATTTAAGAGCTTTTGGATGAATGCTGTCTGGTCTTGGTGACTTCCTGACATCCAACTTGTTTATTTAGTCTAATACTTTCTGTCTGTTTACTTATTGATCTAGTTCCTTTGAGCAGTCTGATGCAAAGAATGCAATGGGTGTAGGTATCAGACATTTTCAGCAAGAAATAATAATGCAAACAAATACTTGAGCTTCTCTTGCATGGGCTTATACTTTACCATGAGTGCTGCTCTTCACACCTTTGTCATCCAGCAGTCCCACCAGTGCCTTAGCTGGTTTACTGCTTTTAATATATTCAAGAGAGTTAAAATTGTTAGAGCATCCTTTGCATTTTTCAAGTTCCTCTTTGGTCCTCTTAATTTTATGTTTACATTTGGCATGAGCAGTTTTGTGGCTTTTCCTTATTTGGACAAGCTTTCCATTCCTCAAAGAGGAGAAGGTAGGAATATAGTGGTAGCCTCCTTAATTTTCCCAGTAAGCCGTACAGATGGGTTTCAGACCCACCCAGACTTTTTCTTTTGCAGTGTTATATATTTTTTACACGGGTTTCTAACACAAGTTTTTCTGGGGTTTGGTATTTAGGGTTGCTTTTTTTTTTAACAGCCTCTAGGCTGTCTCCTTTCGGACTGTTTCTTTTAGGGTGTTCCGACACTTTGCCTTTTCTTTTTTTTCCTTCCCCCTCATTACATAGTTCCTTTAATTCTGCGTTTATGTGCTGGATTCGCTAAGATCCTTTCTTGCGGGTTTTGCTACTAGTTGTTCCAGGAAACAATCTCTGTTTTTCTCTGGTGTTTTTGTTTGGTTCTGTTTTGGTCTGGCTTGGTGTTTCTCCCCCTCTGCGCCTCATCCTGATGAAGCATCGGTGCAGTTTGGTAAAGGTAGCTGGAATCTCACACTCTTGCTATCAGTGCTGAACTTGCAGCTCTCAGGCTGACTTCACAGTTTCTGGTCGCTATTCTCAAACTTGCCAGGAAGTCATTTAATATATCTATCTAATACATATTTTAGTAGAGTCTTGGATTTCCATTCACAAGGATTTCATTGTGCTTCTGTCTCCTTATTACATAAAGCTATTATACTTTGTATAATCCGTCATGCACACTACCATTCCCTCACCTGTGCATCCTGTGCTGTCATTCCTATAAATCTGGTGGCCTGGCGGCGTTGCATGCTCCTTCAAGGCCACCGGGATACCTGCCTTTACAGGGGTCATCTCTTGGTGCCACTAATGCTTGTTCTCCTGTCTTCACGTTTAGGCTTCTCATGTTGGTACAGAGGCATTTCCGAGTTTTGCCCTCACGTTGAATTTTAGCCACATCCGCCTCGTATGTTCTGTCCATCTGAACAGGTTGCTTTTCCTGGCCTTCGGCTTTCCCCGGCTGCCAGCTGAAACGCTAACTTTCTCCGTTTGCATTGCTAGCACCCTGGCTTAATAACGATTCGAGTGCATCCCATTTCTCGTCTCAAAAGGTTCCCCAGCTCCTAAGGTGCTTACTCCCTGTGCTGTGCTCCTCGTGCGTGGGCGGGGGCTCTGAGCTCTGTGTGCATCTCAGGCCGTGCACAGGGGATTGGCAGTACTTGAGAGCCTTGACTCCCGGCTGCACGCTTCAAGCTAGCTTTCCTGTCTAGTGCCGCTTTGCAGTACCGCCGCTTTGTTTTGTTAGAGCAAGCCGTGAGACAGTCTCCTGTCAGCTCAAAGCGTGAAGCTCGGAAGCAACGCAGCGCTTAACTTTATGTTTGTTTGACCAATTGATTGTTAATTTGGTGTACGAAGTAAATGGAAGTGGAGAGATGGGATTTCTTTCTTTGAGGAGGAGATAGTTTACGAACTCCTTTGGTAGCTGAACGCTTAAGTCCAGACTAATGAAAATTTAAAAAGTGGAGAAAGCATCTACAGTTCAGAGAGGAAGGTCTTTGCTGTCGTGGTTTTGCCTGTAAACCCATACACACCGCAACACGCAGGGTTCTGTTACTGAAGAGGTGTATCCTTACACGTTTGAAATGCTAGTTACTTAGAATAAATGTACATTATTCAGATTTCAGTTTCCTGTGATACCACTTTAAATTTATCACAAACATTACTGAAATCTGTTAAAATGGGGGAGAATTGGGGGCTCTTTAAGTGGACACGACTACAGCAAACTTCAGTTTGTCCTGTCTTAATTTTGAAGGACTTTGGCAGCAATTACGTGGCAGTAGAAGAGCCGATGTAGGAGGTTGAAATCTGAGCTACTTTATTGCTGTTGTATTTAAAGTACGTATAAAAATAGACTTCATTAGTAATCAAAAACTGGAATACCTGTTTTAAGTGTAACGCCACTGTCGACTTCCTTAAGGGGCAAGGCAAATAATTTGGAGTGGCGGAATGAACTTCTGTGGTAGCATTACGGGGAAGGTGGTCTGAGGCCATTTGTGTGTCCCTTCTCAGTAACAGGTATGTCTGCACATTGGAGCTTCTCTCCCTCCCTCACTTCCCTGGTAATGCTGATAATTCAAACCAGAAGTAATTGGCTTTTGAAAGTGAGGAGTTGAAAACTGATAGAATTTTGTGGAAGCCCCAGGGAGCAAAACACCCTCCCAAAACATTTTTTTGCAATTAAAAACTACGCGGATCCGATTCCTTTCCTGGAGGCTGGTTGTACCCTGTTCATTAATCCTAATTCTGCACTGAATCCTTCAGTCCTGTGTTAGTGTGAATCCTCTCCTGCAGAAGGAGGGCCACGATGTCACAGGCTAAGAACAAAAAATGCTCGACCCACCTTATTTTCAATTCCTTCCTTCTGCTGTGGTTGGTCACTAGAAGCATTATAAGCATTCTGCACTATCTGCCAGATAGAAAGTTTTATTAGGAAGTTATCTCCCATGTGAAGGTCCGTCCGCTCGGCTCCCACACAAGTTGTTGGTGTTCATTTAACCCAAATCATACTCGGTTCTTGATTGACTAATGCTGTCCCCAATATAATGCTTGATTATAATGCATGATTTGCCCTTACGTTTTATCTTTTGAAGGAAAGTTCAGGCTTGCTTGTTCCTGCTGTTAATTATAACCAATTCTGCCAAGTTTAGGGATCTGAAAAGCCTGTCAGATGGTTGGCCTTCAGGGCTAGTGTCCCTGAAGCTGGATGTAATTTGCACATAATAAATTACTTCAATAAAATTTTTTTCCTAGCTTAATTACAGAAGTCTTTTGGGAGTTACGCTAATGTGAAATTAAGGGTCATGGGACCACTGCAGACCTTTAGAGGTTGTGGTGATAAAATCCAGCTGTTTCTTCTCAAAAACAACCTCACAATATACTGTTCTTATCCACTGGTGTTCTTGTGATTGCAGTGACATTGTACAGCTAAAAAAAAAAAAAAAAAAAAATTGGATTAGGTGCATTAAACCCTGACACGAATTGGATAATTAAAGACTGGTCAGATTCCCTGACTAGCCTGACTGCATGCATTACAACGTCACCTGCAGGTGTCCTGGATGCCCAGGCTTTGGATAAAATGCCCTTGAATCAATGGGTGGGAAGCATGGTCCTCTCCGGGGGAGCACCTGCAGCTGCAGCTCACGCAGCCTTCGGCGAGGCTGTGCTCAGTCTCAGACTGCAAGGGAGAGGAAGGCGGTGGAGAAGGGCATTGGGATTTACAAAGGTGGGAAATTAAGACGAAGTTTTAGGATCTTTACATACGGGCAGTCAATTTAGGCTGGTCGAAGAAGACCAGTGTGCGGCATAGTCAGAGTCCATTTGCATTGGAACTTGGGCATAAGGTAGAAAACCAGCAGCAATGCTCAGGTATTTGTGGAGAGTTTTTTTTGCTTTCTAAGCACATTTGTAGAGTAGCTACGTTATCAGCTTTGGTGGGCAAAGGTGTTTCTTTTGAAATACTTACGTCTTATTCCTGTTTGGTTAACTAGAGCTTATTATTGATCATGTGCTCTGTTGCTGTCTTTAAATGACCAAATATCAGTATCTTCTTAAGCAGCGTAACATTAATTTTAAAAATACCATATAGCTATTAATAATGCTGTCCCTTCTAACTTAGAATTTTGCTTGGATTATAATTTTCCTTGATAATTTATAACAGATTACAAAACACATTGGAAAGAGTTGTTTGTTCCTATACAGAGCAACCTATGTGCTATGAAGCAAAAGGAATGTACACTGTACAGTGCACAGAATGTTTCAAGTATCTTCTAAAGTTAGATCTTCAGCCCCAGCTGAATAGGCATTGCATAGACGCTTTTTATAGGAGTCTAGTACAAAAGAGACCACATCATCTGGCTTCCAGGCATTTGTTTTCTAGATACCAGTTTTGCGTATTTTTAGAATGTTCCACTTAATAGGTAATGCCACTCAAAAAGAGGATTTGTACGTCAGTGAACGTTATAAGCGTTTAAGACATGGATAATACATCTGTCATTTTAAAATATTAATAGTATGCTTTTAGGTGCTCATATAGTGAATGACCTTCATGCAGTGGCCTGGATAGTATCCCCAGAGAAACAGTCCCGGAAAATCCTTTCTTCCCATTAAAAGCAAGAGGAAGAACCTGCTTTCAGATACACGAACGCTGATTTCTTTGTGGTTCGCAAAAGCATTGCGCATAAACCTGAAGACAATGTCTACACATACCATCATTCTGGACTCCACGTACTGAACTTGCCTGCCATTTAATAGCTGTAGCTAGGAGATGGTTTTACCAGAAGCTGTTTAGTGGCAGTTGCGTTTGCTGCTCTGTGGCTACGGGGTGGACTTGTTTCTGGTTAGAGCCCTCGGCCGTTTCTTCAGCTGGTGGTGTGTGGGCCACGTTGCTCCCTTCACGAGCTACGGCGCGGTTCAGTGAGGGGCTCTCATTGCCAGAGGGCTGGACAAAACTGCACACAGCACCTTACAAATTTCTGCATCAAAATGCCGTAAGACTTTGCTGATCTCTTTATCTCTTCTCCTTTTCCTCTCCCTCTGCAAGCACACAAACACCTTTGCATGAACAGGCTTTTAAAATTATTTCAGGCAATTTCTAGCATATGATAAGGATTGCTTTTACAGCAGAGTCCTTAAAAATCAATAATCCCATGAAGAAGAAAAACAAATAGGGGGATATCTGCTTTGGCAGACAATAATAGAGATGTACATGCAGTAACAATTATTTTGCACAGTCATTCCCCGAGATAGCCCTAACAGTTACGGGTCAAAGTCTTCTGTACATCTGCACTGCTGTCCAAAAAATGTCAACAGCCTGAAGGGACCACCCAGTCTGCGTTACATTTGTTGCCTGTCTGTATTGTCGGAAGGCACTTCTGGTCCCTTTTCCAAATACGAAGATTGTCCAGATTTCAGAGGGCTTCTACCCTCAGGTTGTGCATCGCCTTGTACAGGGATGCTGTGGTCACTGCAATACCCTTTGCCCAATGGAAATGATTATTAATACACAAATACTGGTGGGTTTTTCGTCCCATGTATGGTATTTTTACCACTTCTTGGTTGTAAGAAATCCCACACAGCTGTTTGAGTAATGGAGTTTTGTTCGTAATTAATGGTGCTTGCTAAATTTTTCTAGGGACAAATAGAGGAAATGGGGGAGGGGGATTGCGATAGGGCTGTCTCGAGCTTTGTAAGGCAGAAGAAAAATGAAGGGATGCAAAATGGGAAGCAGCATTTTGTTCCGAGTCTTTTGCCCTATTATACCTCTTAATTACAGGTTATTACTTAAACTGAAGCCCACTTCCTCCTGGCAATACCTTGGGAAATCTCTGTAATTCTGATTTTGCCATCCAGGAGCAAACAAAATACAGATTTCCAAAAGGACAAGCAAAGAGGATTGCTAACTTTAAGCAAAATTGCAGGCTGGATAACTTGATGACATCAAAGTTATTGCATCCCACACTACAGAATGAGTAGATCGCTGCTGAGGGAGAAGCGTAACATTTTCAAGTACAGCATTTTACAGTTAGCATTACATAGGGTGCATTTTAGGACAATTTTTCATGCTGCACGTGCTAATGGGCCGCCATTTTAAAAGCGGGTAGGCCACATGGCTTCTAAGTTCAGCGAAGTGCTCAGGATCCAAACGTAAAGAGGGGAGGCTTTTGAGAACTGAAGTTAGGCTTCCAAGGCACTTACAGTTACAAGGTCACATTTTCGGTGTCTTTTAGACAAATAAATGCCCTACAGTGGTTTTGTAACTCAGTCCTGTTGTTTTGCTCTCTTTTTAGAGTTTCTTTGCAAGGAATGCCCAAGAGTTCATATTTTCATTGATCGAATTGAACTGAAGGACATTCCAGAAGAGCAGATGTATATGAGAAGGTGGCTTCATGAACGTTTTGAAATAAAGGATAAGTGAGTAGCAATACACAGAACTTGCTGTTTCAAGAAGCTGTCTTACTTCGTTTATATTAACAGATATAGCCATGATCTCTGTGTTATCAGCAGTGCAAGCTGTAGGGCTCTCTGAAGAGAGGTGGTGTTGGTACTCCTGTGCATGTTTTGTATAATAACCTTGTGGTTAAACCTTCTGCTCAGGAGCCTGGGATTCCTGGGGTTTAGACCTTCCTTAGACTGAAGAGCTATGAGTCCACGTTCCAGGCGAGACTCGTACTCACCCGAATACTCTCCATTTACCTTCTTGTAGCCGAGTCGTGCACAGCCAGGGCTATAAGGTGCCCACAACAGGCAAGCAAGCAAAAAGCAGTTTGATTCTAGCCTTGTAATTGGTGTTAGGTTAGAGTCAGAAAGGGGCAGGTCTCAATCTAATCTCTTCTGCCAAAATTGTTTATGCCTCTTCTATCAGACAGCAGTTGGATAAAACCAGAAGTAACCCCGAGATCCCTACCTTCACTGGGGAAATTAGGTGAAGTAGAAGTTTCATCTGTCCGTCTTTGGATCATGGCAGGACTAAAGTGTGTAGCGCCCTCCAGCATCTCCAGATCAGGTCACTAGTGAGCATATGCAACAGCTCCCGGAGGACCTCGTGCGCTGGAAGGACTTTGTGCCTAAATGTGGGATTTAAGTATTGTTTGAGAGATGATGGTTTAATTTGCCACATCTGAAGTCCAGCTTAAGGGCGCTGAATCTGTTTACTTTCTAAATCCTTGAACACACTGTGTGAAATTTCCCTGGTTCTTCAGGTGTGACCTGCTTTAGAATTGTTCTGCCAGGCTCACACTCCACGGAAGTAAAAGACGTGTTAATTTGCCCTGTGATCTTTGAATCCATGTAAAAGTTTACGTGACTATCTGTAAACACAGCACTGTTACTAAAGCGTCTTAGAAGTTTAGGATCACTAAGTAATTTTTCTTCACTTTTGAGAGGAAGAAAGTCTGAATTTCATTTTATAGACAAGGAACTGATACATAAAATAAAAGGCTGTCCAGTGTCCCTTAAGCAGTCTTCTGGTGAAGACCAGCAGAACTGAACCCTGATCATGTATGTCTCATCGTAGACGCCTGTTGACTGGAACATCTTTCCTGGGACCAAAGCAGTCTGTCTGGCAAATGTAGAGATACTTAAAACCCCAGAATTTTCAAATCCATTTATTAGTGATTTTCAAAAATAGGAGGAAAGAAGTTGCTACTAAACCAGTGGTGCAGCATTTTACTCTTGCATGTTTGGCTTCCAAAATACTTAGTGTCTTGTGAGCCCTCGTTATTTATTAGCTTATTTTATGAAGATACTTTTTCCCCCTCCTTTGGTGTTCAGTGATTAACTGTGTACTATTTTGTCCTGTGACATTGCCCAGTACTCTGGGCTTATCTGCTAAATTGCTGCATGGAAAGGATTATTTTCAACTTTTATATTCAGTGTTAAAATTGATCCCCAAGGAAAATCTCCTTTTATTGCTTACAGAGGTTCAGGTTGAGTACTCTGATGTGCAACGTTACTTTGAATGCGTCGTATTCTTAAGGCATACTGATTGCTCGAACTTCTTACAGATGAGCTGCTACGTATTGTGAAATCAGTTGTTAAATAACGTGTGATTAGAAGCAGTTATTGGATGGAAGTAAGTTGCTTAAAACTTCTTACGCTAATGTATAACTGACCGTCTCCTTTTCTTTGCTTGTAGGTTACTAATAGAGTTTTATGATGCGAAGGATTCTAAAAGAAGAAATAAGTTCCCTGGGAAAAGTGTTCATTCCAAACTAAGCCTCAAGAAGACTTTGCCATCTTTGCTGTTTTTAGGTGGCCTGACTGCTAGTATGCTTCTGACAGAATCTGGAAGGAAACTTTATGTAAAAACATGGATATATGGGACTTTAATTGGCTGCCTGTGGGTTAGCATTAAACCGTAAGCAGATGTCAGTCTCCAGGCAGTGAAATGTGCAGTCTTTTCTTGCACATTGCACCAAACTTTTTCCTGACTTTATAGTAGAGAAGTGTAAATAAAGCCTTATTGATCGAACGCTGGAAATAATAGAATTTGTGACTTAAGCCTCTGTGTGGTTGGTCTGGGGAAAATAAATGTAGATTTTCAAATTTGCTACTGATTCTTGCTGGAATAATGACAGATAAACAGAGGCATATGATAAATTGCTTTCCCCATGAACTAACATCCATCTCTATCTGCAGATTCGGTGAAGTACGAGTTACGCATAAGGGTGTCTTAAGTGGACCTGTGAATGTATTTACAGAGATTAATTTAGGGTATATATTTATTCTTCTGATATTCATGTTGAATTTTCGTTACTCTTTGGTGCATCGCAGCAGCTCAGTTGCATCTATCCCAGCTGTATCGCAACTAAAATCAAAACTTTTTTTCTTTCTTTTTGGATTTTGCTTTTCAGTTTTAGCTAAATACTGTGTTCTTTAAAAGGGACAGCATAAGCTGGCAAATCATGAGATGGTACCTGAAGCAGAATAAGATGTTCCTGAGAACTACGGTTCATGGGGAAGAAGCTCTGTTTATCTAGCGCATGATTTTTGATTATACTGCAGTATTAGCTGATTATTTTACATATGAAAAACATTAAATTTTACTGAGCAAACAGCTTATTTTGTGCATAAAAGGAACGTATGCAGTATAATGACACGTTAAGTTTTCGTTTCTGGCCTAACCAGAGCGTAGCCTACCTTGTGTCTGCGTTATCCCTAGTTCCTCGAGAGTTTCAGCTGAGCTCACAGACCTTCCATGTGTATGTGCCATAAGCAGAAGTTCCCTGTTACCTCACGATTTTCTGGAAGCAAACTCTGTCGTTTGGGTCGTGCCCAGAATTACTGTAACTTCAGGAGCGTAAGGGTATGGCAACGAGGAACCTTCAGGTGTTCCTGCGAAATCCGAAGCATGTGCCTCTTCCTACTAATCTGATTTAGCCTGATGTTTCACAGTCTGGCAGACGTCTCCGTGCTGGGGTTTCACACTAGGTTCTCGCATCGTTCTAGGCGATGCAGACGGCAGTGGGATTGAAGTTACGGGGTTGACGTACACGATTTCCACAACAGACTAGTAGTGAAAGAAGCGCATATCCTATCGGTATTTCACCTGCTTGAAAATACACTTCAGAAAGCAAAATCAACAAACCCTTACTACCAGAAAGTCTGCGGTTCCCGTGGCTGGTATTCTTATTGGGGAAGTACCATTTCCGGATGCCAAGGGAATAGTCTGTATGTACAGCGATGGGGTAGGAAAGAGGATGTATTTTATCTTCTTCCGTTAGGGAATTGGACTCCCTGTATCAAAGTGAAAGAACTGGAGAATATTTTTATATCACACCTGCAAGCTTTAAATGTGCATCTCTCTCTAGCTTCAGTACGATTTGTCTTGCATTAGAGTCCATTGTAAGTTAAATGTCTCTTAAAGTTATCACTTAATTTTTCAGATTCCACCATTGCCAGTTAATTAAAGATACTGCTTTTACTGTGTGGTGGGTTTTTTTTACAGAATTTTGTAGAGTAATTTCAGTTCCATCTTAAAATCATTCGGCACAACTTTTCAGTTTGCAGTTCTGTGTCCTTCCATAATGGATTTTGTCACTGGAGTTATTTATATCGGTGATTGATTCAGGATATGTTGATGAACCATTTTAAAAACAATGACTGGGAACAATGTTGAAAAACAGTATTGTTACGAGGCTGTGAAACCAGGGGAAAAAAAGCCATTTTATGTAACAGCCAAACGGGCTCACATGTAGTTCTTCCTATTCTCAGCTGACTGTTTCCAGTGGGTATGACCAGAAGGCAGTGTTCCGACGTTGGTGTGATTTTTCAATCATGGAATGAAATTTTACTCTGACGTGACTACATTTCTTTGTAACCGCTCAGAATAACATTTAATTATACATCAAAAATAAATGCAAACTGCTTCATTCATTTATAGAAAAATAACTGCTGTTTTGGAGAGCCTAATTACCACCAAATATTTGATCTCTCTTGCTCTTTAAGTGCCAGGAATATAATTGATGCAGTGCAACAAACAAACAGGATGTTTATTTTGAACCTTATTCTCTATGTTAATCTTTAATTATTTTTTTTCTTGCCATTAATTTATAAAGTTTTGAAACTGTAATTTGCTGATGTATTTGGCATTGGGAGTATCACACGCTATTTCTAAATATGCACTGATATTAACTTGAAATATTTCTTCATTAAAATAAGAAGAGCCAATGCTCATTCAAGTTTTCTGTCCTGTCTACTCGTTCAATCTTTTTCTGCACTTTCATGTTTGTAACTTGGTTAACAGGAACTGCTTGACAAAAAGGCTACGAGTGTGTGTTTAAGTCCTTGACGGAAGGATTTGTGTGAGAAGCAGTCAATGAAAAGAAAACAACCTTGTCTTTTTTTTTTTTTACGCGCGGCTAAAAAATGTGTTAGAATCAATTTGTGCTTGTTCCAACACCACACGCCGCCGGGTCGCTTGGATTGCAGTAGCTTTTCACCCATGAACACCTGCACCACTCGTTGCTTGCGTTCATTAATATGCAGTACCACGGTTCTGGCCAGGAATCGGGCTCCGCGGCGACAGCTCTTGCCCAGCCCGCGCTGGCAGAGGCTGGGGACAGAGCCCGGGGGTGGGAGGAGGTTTTGCAAACAAATGCATGAAGGATATCTTGGTAGCAAATGCCACCCAAGTCCTGAGAGGGACCTGGATGTTCCAAAACTTTTGTTTTTCCGGCTGTATCGGTGCATCTGGTAATAGCGATTTCCCTCCCCACAAGTAGTGCTCTGTTCGTATGTATGAACTAGATGTAAACTTTTTGTAGTCAGCAACACCACCAGTGTGTGCTAGTTCCACAGTGTTATTCTTGCGTTTACTTTTGTGGAAGGAATTGGGCTAGTACGGGAGCGTTAACTTAAATAATGGAGAACAGAAACGGCGAAGCGAGACGGAAAACTAAAGCACTGAGTGATGCTGCAGTGAAGAACTGACTGCGTAGGACACGTGAGGGGCTCCAGCCTGCTGCAGTCTTTTGCCAACTCCCCTGAAGCATTTCCCTGGTGTGATACTCGTTTTTTCTCCTTTCAATAGAACGTAGCATACCTGTAAAACTCTTTTTTTTTTTTTTTTTTTTTTAGTATTTAAAAAACAGCCCCCGATTATTTTGGTGTTTTAGCGTGCACAGGATATATATACTCACTCTGGGGGAGAGCGCGGTAACTGTTTCAGGTTTGGATAACAAAGGGGACCAGGAGCAGGTTCGGGATTTTTGGCTGGGTGTTAAAAACGAAAAAAGAGACTTCTGCCCCCACCACTTCCAAATAAAAAGCACTTTTAATGACAGAAATTTCAACCATGCCTAGAAAGGCAATAGAAAACCAGTTAATAGGGTCAGGATCTTGGCACCTGCTTTATAAACGGTTTTCCTTTGTAAACACGGAAACCACCGTTTGGTCCTAACCTGCAGTCCTAGGTCACTTCTTAGCAGGGTGGCTCTGATGACAGGGCTTGAAATGAACACGATGGGGCTTCTCTTGTCCTCAGTTTCATGTTCTTGCCTGTCTCATCAGTTTGGAGCTCTCTGGCCCCAGCGAAGCGTGTTGCACAATTCGCATTACGCTAAGCACAAGACCAAAAAAAACCAAAACCAACCACCTTGTTACTTTGTTTGTATAATGGCAAAAGTCACCCAAGTAAAACAAAACACAGCGAGTCCAGAGAAGGAAAAGCAGTGATGATCTAATACAAAAAAAGATGAGAAACATCAGCTCCAGTCAGGCCTGACCACACCTGATAGATACCAGGGAAGGTTTGTTTGCCGTGAGGGGACCAATTGCCCTGTCAGCGTGGTGAGTATTTCTCCTACCTGTCCTCTTCCAGTCCCAGCTCTGCAGCCCCACCCTGGACTGACTGGTCTGTTATTTTCCTAACGAGGAGCCCCTCATCACTTTTCAGACAGATGGGAATCTTGGGTTCCCTCCATTCTCCTCCTGGACCCAAAGAATTTCCCTGTTTGTGTTCAGCCTGATGAATTGCTGACGGACAGACGGACGGCTGACGGCCACCTCCTTTTGAGGTTCTGGCATTCGGTGGGTAAATGCCAGTGGAGAGGCTGGGGTCCGCTGCTGGTGGGCTGGAAGGCGATGTTGCTGTTGAGAGGGGGGTTACTGGTAAGGCTGTACTGAGCATCCCAGATGGATCTCCCTCCCGCCTCTGCTCTTCCACTGAGGGACAGTTTGCGCAGCCGTAAGTAAACGCGAAGACTAGACGCTGCTCTGAAAAGTCATGACTTGTTCCTGGGTCGTATTTGTCATGTGAAAACTCCGTTAGTTATGCTTGTACAAACTATTCCACAGCCATTCTGTCTCCTGTCTCCCTTTCATCTTGTGTGGGAACTCGGTTTTCGAAGGACGTTTTGATGCCTCTGTTTGTGTTCCCTGCGTGACTAATTCAAAGCAGAACCATTTCAACCTGTTTGCCCGGCTGGCCCAGAGATACTACAGAGGCCGCCGATGTTTAAGGGCAGAAGTTGCCGTCGGTCCTCTGGCCGCGCAGTGGCGGACGGAGCTGCTGGTCGGAGCTGCCAGGCTCCCCACAAAGCCTCCGCAGTAAATGGGCCCCTCAAATCCCAGTCCCACCACCACAGACTGAGGCAGGCATCACCACGGGCTGCCGCTACAAAGGGTGTCAGAAAGAGGTAGGTCTGAAAACCCACTTGGCTTGTTTGTAAAGTCTCCAGGAGCTGGTGTTCTCTCTAGAGGGTCCCTCTGAATGGTGGGCTGGGGCTCACTGGTGCTTTGAAGCACGGGTGGGTGACGAGTTGGAGGACGATGCCTATCTGGGGGCAGCAAAACCCAGTCGCTGGAAGGGGAAGTAGGAGGTAGGGTCTCAACATCTCCTGACCTGAGGAGGACCAGAGCTACGGTACTTTCCCCACCACCCCATGTCCTCAGGGAGGTGTGCCGGCGCCGCTTTTCACCTCTTTTGGGTGCTCTGGCAAAGGTCAGAGATTTCAAGATTTGCAGGGCCAGCATGACCGTAACTGCTGCTGAAGGCTGGGCACATGGATGTCTGCATCGAGCTTCAGCCCTGGGGCATTTTGGCACCCAAAACTGAACTGCCCTAGGGACGAGGTGGAACCAGCGATGGCCCCAGGAGCTCACACCAGTGCGCGGGCAGCTGTGGCCTCCAGGCTGTTGTTACGAAATGAGGAAAAGGGGAAGGGTTCTGCCGTGTTTTTGAAGTGCCTTTCCGTGTTGGGAGTGAGCCTGGCACATCGTGGGCTCTAGCAGACCTTGTCACCGCTATGCCTCCTGTGGTCCCACACTCTCCACACCAAGACCCTCCTTCCCCGTCCTCTTCAGAGACACCCATGAAGGCCGAAATTGCCAAAGCAGTTTTGAATTTCCGGATGCAGCCAGCCCCTGGCCTTACTCAGCTGCGCAACTATTTCATCCAGTTGGGACCACAGGGGAAACTGAGCTAGAGAGAATTTAATTTGCAGTTGGCCAAGATGGGAGAGTTCACACTGTAACGAGCCCCAAAAGTATCAAATGCTGTACAACGTTTTTAGGCACAAATAAAAGAACATGCAGAGTTCTCAAGGCTGAAACCTGAACTGGAGGTATTAAGTTAAAATTACTTTTCATGCTGTATGCATAACAGTCCCTGGTTAAGGTTTTCACTGATGGTTTAGCAGGCAATTGCATCTCCTATAGTCTAACATTGCACTTTGAGCAGAAACATCACAGGTCCAGAAAATGGCACTGCCTTTACGTTAGTTTGCACCCAAGTCTTTTAAAGTCTTGTGTGATGAAGAGACTAAAAATTTGCCTGTAATCTATATAATCTATGAGCACTTTTTGGCTTCTGTAAACTAAGCAGCCTTCACTTCTTGTCGCATGAGGTATAAAAAAAGTTGGCTTGACATCAAGGTGCTTCAATAAACGCCTGTTGACCACAAAGGACTGCATTAGTATGGTCCCATACTGACAAATGTTGAAAAGATTTTTAAACAACACACACCATTTTTTATAGCCAGGGAGGATAAACTAAAAAGCAGAATTACTTCTTTTTGGAACCACGCAGTTGTAGACAGGACTTGATTGCAGTCATAGGCCCACCTGCCTTTCTAACAGGAGAGAAATAAATACAGGTGAATAAGAGAATCCACACTGCTGTTTAAAAACAGAAAAGTAGGAATGGTGTTTTTATTGTCCAGAAAAAGAAAGGTATTCCAAAGAGCTGACAAATAATTTTGCATAGCTAATAGTACTCCTGCCAGCACAGGATACGGTATTGTTTTCTATGTTTGAACAGTAATAAGAGATTGTGTGTACATATCCTGATACTGTCGATTGTATTCCTGTTCTGTGACAAGATAACGAGAGAGTCAAGAAGTCGCAATACTTAAAACACATCTCCTTTTCCACCACAGGGCTGGCAATGCCAAGCGGCTGCTGTCGCTCACCCATCCTCCGCGTCCCTTTGGAAAGCCGGCTGCTGCTTTCGGAGCCAGTTTAAAACAAACAATTATTCTTGGCAACGCGACGTGTATAAGAGCAAAGGTGTGAGCAGGAACACGTACCGTCACCAAGAATGCTGGTCACAGTGCTAAAACTTGGGTTGCCCATCCACAAGCCCTGCAGAAGCTGGGAATGGGAACTCTGGCCAAACGGCAGAACTGCGGTCACGGTGAGATGACAAAGTGCCTGTTTGAACCGGGAACCTCGGAGCAAGCGGTGGGCACTGGCAGCAGCGCTGGGCTTATGCAGCGTGCGTGGCAGAGGCAGCATCGCCGGGGGCCAGACCAGGCTCAGCTGAAGTAAACCGGGACGTTGCGTTCCTTTTTTTTTTTTTTTTTCCCAGCAGGACAAATTTGGAGCTTTAGAAGAAAAACCCTCTCCAGATTTTATGACATCCTGGAAAGGAAGGAGTGCTCCCAAACCCTCAAAGTTTGGAGTAACTTTGATATCAAATGTTACCATAGAATAATTGGGTAAGGGTCTGCCGGGCTGCAGGTTCTCACCTCTCCCTTCTTCCTCAGCTCAGGCCAAATTCTTCCGCACGCAGTTTTGAGGTTTGCATCCCTTATTCCTTAGATGCCTGACTGAAATTAAGACTAGTCTGAGGAAGAATTTAGGACTTGCATCTGCTGTGGAAGGCAACAGGAACGTACAAAGTACATCCACACACCACAGTACAGCAGTCTCTTGGTAGAGCAAATGCACTTCTTGGACTGAATAATCAGGAAGTACTGCCAGGCTCTGGTTTTCTGTTTGTAACGTGACGGTCATGACTTCCTTGCGTTTCGGGGACGCTCAACGAGCACTTTGGTTTGTGAAGATTTGGAGCTTTTTTTAATAACGTTCCCGGTAGCAGGAGGAAATGTGCGATTCTGTCTTCGTAACCAGGTTTATTTAACGTACAGTCAGTAAGGTACTGGAAGGCCGCCTGAGTGAGCTCAGGTGTTCCTAAGTGAGCTCAGAATAACGTGCAAAGAGAGGCTGAAATGAGATCCCGCACATCCTTTCCCCACATGCCATCCTTTCCCAGTTGCCTTGCCAGACTCCACGCCATGCCTCCGTCTCCTCTCTATCCCCCCATTTCCCCCCCAGTCTCCGCACACTTTGGGTCCCCCTAGCTCTCTGCTAGGGTTCAGTTTGTCTGCCCTGAGTCTTGCTTTTCCAAACTACCTCCTCCTCTTGCATGTCTCACCTCCTCTGAATGCAGTTCAGCTGACGTCCTTCAGGTAGCCTGGAAACAAACAGGTGGGAAAAAAAAAAAAAAAATAAAAAAAATTAAAAAACCATGCTTTCAACTCTGAGTAACTGGATTTAGAGCTGCCCTGGCCTGAAGCAGTTAGGAATTGCACTTGGTAGGGAAATCCTGCTCCGGGCCCTGGAGCGTGTCCCATGCTCATGAACTCACCGGAGAATGAAGCCTGTGAGCGTTAGCTGGCCTCTGGTGAGCACGTGCGAACTACAGCTGCCTTGGTTTTTTTTTTTTTTCCCAAAGCCTTATGAATTAACCAAATGGAGACAGACTTTTCGCTAAGATTAGAAAAAGTCCACCTCAGCAGTAAGGTTACTTTTTTGTGCAGTTCCAAGTCCCTCTTCCAATAAAGAAAGCACCACAGCTTTTCGAAGAAGATTGCCAGAGGACTGGGAGGGGGATGTGGGCTTTTTTTGTCTTAAACCTGGCCATGATTAGGTTAAGGAAAAAGGATGCTCTTAGAAATGTGGAACTGCTTTGGCTGAAAACCTTGAAGGAAACCTTCAACACACACCCGGCAAGGAAAGCTTTGGCGCAAATATTTGCTGATTGGGCAAAGGCACACACAAATGAACCCAGGATGGAGACGGCAAGATGCACTGGGCAGTCCTAACCATAGGTTGCACTACCAGCCATGTATGTAACTGGCATCTTTCCCTCCCCCAGCCTTGAACTCTGAGAAAATTTGGATTCAAGGATCGATGTGGGATTGTTTGTGGTTTAGACCAGATTTGGCTCAGTCTTTGTTTTTAACTGGGTGTCTTCAGTGAATCCATTTCCTGACTGCACATATCTCAGATTCTGCTTTCTGTTTGGCTACTTGAGCCAAACCCAGTAAAACGCCAAGACAGCTTGGCTATACAAATGAGGTTAGAAAGGTTTAACTAAACCAAAGGGCTGAAGCAGAGAGTAGCTAAGTCATGTACAGAATATCTAAGTGTTTTGCTTCCTCGTGTAAGTAAATACTGTATTTTGTTCACTGAGTATTAATTTCTAACAGCTGTCCCTGAGTATACCTTCATCATCCAGCACCAATGTGTCTCTGAAGTGCTCAGAATCGGTCCTGCCACCCAGGTAAGGTCAGTGTTGCTATAACCAAACCGGCTGGCTGATTATTACTATCTTCGGCCTGGAAGAAGTTTGATAGTTTGGTTATAAAATGCATTAGAAACATGAGACTTAAGGCTGGGGGAAGAATGCAGCCCTTGATTAAAAAGAAAAAAGATTTCTGTCATTAAGCGGACCCTGCAGCGCACAGTTCCTCAGGCAGACGGTGTGCCAGTACCACGTGTCCAGCAACAGCCACACGGCTTGCATGTTCAGGCTCCCGGGGCTCCTTTGTGGGGTTTCAGCATCCTCCGTAGCCCCTAAGAGAAGCGGCTGGACTGCCAGGGCAGCTGGAGTTTGCGTTTTTATGCTGTGCGGGTTGGCTGTGGAAGGCAGGGCTGTAAGAGGCCAGCGCTCTGCCGAGTCTCACGTCCTTCTCTTCCCCGGACCAGAGAGGCCCTCTTACACCACCTGCCATCTAAGTGACTCCGCTGAGTTTGCACAGGAGCAGAGCCAAGGAGCAGCTTCACGCAAACAGCCGAGGTCTCGGTCAGAAGGCAGCAAGTATGAGCCGAGAGGCTTGTCCGGTGCTTGTTGAGACTTAATTTGTTCACAACAGCAGCGGCTCAGCCAGCATCTTGGATTAAACCCCAGAATTTTGGCCCAGCTGACGCATGTGGTGTGGCTGCTGCCTTACAGGTTGCCTGACACCAGCCTCCCCTTGCTCATATCCACTCCCGAGGCACTGGGCGAGCTCAGTCCTGCGGGGCTCCCTCCCTCCTTTCCTCCGCCGTAGGAAACTTGCCTTTGTGTCGCCTCTGAAGTCATCACTGACCAGGCTGCAGCGACGAGCACTGTAGTAGTAGTACCAGCTACTTCTCCCTGTGCAAATGAACTCAAAACTCGCCTGTCCCCTCAGCAAGCCACCCACAGTCACCAGTGGGTGACACCCTGTCCCTGCAAGCTCAGCCTCCTCTGGAGGCAGGCGCCTGGGGCTGGATGCCCCGTCTGATCCTGCTCTCCATCCCCTGGGCCCCTGCAGTGATCTGGGCTACCTGGGTCTTTTGAAATATTTCACACCAAATGCTTAGGTGGGTGAAGCTCCTACAGTAGGCTACACAGAAGGACTGGAAGAGATATTACAGTTTATAAGCTAAGGGGTTAGAGTTGTAACGGGGTTGTCATTATTCGGCAGCAAGCACGTGCCGATGCTGAGCACACCCCAGGACTGTGGCCGTGCACCTCACGGGGTCTGCCCGTGGGACTCCGGCCAGCGCGCACCTCGCCCGCCCGCAGCAGGACATGCCGACATACGGGGGGACTGCATGTGCGTTTGGGTGTAAGGACTGGTGTTTTTTTCTTTCCATTCGTCCATGTTCTTCCACATTAAACTGCAAATGCAGAAGGGGGGTTACTGGTTGTCATTGCAGTGAAAAAGTCAATCCCGGATCTTTCTGTGCAGTTTATAATGGAGCTTCAAACCCAAGTTGTCTTACCTGCACGGCTTTTCTAATGCAGCGGCTACTCTAAGGTAATCATTGCATATTAAGAAGGTACTTTCTGTAAGACAGATATTCCCTACAGCGTCCTGTGCCGGAGCGCTGGGGAGCCTGGGCTGTGAGATGTCTCTGCCTGCCCTTTGCAGATAATCCTGCTTTGCCCCCAACAAAGCCCAGGTGTAGCCACTGGCGAGAGCTGCCATCTTGTCTTCCCCGTGGGCTGTGAGACAGCGTGTGTGCCGAACAAGGCTGGAAGGGACCTCCGCAGCCGGCCCCTGACTCTGATAGCAGGGGGAATGGCAGTGCGAGGGGTAAATGGGGAGGATAGGTCTGAACATCCAGGGTAGGTAACACAAAAAGGTAAAGGAGTCAGAAGGAGAGAAAATTGGCCTATATTCTGCTATGGTTTTGCTAAGGGAGGGCGAGGGAAGCCGGTGCTCCCAGGCAATGCTCCGGCACCGGCCCAGCGCTAGCATTTACCACCATCTCGTGGTGAACCAGAAGATACCAGTTCTATGCCGTTTCCATTTATTCATGAATAGCAAGGGGAAGGGGCCGTGAGTTGATCCCCAGGTTTTACAGCCAGTGCTGTCCCTGGTCAGCCCCGGCGCAGAGGAGAAGCCGGGAGCTCCACGAAAGGCATCAACCGAGGGTGAGGGAAAGCATCACCGGGTTCATTCCCTGGAGATCACAGGCAACATGCAATACGTGCCCAGCCCAGGACGGGCCCAAGAAAGTCTATCCGACGGACCTGAGCTCGTCTACAGTCATCAGGCTCCCAAAACTTTAGTAAGAGACCTGCCTTCCAAGGAGCCCTTGGTCCTGAGAGGTGCTGCAAGAGGGCGTGATGCCCCTCCTGCAACACTGGCATAGATGCTCTCCGTTGGGAGGGTGGGAAAACCCAACCTCCCTGCTCCCCTTCCTGTGGGATGGTAAAATACATGAAAACCAGCAACGGCAGCAAGTCAGGTTCACAGTGAAAGAAATGATGGAAATCAGTTTAGAAAACAGAATTTCATGGGAGGGCAGAGGAGTAAGAGGGCTGCCAAAACGACGGGGAAAATTCATGGTTTCGTACTGAAAATACGTGAAGCAGTTTTGAGCTTCCTTTTAGCTGCTTTCAGAAACCAGTGCCACAGTTACAAGCCTTAATGCACCCTGCTTTCTGTAGGAAACTTGCTTAATGCACAGTGGACTAATTTCTAAGAAATTGGAAAAGGTCTCGGGTGTGTGCGGCGTGGGGGTTAGCGAGCGGCAATCTGAACCAGACAGAAGGGAGCTGAGGATTAAGGCAACGCCAACGCAGTGATGCTTGCTGAGTGCCCTCGGAAAACCAAGTAAGTATCTAAACAAATGCTCATTTCATGAGCTGGGTGTTTTACAGCTGGTTTACCCACACAGAGCCTAGTCAGCAGGACCTCAGGGTCAATGTATTGACTAACCTGTGGCCTACAGGAATAAATGACCTTTTTTTCCCTTCCATCTCCTACTTCGCAGCAAAACCAGGGAGAGGAAGAGAGATCCCAGTGCTCTGACTTTCATCTCCTCCAGAAAAAAAACGAAGACTTTCTCCTTCCATTTTTGAGAGATCCCTAGTGTGGGCTGTTTTGCCTGTGGATCCCCTGCCAAGCTCCCTGCGTTCCTTTGCTCACTTCTTGGCTGTCCCAGCTGGAAAGAGGGCGTCTGATTTAAATTCGTGGGTGGTGATCGGCAGGCTTGTGAGCTATAGCTGAGCAGACAAAGCATTTGGCATCACACTCCGATAGCTTCAGACATCCACAATATGCACAGCCACAGCTGAGCTGGCCTCCCTCATGGGAGACAGAGGAGCCCAGACCCTTTTACTTCTCTGTACTGTCACTTGGGAGGTAAATGCGTGGCCAGTGTTTCCTTCATCTGAACAATTTTAGACATTGATTCTAGGACGAGATGAAGCGGAGCCTAGCCTCATTCGTTATATTGCCTATAGGTCTGCTGGCTATACGCAGGGCACAGCCTGAGCAGCTCAGGTGCCGATGTCCGTGCTGGCGGTTGCCTACGTTGAGCCGGCGGGCCCCTACACTGGGGCACAGGGGATGTAGGCAGCACAGTGCCCCCCCCCCTCCCCGCCCCGAGCAGAGGGGTCACCTCCTGCCCTCCTCTGTTCCTGGCCTGGGGCGCAGAGGCTGACATGGGGGTGCCACCCTCCTTGGGGGCCATTAAAAACGCTAGCTGAGCCACCAAAGCACCGCGCCTAAGCACCTGCGAGGCGGGAGTGGTTTGGCTTCTGTGCCTTGGCAGCCTCACGTGGGGCATCCCACCCTCCTCCCTTTTGGGGATGGGCCTGAGGAGAGATCTGCCCTCTCGCAGGGTCTGCTTTCTCTGCCTCTTTGTTTTCTTGATATCCAGCTGATACGGAGCTCCGCATGTCATACTGTGGAGAATGACAGAAGCTGAGCTATAGTTAGCAATGTTCCCATACAAAAGATCGGTCTCGTTAGGCAGTGTTCGATGTACTGCATCTAGGGAAGTGCATGGCTAAATGCCATGCTCTGATCCAGAAATTTCTGTTGCCCAAGCAGACAGGAAGCCCAAAAAGTCCAATTATGTGCCTACTTTTAGCAGGAAAAATCTAAACCATGGTTAGATCTATTTCTATCTTACTTTGGAAATTTCTAAAATGCATTTCAGGGCAGTCAGCGGTGCACTTACAGGACAACCAAGAAAAATCCCCAGAGCTTACCGCCGTTACCCAAGCCGAAAGCTCAGCACAGTGAGATGGCTGGGGCCGCAGAGTCCGCACAGCGTTCAGCTGTGGCACATCATTCCCACTGGGTTCAGAGCAACTTGCTCCTACCCAGTTTTCAACAAACTTGTGTTAAACCTTTGAGTCACTGGACTGTGACTCAAGGATTTCTCCTCTCAGGTACGATCACTTGCTCTCTGGTGTTAACAATCTCCTAAGCACTTCTGTTGTTTAACTTTCCATGCAGAGTGATGCGTGATGACAGCAGGGCTGTATTGTATTACATTATAATAGTGTTTCTCAAACTGATAGCGTGAAATACCTGCAGTGGAGCCAGAATGTCCGAGGCATCCTGGTGTGTGTTCAACAGCATACCACGCGCAGCTGTGCATATTTCAAGCTGCGCAGCCCACGGTCAAAGAAAACCAAAGAGCAGAAAACGGAGGAATTTCTCTAGTCTCGCATTAGAGGACTGGGTGCTACGACAGAGCCAGGGTTATTTGCAGAGCACCTCAGGGCCTGTCTTCTCAAGTGAACTGTGGAAGAACAGACAAGCCGGAATCACCTCTCCAGGAACAGGCAATCATTGTAACTTCTGTCCTCGCTAATACACTTACTGCAACCTACAACCTCCCTCACCTCCACACTGTACCCCTTATCTTCAGGATCTAACACAGGCTTTTGCTGCTCACTGAGAACATAGCTTATATTGCCAACAGCTTGGTTTATATTTAGTCCCTAGTAAAAGCCGGGGGAAGCAACTAAAAGACACTACTGGCTCGGAGAAGCTCTCTGCTCTGCAGGCAGTCCGACGGGACGACCTTGAGAGCTCCTCCACTGCTGGTCACTGCAGTAATCACTGCTGCTGAGAAAATGAGCCTAAGAGGATGAATTCAGCACACGATTTCATTATGCTTTTCTGTACTTGTGTTTTTATGGAAAAGCCTCCCACACTCTCGGCTTTCAACTTTGTTTCTCTGTTGTGCAGTTGTCCTGAAGGTTTCTATCCTCCTCACTTCATGCTGTGTTCGCTCTTTTTGTTCCCTTCCTTGTGGTTTCTCGATCAGTGCGCTCTTAGCCAGACACGCTGTGTATTTCTTCGTGTGTTGTTTTCTTGTATCCTTGCTACTTCTGTCACTTTATCTTGCCCCTTCCCTCTGTCTTTTACCTCTCTTCACTTTGGGGTACTTTTTTCCCCATCTGTTTTTGCCTTGTGCTTTTTGTATCCTGGCTTACATACTGTTACTTGGACTGGTTCTTTCTTTTAACATGTAAAACCCATTGCATTTCTTTCATCTTCTCTAGTACAGTCTTACCATCACTTACACTACATTGGCTTCATTGATTTCAGGGGCACCGGAAAGAGTAAGAGGATAATCCAATTTGGAAGAGATCAGGACCTACATAGTACAAAGTGGCAAAATGAGGAAGAGAAAGCTTATGATAATCCTTAAGCTAGATGCTCCTGTGCTGCAAAGGGAAAAACTCTGCCAGGATTTGCTAGATCCAAGAGCAGCAGGAGACCTGCTGGCACCGCTGTGATGTGCCGGCTCGGCACGCTATAAACTCCCTTGAGCTGTCCAGAGCCAAGCAAATAAAGGGTCAGGTCACCTGCACGACTTCCCAGCACCCTCACCGAAAAGTAATGTGTTCCTCCACTAGCCACAGTCCCACATTAGGTACTAGAAGAGAATTTGGGGCTACAGATATCTGGGGAAACTCATGTTACACAACCTGCATTTGTATTGCCTTTTTCTCCCGTGGCCAATGACGGAGAGCTCTTCTTTTTCCCACGTTATCTGTCTCTGGGCTATGAAACACAACGAACATCTGTCCCTTTGTTCAAAGAATCTGCTGACGCAATTTGTTAAAGACAGAGAAGTATTGGGATTAGGGAGATGATTTCTATTTATGAAAACAGCACTATCAGTCCAGTCCCTAGTGTGAGGCAGTTATACAGCACGGCAGCACCTCACATTGCCTTAGCTTATTCCCTGGCTTGTACTTGGGTCAGCAGGACAGTGGCTTAATTGCCAGACTGTGCAACCAAAAAATTGAGAGCCAAATTAAAGGACCAGACCTAATAACAACGAGTATCATCTGAGCTGGGCTGTCAGTTAGTTCAGTCACCTTCCTGACGAGTGAGCTCGCAGGGCTGGTACTGCTGCTGGCAGCGTGACCGCAAACAGGGTAAGGCTTCCACAGCAGTTTATTAGTATGCATTCATAAAAAGTTGTGTCTCATCCATCCTTATTTAGTCGCAATGATTTAATATCTGAAACATGCTCATCCTATATAATTCCCATTAGATATGTTCAAAACTCATGTCATTCAAAGCCCTTTCAAAGTCCCCAGGCCACCAGGATAAACATATCCCCTCGCTGTTTCTGCAGCGGACGGCTGTTGTTTTTTGGCTCCAGTTGAAGAACAATTTTCAAGTGCTGAAATGCTCTCGCCAACGTAGTGATTTAAAAATCAAAAGAAAACCAAAAGCAAAAGAACAACATAAACTGGTGGGCAGGCCCGGTGAGGCTGACTTTGCAAAGCCGACCCTGCTGAATCGCCTGTGGGTGCCCCAGTTCAGCCCAACGGATTGCTGGCCGGGCCCTGGATCTCCATCAGCCTCTGAACACCGCAAAAGCAGAGGGCACAGCCCTCCCCCGGGGTGACAGGAACTAGTGGGGATCGCGCATGGCAGTTCGCATTGCCGCTAACACACAGTCAGGATTGCTGGCAACACTGAAATTGCTCTAAAGTTGAAATTGCTCTGTGACTGGCTGAGGGACTTGAGGAAGTGGGTACAATGTAGAAGTGGATTAAATCATGTCTTTTTAAGTTGCATGGTATTGCAGATTTCTCAAAATGGCTGCACTAAAAGTTGTCTTGACATCATTCCTAGTGAAAATGCAGTAATTTTATCTGTTTTACCTAGAGCAGATTATAATGGGGATATGAATATACCACCCCTTAAACAGAATTGCCTGCTCTTTTACTGCAATAAATTGCTCCTTTGCACTTTACAATGGATGTATTTTTCACAGCAGGAATGTTCAAGAGTGAATTTTCCTAATGAATGCAGGCAGTAGCATGGCTTTCCCATGCTGCCCTGGAGACACAATATTGACTTACATTTTGTTGTCCAGAGCTGTCAGGGTTGTACATGCTGGCTGAACTGGAATTTTGCTTCCAGCTTTTCACTTGTCCCCATGCGTGTCCTCGCCATTCCCCGTCCCTCCGGCAGTTCACGTGACTTCTCATGCCCGAGCCAGCAGTCCCCCTGCGTCTCGCTCCTGCTGCCCAGCAGCCTAGGTCACTGGGGGCTGTCCTTGGCCAAGTGTCCCAGGGAAGGTAATATTTTCGCCTCTCTGCCTTTTCTCAGAGATAAAATACACCAAGGTTTGCACAAAGACTTCGTTTAGACAGCAAATGTGCTCAAGCGGTTAAAAACCAGGCCTGCTCAGGTGATGTGGTTCAAACTCCACCTTCATGACTCTGAACAGGGCAGTTTTAGTTTCATTTCCCTCCGCTTGCCTCTCTCATCATGGAGTTCAGCGCTTCCATACTCACAGAAAGGTTGAGGTGGGAAGCGAACCTCAGGAGATCATCTAGTCCAAGCCCAGGGTCACCTAGCAGTGTCACCTACAGCAGGCTTCCCAGGACTCTGTCCAGTTGCGTTTTTAGTATCTCCAAGGCTGGTTCGTAGAGTAGGGTTTGGTGTACCTCTTTGGTGGCAACGGCTGTCTCGAGTTGCTGAGTTGCTTGGTGCCCCCCTGCATGCAGGCCAACAGTTGACAGACCCCTGTTCTCCTGCGGCAGGAGACCACCGACACCGTGGCTGCACCCTGGGTCTGGCTGCAGGAGAAGGTATGAGGCAGAAAAAGCAGGAAACGTACTGATGCGGGAAAAATAAGGGTGAAGTGGAGAGAGGTGAGGTAAGGGATCCCAGCTGCTGAAGTGAGGGAGGAAGGCTGGGGGATGTTAGGGATCCCAGGGCAGCAGGTAGGAAAGCAGCATCCTGGACCAGGGGCGGGGGTGTTAATAGGAGAGGGGTACGCAGGGCTGATGTACTAGTGTAGTGGGATAAGACTGTGTTAAAGAAAAGGTGGAGTTGGAAGCATGTCTTCTTTAGTGCTTGCATACAGGCTGCCCAAGGCACATTTGGAGAAAAGCCATTTTCTCTCCTCCCCTTGGTCTTCCCCTGAAGCCTGCACAGGCCAGAACCCAGAATGACAGGGTCCCAGCGTAGGACTCTTTTTGTGTTGCCTTACTTTTCCTCCCTGGGATCTGTTTTTTTCTGAGCTTTGTGCTCATAGATGTTTCAGCTGCAACAATTTTTATCACGCTCGTATCGGGCAGGAAGCCTGATGGTACCTCAGCCTTTCAACCACCAGCTGTTTGATCAGGTGCGCAGAGGTAGCAGGGAGAATTCAAATAACTCTCTATCCATACAATAGCTATTGTTTCCTCTATCTCCCAACTCCACAGCTAGAAACGAAAGATGTTCTTTCCCACCTTTGCTTCTAAGAGCCAGGGTTTTCAAACAGCCTTTTGATGTGACTTTCACTGTCAAGGCAACTGGTTCCTGGCTTGCATACAAAGGGTGCTCGCTCTCCCTTGCCTACTCAGGTCATTAAACTTCAGGGCCTAATTCACTGCTGTTGTTCGTTTCAAGTTGGGAAACTACTGCTGCCAGGTAGGTTTATAATGCTACTGTGCCATTTTTGTAAAGTTTCATTTCTGCTTTCCAAAGCAACATGTAAATCCACAGAGAGCTGTGCCTCTAGTATTCTTTTCCTAGTCAATGAATTGCACCAAGAAAACCATCTCTCAGTCATTTCAACATGACATGAAGTATGTCTCAAGAAAACCAAAGCATCGGTCATGAGAGCAACGGACAACGAGAAAGAGTGGACAGCTAAACGCCGTGGCCCTGATGATTTAAAAGCTGCACGAATGTGAGAAGTCTGCATCTGATATTACTTCTAAGAAATCCATTCCTCTCATCTTCTCTCTCCTTTGCTTGGCCTATGGCAAGGGAGAAAATTCATCCCTGCTGTAAGCCAACTGAAGTCATTCTGATCTCGCTGTTTTTAATGCTTACTGCTGTGCTTTCTGTATTTATATGAAGAAATAGCATAAAGAAAGAAAAAAGAGAAAATATTAGGTAAAGTTACAATAACAAGTGAGATACCAAGCAAAGATTAAAGCGAGAAACAAAACATTACAGCTCAGCATGGGGTCAAACACACAGAAAAAGAACATTTTATCTTTAATTCTCCTCTTCCCTCTTTGTCTATACATGGTCTTGCTAGACTGTCATCAGCTTGTCCTCTCACATAGGCCCGATATATTTTACATCTTAAAAATTGAACATGGCGGAAGGATGAAACTTTGCTTTTAAATAAGGTGGATATATTTCACATAGAATACATGAATTTCAAATAACCTTAATGTGTGTGTGTAAAATACGGGAGTTCCTCAAGGAAAAAGCAGCTACTTGTCTTTGCTGCAAGCAGTTCACTCCATGCCAGGGAATGCCATGAGACTCCACACCGGAGCTGATGTGGAAGGGACCCTCGCTTTCCGCTCCTGCTCTTTGTGAACCAAATGTGATGCTGCTCAAGTTTGTCAAGTCTTTGCATATGTATCTCTTTCTATATATATGTATGTGTGTGTTTGTAGGTACAAACATGTGTATCTGCCTGTATATAGGTAATGCTTTGAAATTAATACAGCTACAATCCTGCTAAATCTTCCAAATTTAGGGGCAGAGAAAGAGTAATTTTCAGAATTGTAGCTTCACATAGACACAGCTATATCTTCTTTTTGCCTGGACCCAAATTCCTGTGCCTTAGTATCCAAGGTATTTGTTTTATATGGTAACACTGCTTTGGGGTAAAGCCTGAGATAAAAGTGAATTTTTCTCTCATCCTCCTGACCCGTGCTGTTTAGGGAAGAATAAAATTAAAAGGTTAACTGGCAATGGAAAGCCTGACACAATGGACAACGGAAAACTGCAATGTTTCAAGGACTCATTCTGTTAATGAGCGGCAATAAATAGTATCTTTTGTCTTCCGACCTAGTTATTTCGGATAAGCCAGCATTGCTGTATACTCTTCCAACTGCAGAGCTGTCTCACTACAGCTGCACAACGCCCACGCTGGCCAGCAGTAAGGGCATGCTGTATGTACACCTAGAGCTATCCAGTGTATGGATTGCAGTGTAATAAAGAGGGACCCATGTGAACCTGGGTCTTTGTAGCAAGCAGGTGGGATAACCCTATGAACTGAGGTTGCAAAACTCATGTAATAAGAAAGATAAATGAGCAATGCTGCACTCATGGCTTGGGTACCATCGCAATGGCTAGTCGAGGTGTTTGCAGTGCAGACCTGCTCTGCGCAAGCACAGAGCAGCAGTCAGGGACGGGTGTAAACCGAGGAGTCCACAGCTGGAGACCTGTTACCGACACACCAAACACTTCTGTTTTCTCCCTGGGGCAAAATTCACGTCGTCTGGTTACAGCTCTGTTTGTGAGCTCAGCTAAGGGCATCTGCCCAGATAAATGCATCAAAGTTGAACAAAGACAAAGCTCCAAACACGGAAGCCGGTGACAATACACAGATAGTGAAAGCAGCTGTGTGCCCAGCATGCTGGGCAGGAAGATATGGTTGTATAAACACGGCACTTGTCTTTGAATATAAGGTGGCCATCTAGTCAGCTAATATACTTGTTTAGGAGTATTCTGCCCTGCTGAGACATTTTAAAGGAGACACTGGTGGATGGCAGCTATGATATCACCCAAGTGTACCTCAAGAAGCATGCAAATAAATGCAAGACAATCCTCATAACAGAGTAGGTTACGTACAGCACTGCAATATTGGTCATGTCAAAACCCATGGCTAAAATCTCCCTTTAAACAGAGAGTGGCTCCCTTTCTTTCTCAGGCACATTGTTGAACCTCCAGGCAATTTCAATATTTTAACATGAATAATCCTAACATTTTAATTGTATTTAATATTTACTAAAATTGCTATTTCACAGAATCACAGAGTGTTTGAGGTTCGAAGGGACCTCTGGAGTTCATCTGGTCCAACCTGCCTGCTCAAGCAGGGCGACCTAGAGCTGGCTGCCCAGGACCATGTTCAGCTGGCTTTTGAGTATCTCCAAGGATGAAGACTCCCCAGCCTCTCCAGGCAACCTGTGCCAGTGCTTGGTCACCTTTACAGTGAAAAAGTGTTTCCTAATGTTCAGATGGTACCTCCTGTGTTTCATATTTACTAATATTTTAATGCAAATAAGCCCCACAGAAGATTTTTAAAAGACAAATTTTATAGATGGGGATAATGTGGACAAAAAGAAACAAAAATAATTGCTAGTCTGGAGCTACCCAGCAGCCCCAGGTCAGTAACAGGTGTGGTCTCCTAATTCCCTGCCTTTCTCGCACATGGCTTCCTTTTCCTTCAGAACTTGTGGTGTTTCTTCCTTTACCTGCCCATTTCATCCACCCTCATCAGGGAGCAGGAGCAGGCTACGGTCACTACTGGTGAGGCAGTAGGGAGAACTGTCAGACTGGCCAAGGTCCATCCAGCACAGGACTCTCCACTATGGTGGACAGCAGCAGATGGACAGGGGCACAACCAAGGCCACGCACAGGCTGAACTTTCTCCTGACATGTCCTCTTGACCTCCAGCAAACAGCCATTTAGGAACTTCCTGAGGTGACAGTTTCATCCAAATCCCTGTCTACCAATGGCTATATTTTCCATGAACTCATCTAATCACTCCTTGAATCTACTTGTACTTTTGGCCTCCAGAAAATCTTCCACAATGTTGTGAACAAGTCTTGTTTGGTTTTAAATTTGCTGCCTGATCGTTTCGTTGAGTGCTCTCTACTTCTTGTATTCCAAGGAACAGTGACTAATCTTTCCCTTTTTAGCACCTCCTCAGTAATCATCACTTCCTAGGCCTGTAGTGCAACCAGACCCCGCGTCACTTTTCAAGTTGCAGAACCTAGCCTATTTAGTCCTTCCTCACTCTTTTCCGTGTCTTTCCTGGTTCTCCTACATCTATTCTGTAGCGTGGTGAGTGGAACTAAGCAGAGCGTTCAGTAACCCAGGGACAAGGTAGATTAGGAGAGTGACGTAATGCTGTATTCAGTTTTGTTCTCAGCTCCTCCCCTCATAACATCTGACATTGTTGGCCTTGATGAGAAGAAAGGGTACGAACGAGAACTCACAGTGCATGGTCAGCCGAGAGTCACAGACTTGTTCAGGTTGGAAGGGACCCCAGGAGGCCTCTAGCCCAACCTTGTCCTCAAAGCAGGGTCAGCTATGAGGTGAGACCAGGTTGCTCAAGAGGTTCTTGAAAATCTCCAAGCATGGAGACTGCACAACCCCGCTGGCAAATCTGTTCCACTGCTGGGCTGTCCTTGTAGGGAAAAGGTTTGTCCCCTGTCGTGGTGTAAGCCCAGCTGGCAAAAAAGCACCACAGGGCTGCTCGCTCACTCCTCCAACCGGGTGGGATGGGGAGAAAATATAAAGAAACGCTTATGGGTTGAGACAAGGACAGGGAGGGATCACTCACCACTTATGGTCATGGGCAAAAAAACAGACTCAACTTGGGAAAAAACCAAAATCAATTTATTTTACTACCAATCAAATCAAAACAAAGATAATAGGAAGTAAAATCAAATCTTAACACACCTTCCCCCACCCCTCCCTCCTTCCCGGCTCAACCCCACTCCTGGTTTTCTCTCCCTCCTCCCCCCCAGCGGCGCAGGGGGACGGGGAATGGGGGTTGGGGTCAGTCCCTCACACCATGTCTCTGCCGCTCCTTCCTCCTCAGGGGCAGGGCTCCTCACTCTGCCCCTGCTCCGGCCTGGGGCCCTCCCACGGGAGACAGTTCTCCTCAAACTGCTTCAAGGTGGGTCCTTCCCAGGGGCTGCAGTTCTTCACGAACTGCTCCAGCGCGGGTCCTTTCCGCGGCCTCCAGCCCTTCAGGCACTGACTGCTCCAGCG
>JAVKLA010000017.1:4563236-4583018 GCA_034782735.1 Sagittarius serpentarius | reverse complement strand
GGGGTTTCTCTCACACCCCCATCTCCTCCCCCGCTGCAGGTTCCCCCTCTTAAATCTGTTATCCCAGAGGCGCTGCCACCGTCGCTGATGGGCTCGGCCTTGGCCAGCGGCGGGTCCGACTTGGAGCCGGAGAAGCTTCTGGCAGCTTCTCGCAGGAGCCGCCCCTGCAGCCACTCCCCCACTACCAAAACCCTGCCGCTCAAACCCAAAACATCCACATACTTGGTGTGAACCTCTCTCATTTCCGCTTACGACATTGTCCTTCATCCTCCACCATGCACCTCTGTGAAGAGCCTAGCTCTGTCTCCTTGACACCCTCCCTGTAGGCACTGGGGGCTGCTGTTAGGTCCCTCCGAAGCCATCCCTTCTGCAGACCGAACAAGCCCAGCTCCCTCAGCCTCTCCTCACAGGGCATGTGCTCCAGGCCTGACCATCTGACCGGAGCAGGCGCCACTGACGTTGCTCCAGTTTATCTATGTGCTGCAAGGGGAGGAGCAGGGGCAAAACTGGACATCCAAATCTAGATGAGGTCTAATGAGTGCGAAGTAAAGGGGAAGAAGCATTACCCCCAGTCAACTGACCATGCTCCTGTTCCTACAAGCCCAGATGCTGTTGGCCACCTCTGTTGCCAGGGCTCACTGCTGGCTCAGGCCCAGCTCACTGCCCACCAGGACCCCCAGGGCCTCTTCAGCAGAGCTGCCCCCAAGAGGTTAGGCTCTGGCCTGAATCACTGACAGGTTTTTTTCATAGAATCACAAGGTGGCTGAGGTTCAAAGGGACCACTGAAGGTCATCTGGTCCAATCCCTTTGCTCAAGCAGGGTCACCTGAAACAGGTTGCCCAGGGCCGTGTCCAGATGGCTTTTGAGGATCTCCAAGGATGGAGATTCCACAACCTCTCTGGACAACCTGTGCCAGTGATCGGCCACCCTCGCAGTGAAAAAGTATTACCCAGTGTTCAGCTAAAGCCTCCTGTGTTTCAGTTTGTGCCCACTGCCTCTTGTCCTGTCACTGAGCACCAATGAAAAGAGCCTGGCTGCATCTTCTTTATACCCTCTCTTCATGTATTTCTACATGTTGATGAGATTTCCCTGAGCTGTCTCTTCTCCAGGCTGAACAGTCCCAGCTCTCAGCTTTTTCTCATATGAGAGATGCTCCAGTCCTTTAATCATTTTTGTGGCCCTTCACTGGACTTGCTACAGTATGTCCACGTCTCTCTTGTAATGGGGAGCCCAGAACTGGACACAGCACTCCAGCATGGCTTACCAAGCGCTGAGTAGAGGGGAAGGATGCCCTCCTTCGACCTGCTGGCAACACTCCTCCAAATGCAGCCTGGGATACCATTAGCTGGCTTTGCCGCAAGGGCACATTGCTGCTTCATGTTTGCCATCCTAGGTGCACAACTCTGCATTTGTTCTTGTTGGATCTCATATTGTTCCTGTTGGCCCATTCCTCCAGCCTGTCTTAACTCCTTCCAAATGGCAGTCCTGCCCTCAAGTGTACCAGGCGGTCATTCCCCTAACCCCGCTTTGTTGTCACCTGCAAACCTGATGAGAATGACCTCCCTCCCTCACCCCCTCCAGGTCACTGACAAAGATGTTAAACAGGACAGGTCCCCTGCAGTACCCCACTTGCTACTGACCTCCCTCCAGGAAGAGAACAAACCATCAGCCACTACCTGCTGAGCCCAATCATTGAACCAGTTTCTTTCTGGACTGAAGAATGCTTAAAATTTGCATCTGAAGGTTTAGGAAAACCTTGTAAGCAGAGTTTGGCCAGTCTGCTTCTGAGACTGATCAAGACTGGTTCATGAAGATCTGGGGTTTCAGTTATGCTAATTTTAATCATTACCACCAGTGGAGGAATTGGCTGAAGGAATTTTCACCTTTGCCTTCCCTTATAGTCAGTGGAAAGATAGAGCAAGAGCCTCATCAAAGGATAACCCATTCTACTCACTCTAATAGATTTTTAAGACAGGTGGGATAAATCACTGAGAGCTACCTGTCTCCATTAAGGAAGGAGCTTAAGCAACTAGTCCAGTATTAAACATCTAACTTGCACGTGGCTCAGGTCAGTGAGGTGAGCCATACCCTTGCGATCTTTTTATTTTAATTCCCTATCTGTAAAATGAGAATCCTAATGCTTCCTTGTTCCTCACATCACTACTAAGTTAGGCTGAAAGGTGTTCAGCCTAGTGTCTAGAATAAGGACAACTGACATCTTTTTGAGCCTCTCTTACTGGCTTCATGCTACCACTATTAATGATGAGGAATGCAAGATGGAGCTTCTACAGCAAATAAATTTTGAGCATCTGCACACAACCTAAAAAACTCACATAGAAGAAGCATGAAGGGAAAAATAACGCAGTGAATTTCCACAATTTCTCATTCTCTCAATCTTTTGAACTGCTGCCAACTTCAAATCTAAACTGGCATATTTCTTATTTTGCTGTTTTAAACAGGAGATAATTATAGCTCATTGTTCCACAGCTTACTGTGTAAAATGCTGAGCAGTACTTCTGTCTATTCTTCTTAGCTCTGAGGAACTTTAACTACTTTTGATTCTTGTGTCCCAGATAACCACTGTTTAGCAGTTAAAAGTTCATTAAAAATGAGGCCAAACATAGATGAAAATGCCAACAAAAACATGTCTGAAAAGACAGATGAATAAAATGGCAGTGCCAATAAAAACAGGTTTTCTCACACTATTTTTAAACATATCTAATGAACATTTTATAAACTTAAAGTACATGTGATGAAACAGACTTTCTACAGAGTAATTGTCCAAAGAACAGGGAATTTTAAAATGTAAATGATACTCTGAAGCAGCGCCCAATGAGGACACTTTCTGCAAATATCCATGTGTATTTCTTTCATGACCTAGAGTTCAAATTTCTCTACTGTTTTGCACACTATGGAAATAAGTTTAAACTATAATGCACAATTAAATTGAAGATGGAAAAAGCATGTTTGAGTTGCACTCCTGCACTTTTCCACAATTAGGAAAGCAACAGTTCCCTTGGGTTTTCTTGCTTTGGCTGTGAAGGAAAATGGCTGGTTAGTATTTCCAAAACATTTCTGTCCTATTCCACGACATCAATTAGCTCAACAAAAGGAGGTTCCTTCTCCCATTCTTTTAATCCAAACTCCAACTGAAAAACACATCATTAGAAAACATTCTTTTAGAGGTTCCTCAATTTTTCTGTTTTCATTTGAAGTTTTCCACATTGAAAGGGTACTCAGATCAGCCCTTCTCTGAGCTTGAACTTTGCTAATGAGAAGGTCGTCAGCTTTTTTTCTTCTTTGTGGATGGAGAGGGAAAAAACAGTGCTTTTCTTGCTAGCAGAAAATCAGGGTGGATGAACAGGGCACCAGAATCTTAGATCAGGACAGAGATTCATCACTGACAGATACGACAAAGGTCAAATAATTTCTTACTAGAAAACATCTAAAACAGTGAAGCACATTTGGAAGCACAAGTTGCAACCAGAATTCCTGGCCAGGTCACAGCAATAAAATCTATTTTCCTACATTTAAAACTAACTAAAATACTAAACAATTATTAGTAAGCTTTGTGTTCTGCAGCACTGGCCGAAGAAGCCTAAGAAGCTGGCAGAGTCAGGGCTGGCAAACAGGCAGCAAGGCAGGATGATAACTGGAACAGGGTAACAAAAGCGTGCCTCTTCACAGGCCCACTTCACAGGCCACATGGTTGTGGAAAGACACATTTAGTAGAGCCCGAAATAATTGTTCAGAGCACAAAGTAGGGCAGTTCTAGTAGAGATACGGGCTCAGTAGCCACCACCTCTGCTGGGGCACTGGCTGGCAGGAAGAGGATACAAATAACCAGCGATATGACTATCTGTTATGAGGGGAACAATTTTTGATTTGCCAGAGGCAGCAACTATCCCCATGAAAACTGTTGTTCACCCATTCCTAACAGTTTACAGCGTTGTTTACAATCTATTCCAATGAGAACCTGATGGTCATTCAGAGACAGAAAATGATCCTCTGTGTTTGTTCATGTTATGCTACGGAGTGATAAAAAGAGACAAACATAAAGTTCTTGTTAAAGAATAAAAGAAAACCAGAATGTTTTCATTAACCCATCAGAGGCCTGACATTGTACCAAGGACCACTAACTAACTTCATATTTGTTTTACAGAAACATGATTTGGTGAGAAAAATATCTGGACTTACATTGATCGGTCCTTGTTTAGGTTTAAAAAAATTTATGTAATAGGAATGGCTAGGCGCTGCACGGAGAACCAAGCAGGGTATGATGCAAATCTTTAAGGAGATGGAAAATAAGGCATATGGTAATTATTTATTATGGAGATGTTCAAAACCATGCAACTTTCACTAAAAATGCCAGTTCTTAAGTTCCCTGTACCTTCACAGCTTTTTTTTCTTCTAGCGTCATGGAAATGGAAATTGTTTCTACATTTTCTTTTCAGCTGCTGCGGAACTTGAGGAATAATGATCCAACTCCAAACTGCTGTGCTCACCTGAACCAAAACAGAAAAAGAAAAAAAATCCAGTGAATGCAAAATGTCAAACAGAAGAGAAACAAAGTCATACAAGTACATAAGACTAAAAATGAGGCCAGAAATTGTATCTGGCTATGTAGTCACCTTGATAACTTCAACAAAGAGCCTTTCCAGATTGGTTCTGAGCCAACCTAGTGCTTTTCTCTTATTAAATAACTTCATTGATTTGTAGTCCTATTTGTATGCCATTTCCTCCTATTTTAATCTTCACAGGATCAGTGAAATGCTAGCTCAGGGATACTTTCCCTCTGAAGCACAAGAGGCTTAGTCAACCTGTTCCACCTAAACATCTGAAAATACATAGATCAATTGATTTACTAAAGGCCAAATTTACATCATCTAACTTGTCCATTCCTTTCTGTCCTGAGATAGTAAAGATTAGAGACACGAGATGCATTTATTATGTTTTCCCTGTGTTTCAACAACCATCATAAAAATGCAGTTCTGCTAAGTCTGTAGACTAACAACTAAGGATACTTTGACTCCCTGTGCTTTGCCATCACAACAGGGCTTTAAGGCATGAAAGCGGATCAGGTAAGCAGTCAAAACCGCCTGGGTTTTGTGTCTCCCATTTCTGAAGCACAGTCAGGTAGATGTGTAATGTGGGACTGAAATAAAAGGGATGGCTCCAAATTTGATAAAGTAAGCCAGTCCTGTTCCTTCTTGTAGGGTCTGAAATATACAGAAATAGGATAGGTAGCTCTTCCTGTTACTTCTGTACGGCACCTTCCATCCAAAAGAATCTCGGGGACAGGTGAATGCTTTCACATACTGCTGAGAGCCAGGAGCTGCCCGGGTGGAGTTCTGGGGCTGTGATCTGAGGCAGCTGTAAGGACTAACACGTGTAGCTGGAGCTGCAGGAAGCGGCAGCAGAAGTGGGCTGCTCTTACCTAGCTAAGTACCAAAGATCTACCCTTGATTTAAATGTATCTCTGCCTGAACACTACGCTGAGCCCCTGTTTTTACCCACTCTTGTAGCTAAGACGGCTGAATTACAAGGTCACGTATTTTGCTGAAGGCGATATCATGAGTCATTTGATTAAAACTCTGCCCTTCCTGGCTCTCAGTCTTTTGCTCTACTCATTAGTACACACAATGTAATGAAATGTTGGAATATCCCCAGAAGGGAGTCTTGCTTAGACCACTTCCTCTGTAGTACGCTACCACAGACCTCAGTTCTTGGCTTGGGCAGCTTTCCAGCTGAACTACATGATGCAAAATAACATTTTAAGTTAAATTTCAAGTGGGATAATGAGGAGCTACAGAACTTCAACATTGCTCTAAATTTAAACAAAATAGCAAGAGGAATTTTACAGAGTATTCAAGAGAGTAAACAGAAGAGAGGCTAAGCAAATACATAGCAGACACTATTCGCCCTTCCTATTATCCATCTTGACAAGCGTTCTTTGATGCATTTGGTAACTTATGACCTCCCCTCCCTTGCCTTTATTTCAATTTTTAGCAAAAAACCTTTACCCAGCTCTCTAACCCAGGATAATTGAAAACTGAAAAGCTAGTAAAATTAAACAGCTGTGCTGACTGATGAGAAATCATTGATAACATTAGATACTTTATTAATGTTGCATTAAAACTCTTGTATTTAATAATACAGTTTAAGGAAGGGTTCATTTTATAAATTCATAGGGTGTTGGAATGAAAGATGTGATATTTCCCATGTAATCTCATAAATTCTCTTGCTAGTCAGTCTCAAGTCTACGAGCTCTAATAAAATTCTCATGAGAACACTGTATCCGTCCATAAAAACTCCTGAACCCCCCATGGGAATCGGTTGGTTTAGAAGGGTTCAGAGGTTCAAGCCTGTGGTTTATTTATTAAAATTTTCTCAGTAAATATATCATGGTATAATAGATAACAACCACACTGTTCTGTGCTAGTAACATCCGTCTTCCATAAAATACATGAAAAGAAAGCTTCAAAAATAGGAAGGAAGAAGAACCTTAAGTTACATTTAAATGTGGGTGCACTGAACCTTTTCTCAAAAAGAGGCTGAAATCATAAACAGGAGTGAGAACTTGCTTCCTTATTTTTCCCCTCACAAAACCACTGTCATCAGAAGCAGCTAAAATGTTGCTCTATGCAAAGCTATAAAAAGGGAATACAGATCACCTGAGCTTTTAACAGATTGGGCTGAGATTGGTCCCAAAAGACGATGGTGACTTAGAGATAATATAGATGCAGTATTAGGTGTGAATCTGATCAGGAATGCCATGCCCATGCTGGAAATACAAGCACTTTGTATAGTCTGTGGTTGAAGGCTCTGAACCAATTTTACCTCCTCCCTCTATAAAGCTTCTGAACCAACCCAAAAAAAAGAAAAGTGCAAACACCTTCCCTTGGAGCCAGTGAACAGCAGTAGGAATGTGACAGACACCAGTAGCTTCTGTGAGGCAATACTGTACCCAAGAATTGCTCAGATAACTCTAGTGATGAGTTTGATAGCTCGTTGGTGTCAGACTATTTATTCTAACACAGGATCCACACAGTCATTTCCACCATAAAAGGCTCCTTAGGGAGGAAAAGTATCACTAAAATCCAGACAGATTTTTTTTCTCTCGGAAAGCAAAACCAGTTGGTCTAAACCCTCTAGTGGTGGTGTCCTGAAGAACAATTCCACCCTAAGAAAGAGTAAGACTTTCATAGATGTTTTATGGTAGGTCATTTCAGGCCTTTAGAGGCTGGCTCTTGGGGTGGCAGGAACAGGGGAGTGACATGGATTTGATGGATGGACCACTCAGTGGATAAGGAATTGGCTGGATGGTCGCACTCAAAGAGTTGCCGTCAACGGCTTGGTGTCCAAGTGGAGACCAGTGACGAGTGGTGATCCTCAGGGGTCGGTATTGGGACCAGCGCTGTTTAACATCTTTATCGGCAACATGGCCAGTGGGATTGAGTGCACCATCAGCAAGTTTGCCAACACCACCAAGCTGTGGGGTGCAGTCGACATGCTGGAGGGAAGGGATACCATCCAGAGGGACCTTGACAGGCTGGCCCATGCGAACCTCATGAAGTTCAACAAGGCCAAGTGCAAGGTCCTGCACGTGGGTTGGGGCAATCCCAAGCACAAATACCGGCTGGGCAGAGGATGGATTGAGAGCAGCCCTGCGGAGAAGGACGTGGGGGTATTGGTTGACGAGAATCTCAGCATGACCCAGCAACGTGCGCTTGCAGCCCAGAAAGCCAACTGTATCCTTGGTCACAACAAAAAAAGCATGACCAGCACCTTATAGCAGCCCTCCAGTACCTAAAGGGGGCCTACAAGAAGCTGGAAAGGGACTTTTTACAAGGGCATGTAGCAACAGGACAAGGGATAATGGCTTTAAACTGAAAGAGGGTAGACTGAGATTAGATAGAAGGAAGAAATTCTTCACTATGAGGGTGGTGAGGCACTGGAACAGGCTGCCCAGACAAGCTGTGGAAGCATCCCTGGAAGCATTCAAGGCCAGGCTGGATGGGGCTTTGAGCAAGCTGGTCTAGTGGAAGGTGTCCCTGCCCATGGCAGGGAGGTTGGAACTAGATAATCCTGAAGGTGCCTTCCAACCCAAACTACTCTATGAAGTCACCTTCCTCCCAGCACTACAGCCAGCTGCCAGCTTCCAGCTCTGAAAATGAACAGGCAGATGGTCAGAGCTCTCCTGATCCAAAAGACACTGCTTCATGCAGGTGTGCAGAGCATCACAGCCCCAGCATGCTGCGGGACCCAGGGCTGCCAAAACCACTGTTACTTTAAGGTGCCGGGGCTGAGCATGCCACAGGCAGTCTCCGCCTTCTCTACTCAGCGACTCGCATATCCTCCACTCTTCTCCTGGTACTTCTGTATCAAGAGAAAACGCAAAAGGAGGATGCTATGTGGAAGGGGTGGAATACACTTGCGTATTCCCTGCCTTGCCTCCCTGGGACACAAATGCATAGCTTTCATACTCAGCTGCTCTGTGCTCCATATTGCATCCCATACTCATCTCCCCGTTCCCAAACGCTGATGCGGTGTTTGGCTATAAAGAGCGCAAGGCTGCGCAGCAAATGAGCCGTTAGTCTCATCTCTGGGTAGTCTGTGCGCATGCAGATCCTGCTCAGAAAAATGGACTTTGTTCTGATTTCTGCTAACCAACTGCCAAAATGTAAATGTTTTACTTTTTATTCTCAGTTTCAAACAACTCCAAGCAACTTCACAGGCTTCCTTCACTTACCATAACAACACCTTGAATATGTTCAGAAAATTTGCTTAGCTTGGACAATAAAGTTCTGGCTTTGTATTTCAAAGCAGTGTACTTCAAATCCTGCTGGGACTGCGTTTTTATTAAAAATTCTCTGTATCTTCCCCTTCTCTCCATGTGGGCTCGGCACATGTACGGTATTTGAATGCCTAGATTAGAAAGATAATTAACAAAAATATTCAAACAACCTTTTTTTTTCTGGAAGAAGCCAAACTTACTCCATGTGCATGTGTGCATGTGTGTGTGTACTCATGCATGTGACAGAGCTGGTTTCCTTCACCCAATATTTGTTTAAATAGAAATGTGTATGTAAAATTCAACCGTTCAACATGTAAAGTAACCACTAAAAATCTTTCTTAATTTCTTAATGGAATCAAGAGTTTGATCCTACAAATAGCGTACACTATTATTTACTGTTAACCAGCTATAGCTGTGCTCATACAGGAAGTCTGCAGGCACAGTACCTTTACACATCTATACATCTTTTCTCTGGAACAGAGCTGGCATTTGCATTTGTCAAATGATTTAAACCATAAGGGTAAGAGAAAGCAAGGGAATATAGCATTCATTGACTTTTGCAAAGTAGAAACTAGATCTGAATTCCATTTTAGCCCACTCAAAATCCTAAGGCTGTAGGGAAAGCTTCTGCTTGCATTTTAGCTCAAGCAATAACAGTGACCTGTAATTTACATAGCACATATTTCAAAAAAAATCTCAGACTTCTTACAAAGATTTACAGGGGTCATTTCAGCCAACGGTGAACTGCAGAGATGGGGGAAATAAGTTTGTGACTTAAAGATAGGCCAGAGAAGTGAAAGACAAAAGACCAAGAATACTGTATTCCCTTGAAAAATGCAGAGGATAATAGGTAGACACACTATAAATTATAACACTGGATTATCCTTCAGGTTGTAAAAAATGTCAGGAGACCTTAAATACCTACAGATGGTCAGTGCCTCCATTTTCAATTACCTCTGACAGATGGCCCTTCCCTATGGCCCAGCGCCGATATGCCAAGAACAGCGATTAGAGATTGACTCAGAGGCAAGAGCGGTGCCATACTTTGCAGCTGTGTTTATAGTCAGACCCAGAGTTTTCCTTGCATGTCTATCTGCAATTCAAAAACGCCACCTGAAGACATACTGAAACAACAGCAGTCACATAGCTCTATCCCCTCGCCCTGGTTTACCACCATAAATCATGCTGTATTGACAGAAAAGGCTATTCATCAGTTACAATAAAACCCCAGAACTTAATCCGTATCCTTTCTAGCAGTTAACAGCTCTGCATACACTTAATGCATTAAATTATCAACGAAATTCTCTTCCATTCCCAAAAGTTGATTCTGTTATAGATCAAATCATCAGTTAAACTATTGGCCAGTAATCACAAAACCCGAGCCAACTGCTGACAAACCAAATCCATAACTGGCATTTATACTAAATTAATCACGTAACACGTGGCATTTGTTAGCGCTTTACCGCACTGTACACAGTCTGGTTATTTCCTGACTCCAGTTCCAGTTTCAATCACGGCTCTTCATTTTATGTAAAACATCCAAAAAATAAAATGATCCAAATGTCTTTATCACCTCGGAAAATGTAAACTGTGGGAGTGTGAAATGTAAATTCTTCACCATCCAGTAAAGCACCAGGCCCAGATGGCCTCTCTGCAGATTTTTTCCAATGATCCAATTTGCTTCTTCCGTCCCATTTATGATCCCTTTATTGAGAATCATAATAGGTGTTCAAAAGACATTTAGTAAGGCAACTGTTAATTTTATTTTTGGATTCTGGAGCCTGAAGAGAGTCTGGAAATAGGGTTGCTTGCCCACTTATCATTACCTTCAACCGTGTGGGGTGCATCCAGAACATCACAGCTCTCTCTGGTTTGAGCAGTGCCAGCCCCATGGCTGCAAGCAGCTGCTTGGCCGTGCCCCTTGCTCTCCCTGCTCCTGAGGCCCACATGCCTCCCAAGGACGGCTCTCCCTCACTAGGGACCTGGTGGGGATGCACAGCCCCCCTGCCTCTTGGCAAATGGCGTAGATAATGTCACCTGCGAAGATAAAGAAAGATGTGTTGGAAGTGCGTATGTCTGTGGATCAGCTACACCAAACTGCCTGGTCAGCATTTGCCCAAACTCATCAGAAGATGACCATCAGCCAGATTAAACAGTTACAGGGGAATTACAAAGAGACTTCACACAAAGCAGGAGTCAGACTGAAATAAGCATAAAAGATGCATGAAAACTCTTAACAGGAGGGAGAGACCTTGGAGGCGAAACAGCTTTCTCAAGGGTGTGGGGTTCAGCCAATGACTTATAGGGAGCTGCAAGGGTCTGCATAAAGGTAGAGGACCCACATCTCCCGCAGGAGGCATGTGTAAACAGGGAGACGTGCAATCCTTGGGAAGGGGGGTTGTTTTTGTAACCCATACTGCCCACGAGAGAGGGGGTGCATACAACTCTGTGCGTGTGTGTCCCTGTGTTTCTGTGTGCGTGTCCGTGTATACACTAAGGCGGCTTTGGGATTAGTTATAGGAGAGTTCACTGACTGCTGGTTAATTACATACTGTCAATAAAGCAATAAACTGCTTTGATCCATATTTATTTTAAACTATGTGAACTCATCAGTTTTTCCCTGCAATATCTCACAAGTTGCTGAAGCAACCAGAGATCCCTGTAGCACAAGGATTTTCTGTTTTCTTCCAGAGCATAGACACTGAATAAATTCATGTAAAGAATAAATTCATGTTTAGTGAATCATGTCTAAATACAGGTGAGATCCCTTAAGTGCATGCAATATTTGCCTCAAAATAATTATTTGGACGTAAGACATTACACATATGTTTTTTTCAGACCTATTTCCAAGGAGATTATACACAGATTTTACATGGCTAGCATTTGTAATTAAACATGCTGTTGTGCGTCTATCTGGGGATCAGCACTCACTGTTTGCACCGTATTTTCCCTTTGAGTTGTCTGTGAAAAGAATAAACTGGGCTGGATTTGGATCTCAATTACCACAATCCGACAGAGAAGAGCCTTAGCTAAGCCCCACTAAAGAGTCAAAATCGTAACCGTACAAGTGGTTTTTTGCATGTTGCAGAGTTTTACTAATCCTATAGGTTTTGGGTGGGGGGAAGGGGGGGGAGTTGTAACATCAACTCAGAATTTCCTTTTTCTGTAAAACAGACAAATCTTTTCAATTTTACCCATCTAATCAGCCTGGCCAATTCTCCCTCCTTCCATAGCTGTAATAACATACTCTAGTATTCCCTAAAGCATGTTTTGCAGTGCATGCCTGGATATCCTAGCCAGTGCTAATTTGCTATAACCCTGCTGTCCTGACTTTCTCAGACTGCACTGATACAAATGTAGGCAGTGTGGTCCAAAGCGTGGATTTTGCGATAGCCTCACAGCCCTGAACATTGCCCAGCATTGATGCACTACACTGACAGCAAACTCTCCGCGCATCCTCGCAGTACGGATAGGGCATAAGCAGGCAATCAATCAGGAAGGCTCTAACGCTTACCAAACAATGAACTTTGCACAACTTGGTAAAGGAAACAAACAAAAAAAATCTATTTCTGGGCTGAGATCGTAGCTGGATATCCCAGCCAAAATAACTGTATTTCACAAAATTGCAAACCTCACAGGAGGCTTTATAGTGGAAAAACACTGGCAGGCCATTGTCTGCAGCATTGTATTCACAACACTGTAATTACAGCTTTACCATAACGAGCGTAACTCTGTGGTCAGAAAGATGGCAAGAATATGGTATTTTTCCATGGAATACTTCTTCCTTCATAAATGTTTGGCTTGAAATCTGGAGTTTAAGTTGCAGTGTTGTTGGCATTATTTTTCTCACATTTTCATTTTTGGGGGCTGATCTATGTAAGTGTTTTAACTTGGCTTCTCCTTTTAGGTGTACAAATGAAAACTACTTCATTTTTTCCAAGCTTGATTAATTGCACGTTAAAGTAGATGTGTAAACACTTTCTGTCATTTGATGTTTATAATCCTCCCTTTGCACCCACAGTAGTACTCCTTCGGGTTTTATCATCAGCCACAAAAAATGAAGATAGCTTTTTTCTTTTTTTTCAAATTAGGTCACTGCTGTTATTAGGCAAGATCCCTGAGGTCCCACTGAGCTGTGCTCCTCCAGGCTGGCTTGGCAGGAGACATACCATAACCCACGCTGCCTGATGACAACCACCATGAGATACCAGTCTTACATCCGCTGGGGACTCCTTTACCACATGGCTTTGGAAGGTTTCAGCCTCGCCTGCTCTGGGGTAGCAGCAAAAAAACCCTCAGCAGAGACCAAAGATATGGCTCCATAATCAACCAAACGTGAAATATAGTACTGTGTAATACACCCTCGTGTATCTAGGTGTGGGATGAGCTTTGGAAGGGGAAGGAAAACAATGTCTGAACTGTTAAAAGTGTTACTTCTGATAGGTCTAAAAGATGGGTTGGCAATTGCTGGAGGCTGCTGAGTACTGCGTAGCTCTCCTTGCTGGATGTCCCAGCTCTAATGAGCTCTGAAGAGGAAAGAAGGTCAGAATCTCACTGGGAAAGTGCTGGAACAAGAACATTGCTTTGAGAGCCCAAGCCTGTTCACCACTTTTTCTCAGTAGTACTTGTGTAAGCAATACCCCTGATGTTAATGTGATTATCCAAAGGCAGAAGGAATACTCATACAAATAAGGGTTGGGATTCATGCCTAATAATCTGTCTAATCTGGCACTCTCTCCTTCAGCTTCACTAGATGTTTTCTGGCAGAAGACTCTCAAATAATATATCCAAAATACACTGATATCCTGGGGGAAAATTCTATCATAGCTTATGAAATCTTTCCTGGGACATGAGTATTCATCAAGTTCTGTGCAGACAGAGCAGAAGGATCCCGGGGGAAAAGTACATCAGGAGGGCTATAGTTTAGTCTAAGGGTCCCTTTCTAAGCGCTAATACTACGTGGATTGTCCTAAAACTGCATGTTTCTTCAACAGGGTACAAGGCAGTGTTAGACATCTAAGCATCGGGTTTCACTGAGGTAAGAGAACCCTGAGATAACACCTTCAAAAAATAAAATACAAACTCCTACCAACATCACATTTGTCTTCACACTCCTGTGCACACAAAACCAGGTCCCTGAAAAGAACATGAGGGGTGGCCTGGTGGGTCAGACCAACACCCAGCTATCCCCAGTATCCTTTCTCCAATAACAAGAGATCCTATTTAAAGAGAACATGCAAGCCAGGCATATACATTTCCTTTGTTCTCCTCCAGCATCCACAGCCATTGTATTAAGGATGTTAGGGAGCACATCCCCACTCATTCCTTTTAGTATCTCTTTATGAACCTGTAGTCCATTTAATCGTTTAGTCTCCTTTCCAGTCTGCTGACCTACCTGCTTCCAAAACCTCTGCTGGCAGCAAATTCCACAAGTTCACTATACCTGCTACATAAAAAAGTATCCCCTTTTATCCTTCTGTACCAATCTCCTATTGGTTTCAATGAGTGCCCCCTAGTTCTACTACTGCAGGATCTGGAGAACAAAAATCTGCATTCACTCTACCCACTGCCTTGATTTTGTAAATTGTGATCATATCTACTCTCTCCAAATTGAAGCTCATGCTGTGGATAGCCTCACTCCCTTCTGTTTGCCCCCTGAGAGTATGGCATGTGGGTTTGAGCAGGACTGTCCCTCCGCCTTTCGCTCCCCTCTTCAATACATGAGGAAGGATCTAAGCTCTCTAAGTTCCAGAACAGAAATGTCAACAGTGAGCTGAGTTTTCTGATTATTTATCATCATGGCTCAGCACAGAGTTCACTGAATGCCAGAGGTGGTTCAAGGAAGGGACTGAGAAATGGGGAAAGCAGCAATTTAAGAAGTTACTGCAAAATCACAGCTTGAGACACTCTCTGTGCACCCCATAAAAGCTAGGATCTCACAGACCTCTTCCTCCTGGGAGAGATGTTGTATTTTACTTTTCTTTCTTTTTTGGTGTGAGAACGATCTGAAGGATGCTTGTGATTTGGATACTCCCATCTGTAAGCTTGCCCATACTGGATCTGAAAAAAGGTCCAGCTAGCTCATGCTCCTGTCCCAGTCAATGGTCACTGGTAGGAGAGAAACAGCAAGAACAGTGGGCATGAACTGATGTCTAGGAAAGAGTAAGGACAGGGCATGCATATATGACTTTTCCTCCTAAAACTTTCCTAGGTTCAAAGTATTTTTCAGACCAGGAAGCTGCCTTGAGGCATACACAAGTTTTAGGTACGCCTCAGTGTATCTGCTAGAATTTGGAAAGAGCAAGGGATCCTGTGCCTCTCTCCTTCAGTGAGCTGTTGTCTGGAAAACTCTTGCCTCTCAGTACGTGCAGCTGAAAACAGACCCCTCTGTACCAAGCACATGGTGGCAAGAGGTATCAGACATCTGATGTCTATCACAGGACAACAAATATTAGGGAAAGGGTCTGAAAATATACACACACAAAAAAAATCCCTCCTCCGTCCCAAGAAACTTTCATCTTCATGAGTTGTTCTCAGTCAGCTGAAAACATCACACGACAAACAAGCCACTTCAAATGTCTCTGAAATCCCTCGGGGTTTCACTCTTGACTTCCTGAACCGCTTTAAAATTCACATACTTAATAAGAAAGATGGGAAATTTGGGGTATCTCGGAAGCAGAACACAGCTAGTGGTCCTAATCTGGATTTGTTTAAACCAAGGATTCCTGAGGTACTGAAGAGAAAAAACTCCATTTCTTCAGGAGATGGAGTCTATCAGCTTTTGAGAACTCAGCTAGGAAAACCAAATGTCTATGCTGATCAGAACCCAAGGCAGTTTAATCACTCGCTCCTAACATCTGCTACAGCCCTTTGATCATGCCTGGTGGGCAGAAAGTTTTACATATGCTCTCCCAAATCACTGCATATCACAATCGCATTCTTCCATTTTGTTCCCATTAATCTCTCCAATATTAAATGTAACTAGAACCTAATTTCGCTGGAGACCTCACGCTAAAATGGATTTTCTCAGTTCACAGTAAAATTGGGTATTGTCAGCTTCCAGGGCCCACAGGTAGGTTTCCGTGGGCATGTACCGTATATCAGAGTTTGCTAGCTTGCAGAAATACTAGTTTGTTGGATTCAGCATCTGGGAAGATTCCTGAGACACCACCGGCCAACCATAATTCTGAGTTGCATTTCACTGAATTTACCAGGAATTTCAGTCAGTGCCATATCATAATGCTTTCTCACAGGCAAAGTTCCCTGCAAAGGCAGAGGAAATGCACAGCTTCAGGTTATCTCACCCTTTCTTGCTGATGCCTGCAGAGGCTCTCCCCAGCCTCCCACCCAGTCACGCAGTCCCAGCTCTTCCTTTGTGCCCTGATGCTTGCTAGACCCTCCTGACTTAACTAATTGACACAAATGACTGACTGGACTAATCCAGCAGAAAGCTATGTATTTTTCTGCCTGGTTATGTTTCTGCTGGGCTACTGAGCTGAGTCAGCCATCGAGGATTGGGAGAGAAGGAGCAAAACTCGTCAATTACTGCAAAAAATAAGGGGCTGGAAAGCAGAATTGAAAATGAAGAGACCCTTTTGGCAGCAGTGAGCTGTTAAACTTGAGACCATCTCCTGTGAAATCACTGCCCAAGAACCTGACTCTTTTTCCTTTGCAGGCTTTAGTCCGTGTTCATACACATTTAGTTCATAGAAAAGGCCTTAGTTTGTGTGGCTGTTTATTAATGTATATGTTCCGCCAGATTACTTCATGGTTATTATAAAGAGCAGTATCTCTGCCTTTTACCGTTTGATTGAATTGCCAGGGATGATTCTGGATCTAAGCTTTCATACTAAATTTTCACAGAAGTGACACCTCAGGACTGAAGGGTATTGACGCACACAGGCAGCCCAGTGAGGCTGTAGATCAGCCTCCTCAGCCTTTTAAAACAACCTTCTATTACTTTAACACCACTGTCCTCACTGCTTACCTACATATGTGTCTGTGTATATATGAAAGCTTACAGAATTTATTTCTAAGTCACCTTTTTGTACGAGAACATAACTGACTTCTTCCTTATTTAACTACAGATTATTAAACCCGAAGCCTCTGACTCTGCATTTTAAAAACTGTATTTTGCTCCTCCGTTTCCATAGTCCCACCTGATGAAGAGAACAACCTTTTGCACAAAAATCTTCCAGAATTACAGCTGTCTGAGGGTGCTGAGCTGCTCCTTTTTCCCCTACTCAGGACCGCTTCTTCTGTCTCTGGTATTTCAGAGGCGCTCTTCCATTCTACAGGTCCCTTCTGGTATCACATTATGTTCTGGTATAGCAGTTAGCATTAAATCTTACTTGGAGCTTACGAGTAACCTTTAGTGTTAATACAGGAAGACCAACAAAAACCACAAACAGCTTACAGCAGGAGACGGTCTTTTATGTCATTCATCCTGCCAACACGCTCTCTAACAACAGGTAGCCTGAGCAAAAATGCTCCAGGGGAAGGAGGTGGGCTGCACCGCACAAGCCTCTTGTTTTATACAGAACACTAGCAAAGCAAGGCACAAGCTCAGCCCTTCTCTGGAGAGGGCGCACATTTAGATGGGAATGTAGGTGGGCCTAACAAAAGGACACACATGATCAACATTGGCGGAACTTTCTGGGGACAGGGTTGTGCAATTCTAAGAAGCCTCTGCTTAACATTTTTAACCCTTTTTCTCTTCAGGTCATATTTTCATGAAGATGGAAAAACATATCCCTGAAACTAAAGCAATTTACTTGCCAAATTTGAAAGCTGTTTTTCCAAACCAGAAAGATGCTAGAGGCTGTTCAGTGAAACGGTTATGTTTATAATGGACAAAACTGTGTATTCTCCTCTAAATTCATCCTTGTAGTTGGCTCGATTGCTGTAAATGGAACTTTCCAAAAACAAAGCAAACAAATCATAATACAAAACAAAACAACCAAAACAAGCTAAAATAAAACATCTGGAAGAAGACACCCAACAGGGGAAATTTCAGCTCAGACTGGCAGTTATGAACAACTCAAAACTAGAATAGAAAGCACTTAGCAACATTAACACTAGCTTTGCTGCTAGCTCTGTTATACCTCACTGTTAGGACTGAGCGGTTTGATTTATCATGCTGCCAACAAACTAATTTAATGAATTCTCCTCCCATTAAAAACCTCCCATGGGAGACTACCTGTGCTGTAAAACACAGCAACCATTTCACATCAGACAATAGTTTAAGTAACAGCTTAGGGAAAACAATACCAAATACTTCTCGTAATTGAAAATGGAAGGGAACATAACAAGCAGCATATAATTACGTGAATTCAAATTTAGCCCAGTCTTCAGGGTTATCCAGTCTACTTTAGTGAGGAGTATCACTGAATCAGTAACCACAACTGGTCATTATCCTAAAGGTGCCAAAAGACACTGTATTTGTTCTACTTTGGAGCCCTGTCAAATAGAATTGCATGGTTTTGCTCCGTTTAATCCACTGTTTATTTTCCTATACTTTTCAAGAGCCGCAATTCTCAGAATACTTCATAAAGAAATCCAAGATTTCTGGATTTCAGCTTATGAATCTGCTTTTGGTTTGCATTTTGGAGCTGTCCTGCCCTCAAGTGTCCTATGTTTGTTTTCCAAAGTTGCTGTACCTTCAGTCTTCCTTCCCACAGACACTGGCGAGATAAGGAGAACAGTTCTGTTTTCGACCGAGTAGACAGACTTGGACAGCTCACATGGAGTGGGTTTGTGTCACAGCAGTTCAACACTAACAGAAAAAACAAATGGAACGCTAGCAGTGGAAATTAAATACGTTAACCCTAATGAGAATACTGATTCACTTTCCAGCAAACTCTTTGGAGCGGAAAACTCCCACACCTTTAAGCAAAGAAATCTAAAGGAAACACAAGATTTTGGCAGGGATTTTCAAATGACCCCTGAAGAAGGCAGGTATCCAAGTCCCGTCACACGGCATTGTGCGTCTCTCCCTGTCATGGCCATGTTTATGCTCAGCCTGTTCGTGGGAACAAGAGAAGCGTGGGGCCTGTCACAGGCAGGAACCCCTGAATTACTGCTGAAGGACACGTCCTGCACTGGTCAAGAACAGCTCACGTGAAAGAAAGCTAAAGAAAACTGCGGAGGGTAACAAAATATGGACAAAAATAGGTTGTGGTAGAGTAACTCCAGCAACCAGGGCGAGCAGACGAGAAGTCAACATGTTAAAATGACGTCAAGCAGCTTCATAAATTAGCTACGTGTGCAGTATCCGAGTCCTGGGGTTTGCGCCTGTTGGTTTCCCTCAACAAACAGGTAACAGTGTTTGGTCTACGTGTCTGCTCACCTGACTTCATGCAGGCAACCCTCCAAGTTTCAAAGAGAAAGGAGAAGGAGAAGGAGAGAGGAAGGGCAGAGGGGTGCCTGGCACAGCAAGGAGACCCTGTCGCTGGGTGCCTCTGGGGTGCTGCAGGCAGGAGACCCCAGCCCCAGCCCCTGCCCTCCATGGGATGCGCGCCCTTTGGGGACTAGCGGGCCCTGCAGACACGACTCTTTCTCGTTCACGAGTTCTTCCACCCCCAACATAGCAGGGCAGAGTTTTTTAGGCCTAAAAGGCCAAAATAAGCCACAGATTTTTCCGCTGCCCGCGGAGCCCTGGCAGAGTGACGGCGGGACAAGGAGTTTCAGGAGGCGGGAGACGCCAACCCCGGAGCTGGGCCCTGCAGGCGAGGGGCCCCGAATAACAGGGTGCAAAGCCCCGCGGCCCAGCGCCAGCACGGGCACGTCTCCCCGCCTCAGCCAAGTGCCACAAAACGCCGCTCCCCCCGCGCAAGGAGCTCCGCAAAGGGCAGCGCGGCCGAGCCCCGGCGCGGCGCCGCCATCATGGCGCCAGGCGCCCTCCTTCCCCTCCGCCCGGGCGCAAGGCCCGCCGAGGAGGCAGAAGGCGGGGAGGGGCCGGCGAGCCGGCCGCCTCGGCGGGACGG
>JAVKLA010000017.1:4549154-4563084 GCA_034782735.1 Sagittarius serpentarius | reverse complement strand
TGAGGGCGAGCGGGCGGCGGGGAGGGCGTTGGGGCTCCCCTCCGCAGCCACCCGCCTTCGGGCGGGGGCTCCGCCGCGGGGGGAGCGGGCGCGGGCCTGCGCGGAGCGGAGGCGGGGGAAGCCTGGCGGGAGGAGGGCTGGGAGGCGGGGGGGAGGTGCGGGCCCGGCGGCCCGCGGCGGGAGGTGGAAGTCCCCACCCGAGGGAGAGCGGCGGGCCGCGCTCGGCCTCGGTCCGCCTGCCGAGGCCACAAAGGCCCGGTGGATCAAAGGCCGGCCTTTGAGCCCGGCCCCTGCCTCTGCAGACGTCGTTTTCGGGGGTGCCATGGCCCCCTAAAACCACCTGTGTTCCTGAGGGGGTTACAGCTGGCGGGGGGGGGTGGTGGCGTCGCTGTGAGTTGCTCGCTTTAATATTAAAGGCTTGACATGAAATGATGAGTGTGTGCTCGTTCCTGCCACCCCTTTAACACTGCGGTCAAGGAGACACCCGCTCAGGTAAAAAGCAGGTTGCACTTAATTAAGTGTACCCTTCGGGAGAAGGAGGGGCAAGGCGTATCCCACCAGCTGGTGGGAGAGCGGCCACAGTGCTGCTGGGGCTGTGGGGCTGCAAACCACTGCCACTCCTGCCTTTGGAAAGCACAGCCGGGGAAGTACTGATCGGTATTACAACAGTAACTTAAATGCTTTTTGAAGGACAGAAGCCTAACTTCGGACAAAGCGTCAGAATCTAAAGAGGAAACAAAAGGGGCATAGGCAGAGGTAGGATAAAGCTTCTGTATGTACAGCTTCCTGAAGATGGCCCAGGCTTCTGTCTGGAAACTGGGTAGACTCCGAAAATTCTTATTTCTGCCTGGTGTTGCAGGCCCTGTGACATACCGAGTACGGTCTGGTTGAAAGGGCACTAAGCTGTGCACGCAAAGACCTGTATGTATCCATAGGGTACACCCAGATCAGCCATGCAGCACAAGTGCAACAAAACTGGTGCCCTGGGTGGACTCAAGCTTTTTGCTTGCGTACGTGTATTTTTGCCTGGGAAAAATGCATGCCACATACATCCCAAAATACCGATTTCTCCGAATGGAAATACAGTATACGGAGGTACTGAGGTGTAAGGAAGGGCAGCAGTTAGTGAAAAGATAATACAATAGCCAATAGACACACCTTCACTTTTTGAATGTTTTGGCACAGTAGTCAAACGTGACTTAGGAAAGTGTAGTGTTATTGAGAACGCTTTAAGTAGTGATTTATTTTTTACCAGGAGGAAGGAACTTGTTTGTCTTCAGTTGCAATATGTTTTCTTCTGCAGGGTTGGGACCATGGCTATTGACTGGATTGGTTTTGCTTATGCTGCATTGCTGGCTGTTGGAGGTGTTGTAGGATACACTCGTAAAGGTAAACACTGGGACAGTGGGATTTGGAAATGAAGCATCTGAGTTTCCTCTCCGCTACGGTTTGTGGGAAAAAAAAATTGATGCGAGACATGAAAACTTCACTATAACAAACATGACTGCATCTTCAGTCCATCCTGCACTGCTACAAATGAGCTGAGTCTCATGAGATTTACTTGGGTTGATTTAAGCATTTAGGGGGTCACTTTTTTCCTGTTAATCTGATGAGTTTGTTTGCAGGGCAAAAAGGGGCTGTCATGTTATTTTTGACCTTAAGTGTATTTTGAGCTTTCTCCTTCCCTTTAATCATTCCTGTGTTGACCACAGTAGATGGTCTTTGATTAAAGCTTATTTTCTACAGAGGCATCCAGGCTTGATTCTGAGATTTCCAGCTGCACACTGGAAAGAAAATCCTTTACCTGCGTATTCTGATTTGGCGGTTAGTTACCTCATGCTGTTAGAATTGCGCGTTTGCACCCTAAGATAATCCGACGGGGTTTAGGTTATCATGTACGCTAAAGCGCGTTTTCCGTATTTCGGTCAGTTTTGCAGTCCTTTCCAGCTCGCAGCGCGCCGCCCGAGCGAGCCCAGCATCCCAGCAGAGGTCGCAGTGGTACCGGGGACGGGCAGGAGGGGTCCCCAGGCTGGACCCCGTTAGTGCTCGTCCCAGCAGCGCATCGGTCTTCTTCGCTGTGGCCATTATGCATCCCGATTCTCGTGATGCAGGGTCACTGCTTCCCTGTGTAGCATGCGCGTGCTGTGCTCTTAGAGACATGGCTTTATATGTGACTTTCTGAAAACACTTGCTGTATTTTTTCTGTTTGCACCCAGCCGCACTCACTGACTATCCCATTCGCTTGTTTTCTTTACTCTTTAATAGTTGGTCAGTCCTTGTGGCAAATCTAGATTTTTTTTTTTTATTGGTAATGATTTCTCTTTTGTTTCAAATTCTTGATTAAAAATATTCAATATAACAGGAGTGGGAGCTAAATGACATCTGGGGTCTGGATTCTTTATTTATAAACATTTTGGGATCAGCTTAATCCAGATAATGCCTGCTGTGCTGATTCTACACTTTTATCATACGGTACTGAGTCAAATGCCTATTCAGAAACCTAAGTATATTACTGATACTCTGGGCTTTATGAAGTCGTTTTGTAATAGCATTGAAAGAAGATGTTGAGTTACTTTTAAAAGCGGTGTTTTCATCCTCATTGCCATCTAATTGTTTTTTAATTTTTCATTAATTAAATGTGATGTTAGTAATACCATTTCTTTGTCCAGGACTGATGTCAGACTGAAGGGCCTATGACTACGTGTTGTCCATTTTACCCTTTTTATATATATATATATATATAGACACATTTCTACCATTTTTTGAGGCTCCCAAGTCCTGTAAGATATAGTTAAAATCAACAGACAGTCCAGATAAATTACAAAAATGCTTCTAAAGGTATGTATGGTAGAGAAAACAGTCAATTTTAGGTTTGTGCTTCAAAGATTATTTTTTCCAAGTTGCAAGTATTACTAGATCCTGACCACCTCTCTCTAATTTAGTCAACTTTGCCCCTAATGCCATGCAAGAGAATGACCCAGTTAAAGAAGTATTACCTCTCTGTTCACCCTGGGTGAGCTAGCTGCCCTGTGGCAAAATCGCTTCTATTTTTAAAATATTTGGGTAATACTGTGCAGAGAGAGAACTACTGTGTAAAGACTGAGATAAAAGACATTGTATTGAGAAATAATGCTTGAATTGTTTCTTGCAGGTAGTAAAATCTCTTTAGCTGCTGGTCTCACCTTTGGTTCTGTGGCTGGTTATGGAGCTTACTGCGTAACACGTGATCCGAGAAATGTGAAGATATCATTGTGTAAGTGTTTTACTACAGTAATCAAACAAATGGAACAAAAAAAAACCAAAACCAACAAGCAGTTTCCTGAACTGCATATAAAATTTTCTCTTTTATTAAATTTTGAGTATTGCTTTGGTTGAAATGTTAGTTTTTAAATAGAGTTCGACACTTCAACTTAGCTTGCAAAATTCAAAAGCTTAACTATGGAACCATTTGCAAGGTAAGATCATTCACACAAAGCCAGCAGGTGTGTGTTACCACCAGGCAGCGCCTCCTTTTATTAGATGGTTACCTAACATTGCAAATATTGTGAAATCCAGCTGAGAAACGTGGGAGAGTACTGGAATAAAATCATTAACGCTACAGGTTAGAATGTAATTTGAGACGTAAAGTAGGTGTGGGATCCAGTTTTGCGTAATGTAACGTATCCTCAGCTCCCAATGAAACAAATAGTTTGACTCAGCATTTTTCCTTTGCTGCTAAGAGACAGGGTACAAACTATGCAATAATTGCCACGTTAGCTAGTTTGCAATGACACCCTCATGGAGGCAAGGGACTATGGTCTCCTAAGGGGAACATTAACCTCACACAACTGGTTTGCAGTAAGAGCTATGGGGAGCTTGTCTCACTCGTGGCTGTAGCAAAGGTGTCTTAGGCTGTGGTTTCACATGCAGAAATGCATTTAAAATACACTTAATCCAGATTGTGTGAGTACACGGTCGCTTTTTCTGAACTTGGTTAGAATTTATGGTATACTGTTCATGCTGGCTTTGTGCTTTGCATGAGCCACAGTTGTAAAAATTTCCATTTCAGAAAGATGTTGAACAGCATTGTTAGCAAAGTATATTCCCACCAACTGACTTCTTTAGTAAAGGTGGTAACGGCATACCTGATCCGCTCCTAGGTGGCCTGAAATTGGATATTCCAGCTTTGCCACCATGACCTTGCTCAGATTAAGTTACTCCACTGTTAAAAAAAGCCCACCCTTTTTGGAATGAAGACATAGCCTTAAGTATGTGTAGATTTGTAATCATTCAGCATGAGGTGCTTTTAAGTAAGTAGCATACGGTATTGTACTTTTCTGGGTCAATTAAATCACTAATTTGGATACAGCATTTGTGGAAGAGAAGACTAATTAAACCTTAGTAAATGTTGCCCGTTTCCCAATTCCCTGGTTTTGAAAGGACTAATACAAAAATTTCCGGTAATCTGCTCGTGAATGTCAGATATACTAAAACACTGTCAGCGTTGTGCATTTTGTGTAGCTGTAGGCATGTGAGAACTTTCTCTCAACTGGAGAAATGTGTATTGCTAATTTAATAGAAAGTATAGCAATACAGGTGAGAAAGAGTTCACTACACCTTCCTTGCAAAGTTCTTATTATGTAGAGTAAAAGGAACAAAGACTTTTTAAAGCAGTCTTTGTTTAGAATGTTTACAAAGTAATGTTCTAATTGCTCAAAACCTAAACCTGTATTTAACCTTGGCTATGAATGGGTGGCCTCTTCGAGACCCACCTGCGCTGAATGAAACAAAGAAGGTGCCCTGAACTAACTGTGGTAATTTTTGCCTGAAGTGAGTGAGGAAGTATTCCTACAAAGTACTCTGCCAGGGCCAGCCATTCTGGCTGGTTATAATCTCTTCCAGGCTGATGTATCTCAGTCTGGAACAGGGTGTCTTCTGGCTTCTATGTATGTAGGTATTTCTATATATGTAGGTATCTCAAATGAATAAAGAACTCGGTACGAAGACTTTCAGAGGAAAGGAGAATTAGACATGCTTGGAAACATATACCGGTCCACGCCTTAAAAACCTTTGGTGGCTACTCATCTGCTACTTTCAGAATAATAAGGGCTTTCTGTAATAAACATGTTATTGCTTTTGTAGAAAATCAGAATGTTTTCACTTAGGCCTAACCTCCCAAAATGCCAAAAGCAACTAGAGCACAAATGAAAGAAGGAAATTAAGGGCATGGAAGAAAGTGACCACTCTGAACTTTGAAACCAGTAGAATAAATTACAGTGTAAAATGAAGCAAGTACCCAAACCTTTAAAAGGTTAGGAAATTAAAACAAGAAAAAAAATCCCCCTCCAAACCCATAATTATGTGTAGTATTTATCACCTACGCAAGAGTCTCCTACAGTGATGTAGGTAATGTTTAGTACAAGACCTTGATAGTAGGGTTCTTTTAACTTGTCCTACATACAAAGAGTACATAGCATACAGAAACCCCAGGAATTTTCTTAGTTGTTTTATAAATTATTCTTTCAGGCATTTTCCTGCTCCCCCTGAAATTAACTCTGTGCTTTCTTGAATACTGTAATGCAATTTTGTGTGTTTGGAGTAGGTGTAGAAATTGAGACTTCAGTATGCAACGGTTAGTGCTATTCAGAGTGCAAGTTGATGCCCCTGATTTATTGAATTTCTGACCTGAATCTGATTTACTGAATTGAATTTGACTTGATTTATTGAATTTCTTTGGCTGATTTAAGGTGAAACCATGAATATCTAGCACTTTTGAAAATCAGGTCTAAAAATTGAATGGCTTAAAAACTCATTGGCTCATGTGAAAAGCCAGGTACTAGTAACTGGGAAAAAGAACATTACATACAGAGTGAACATGCTTTGTAGCTTGTAATTAGTTGTAAATATACTCAGGGCTCTGGCAAGACGCATACTGTGGAATAGCCTGCTCTTCAGACATTCCTGAGAGGATCAAGGCTATGGGACTAGAAAATAAGAGCAATAGATAATGGAGCATAATAGGTTTTTTGCAGGGCATCTTTAATGAGCGCACATGCATAGCTGGTAGAGTTTGGTAAGATGCTTGTAACTGTCAGAGCCTGTTTTATAACGCTGGAGTGAGTTTAAAACTAATTCTTGACACCTGTGAGCACAGGACTGTCCACAGGAGTAGACAGTGGAGTTTGAAGAGAATTAGCCAGATGGTTTAACTGCTCCATAAAAAAGGGAAGAGATTTGTGTAACTGCCATTACTTTGGCTGCAAGAGTGATAAAGCCCGGCTGCCCATGACAAGTCCTGCCTCTCTGCCCCCTTCTAGGAAGCATTTCAGGTGACAGTTCTTTAACGAAGCTAGCCATCTTTGCAGAGTTTTATGGATTCTCATCAGTCTTCTCATTTATGTAGCGCTCTGCAGCCATAGTTCAATGTGGAATCCCCGTGCCTGATCAGTTCGTTACTACCTCCATTTTTAGGTAAAACTGCTCCAGGAAGAAGATGCAGTTCCTTTCACCATGTTTGTTCTCTGCTGCTTGCACTGCATTTGTTGCCCTCTTGGGCTGCCCACCTCTTGTCACAGACAAAGATGGTTCCCTCGTAGCAAAAGGAAACGAGAACTTGTGGTCATGATGAAGGAGAAGTTGATAGCCGTATTCTGTAGTGAAAACAAGTGGCAAACCTTCCAATCTAGTTTTTAAGGCTCAGCAAATAAAGAGCTAGCATTCTAAAAAGAAAACAGATAAAGGTGGGTGCTCTAGCTCATTGAATAGTTAGAAAACACCTGCAATGATCTGGGGTGGTGGGATTTATGAGACACTATTCCTGTAATTCAGCATATGTGTTACTGTTATGGTGAAGATGTGGAATAGAATTTAGCGTTCTGCTGCATGTGGAAACCTTACTTGTAGCTGAAAGAAATCATAGCAGTGTATTTTGGAAAAGCAAGAATGTTTTTACAGACCCTATCTCTGATACAATGTTTTATTAAATTACAGTTCATAGCAAAACATAGCAATGACCTTTGATAACTCTCCGTGTTCCTGAATGGTCCGCTGGGAGAAGTGAGAACATAAATATATTGTGTTTTACAGTTTCAGCTTTTCTTTTGACCATTATAATGGGAATGAGGTTCAAGAGGTCCAAGAAATTAATGCCTGCCGGACTAGTAGCATGCCTGAGGTAAACGTATATTGAGGATCTTAATGTAAACATTTCCCTGATTTTCAAGTAGTTGCCATTTGACATCTGATTCAAGCCAGTATCAGTGGAAGTTACTATCATCCAGCAACTGTATGGTTTAAGTGAAATTAGTTTGGAGGTCACAGTCCTGTTTCCAGTGAACAGCTTTTTCATCTCACTAGGCGGATACATCTGATATGGACTGACTTTCTCAGCACAGAAAGGAGAGATCTGCAATTAAATATTAATGCATATTGATAAGGCTCTTGGAAGAACCTGAGGTAAGCCTCAGTGTTTTCAAACACATAAAATTAGTCATCTAATTTCATACAACACGGTCATCTTAAAAAAGACCCAACACTTTGGTTTAGAAGTGCTGCATTTAAAACTACTGCAAGCGCAGCACCTTAGAAAACTAGGACATTTTTGACCTGACCTAAGGACTTCAGTCAGTATTACTGCAGATTATGATGTTTCTAACCATTCTGACTGCTTTATTGCTGCTATTTATTATGTCATTCTGGAAAACATAATTTTCTGTACTCACTATTTTGGAATTAAATTATGGAGTAAGTCAAAACTTTTTTCCCCCAGTGAGTCTGTAACTCAAAACATTTTTCAACTGTAAGTCAAAATCTCCATCTTCTGAAGGAATAACTGTTGCTGCGTTGTTACCAGATTTAGTATAACACCATTAACTGTTTTACTCCAGTTACATACAGGGAGGAAAAAAATGAGATGCAAATTGTCAAGATGCAAAATTTAAGAATCAGGACTTAAGCTGGAAAATGTTATTTGGCGTTGTGGGTTGCTTTTCAAGCCTGGGTGGACTGTGTGGTTCAACAGACACTGAGGCTGTAGATTTAGACATTTTAAGACTGCTTACTGGAGGCTCTAGTGTCAGGTATTTATGAATGCGCTGTTATTTAATGATGATTTTCACTGGTTTTGTTAATGCACAAACATATTTATGGGGGTTCTGGTTTGGTTTTTTTGCAGCCTTTTGATGATTTTGAGGCTTGTTTTTATGCTGCTGTAGGAGAATTTAGCAACTTAAGATTGAAGGATGACTGCCACGCCCACCGAACAAACAGGCAAGCTCTCCATACTTGAAAGACAACTTTGAACACAAGTCTTACGTTGCATTTATCTTTTCTGTAAAAGATCTGCACCTGTTATTTGATTATTGACATTTGCTGATATTTTGCAAGCTTTTTTTTAAACTAAAGTGTTTTGTTGATGATGTATTTTGATCTGCTTCTGTTTAAACAGCCTGTTAGCTCAAGGGATCTTTCTTTGTAAGTTTGATGTCTTTCAAGGGTGCTGAGCACCCCAAGAAATTGAATTAGTCTTGTACTGTATCTCTGAGAAGAATATATATAAATACATGTTTATGCTAAAAAGGTATATTGTATTGACCCATAATTTTGTTGCTTCTGAGATTAAGTAATCAATTCTAATCATATTGTCAATTACTAATCATTAGAGGTGGGGGCCTGTACTGTGTTGCACTAGAAAACCCACCTTCCTTTCAAACACACATTCTTGTTGCACCAGTTCTAAATGTAAAAACTGTTATCAGTGTTCAAATAAAATGTAGAACGTTCAAAGCTGCTCAGTTTTTTATGTGGACTAGTGAGCCATTTTGACAGTGGAAGAGTCTGGTGATCTGCTTTGTACTCGGTACCTGTTTAAAACACGTACCATCCTGCAAATTCCCACTGCCATGAGCCACAGCCGAGGAAGGTTCACCATCTTGCACAAATAGCTTCTAAACTCTCAGTCTCCCTACTCTCTAACAGGTTTGCTGTTGTGGTCTTACACAGATTATCTTGCTGAAGTCCTCCCCATAAGCAAAGGAGACTATTCAGACCTAAACTATTCAGGGGCTGAAGTTGCTTTGGTTTGCATAGAAAATAATTAAATACTCCCTCGGTCTCAGAGCTTGGCTAAGACTATCTTCTGGTCCACAGGAATGTGCAGCCAAATAATTAGGAAACTTAATGTGGGAGAGTGCACTATTGAAGACAAAGAGAAATGTTGCTGCTTTTGAGTTTTTCATACAGAGCTTGCTTCTAAAGGCTATCACGTATCAGAGCTCAGTGCTGCACAAATCCACCAGTGGAATACAAAGCTTATTATTCTTGGCAGGGGCTTAGGTGGTGACAAGGTGGTGTGAGCAGTTCAGATGCCTAAGGCACAACTGACGAAAAACAAACAAACAAAAAAAGCAACCCCACCCCATCCCCAAACCACAGCCTCCAGCTCTGGAATCTCTTGCTAACAAATGCTGGTATCAGTCACCTCTAGGTGTTGCCAGGCTTCCAGGTGATTGAGCTGGTATGTTACAGAGTTCAGACTGGGATGACCGCTGGACAGGTAAGATGCAGTTCCTTTCATCCTGATGTAGAGCTTCAGGGCAGAGGAATTGAACTGCCATGTATCGTAACAGGCTTGGGTGCCCAGTGGCGATTTGGATACTTGCACTGTAGACAGGGTGAGTCCTGCCTTAGATAAAGCTCCAGTGAAAAGTTCAGGCAATCTAGCGCTGAAATGCAGACGCCATCTTGCAGATGCTGCTATCCCCACATCCTAAGTGCAGTAAGATGCTGTATTTTTGAGCATGTCCAGAGTTGAGCCTTATGTGCATTCTCTGAATTACCCCATGGGGGCAGGGGGCTGGGGCTGACCTCCAAGCCCAACTAATCCAGCAGCTTTGGCTGAAATTCCTGAGCAGGCCAAACACGTAGCGTTCTCAGCAAGTCTAACATATCCCTGTGGGATTGAGGACTCGGAATGCAAAGGTAGATGTCCTGTGCCAGTCTCGGGGATGGCTCAGCAATCGTAGCACTTGTTTGGAATAGAGGTATAGCTCAACGAAACTTGAGTGCTACGGTGGGCATGGGAAACTACTGCTTCCAGCTACCTAGGTAATTTTAATGTAAAACTCTTGGGACCTCATCTGGGCAGTGCCTAGGTGATGGGGGCGTTTCCAGTTTGTACCTGTGAGAGGCACCATGTGGCTCTTACACGCAGGTCGGAAAAGGAGTTAACTTTGGTGGGCAGCAATTCTGAGTATATGCTGGTTGACTGTCCTCTCTGCCTAAGCAGTTTGAGTCCTGCTGAGGAAAAACAGCTAACTGCAAGGAAGAAGAATAGTTTATGGCACTGTTTTTAGAGGGAACTGTGATGGTTCCCATGAAATTAGGGTTAAGAATCTGAAGTAGTAGTGAATGCTTTAAGCACTGCTGAGATAAAATGAACTCTTACTGAAAAGGTAAGCAGCCAGTGCCATTCTCTTTACAACTACTTGGGAAGTGACTGGAGATGGTAAAACCTTAGAAAAAAAACAGTCAAGTGGCACTTTCCTCACTGTGACCATCTAAGCCAAGCAGCAAAAAGAGCAAGAGAATAGGTGCTTTCAGTGGATGAAAGCCGCATCAGGCTAATTAAACACCAGTACTTTGATCTTTCAGTGAACAAAATCGCTTCTGAGAGATTCATGTGGGGATTAAACAAGTTTCTTACTTTTGCCCTTAAACTTTAGAGTTCTAACTTTTTTTTATTTTATTTTTATTTATCTATTTATTTCTTAACCTGCAGCTCTAAAAGTACAGAGACAGCAGTGAAATACAGCAGGGGGACAGCGAACTTTGATCTAGGAGACCACCGAGAGAGAGCAAAACCAAAAGCTTCTAGGCCTGAATTTAAATGACTTCCCCATTTTTTATGGAGTGGCTCTTCTATCCTGCAGTTTATAAAGGGGAGGGGCTTTCTACAGTACTCTGGAAGCTACAGCCGAAACATTTTACCCTCCCAGGCATGTACTCTAATTAAACAAACACAAAAGTATCAGCATATTTTATTTCATGAAATACTACTTTCTGGACCCAACAGGTCCAAATTAGTCTTTCAGTCTAATGTAAAAGTGTATTCTGTTTCAACAATTACCATGTACCTGGCTATATGACGCAAGCTACAGAATAGTCTGTGCCGTTTACACTTACAAGGCACAGCTCTGGTAATACACTACACTTGTGTTATCTTCAGCAGCCACATGACTAGATATTGAATATTTTCCTCACAGTGGCAACAAACTTCTCATCTGTTGGTGGCTTCCTCTGGCTGCCAGGCTGCAAGAATTTTTTGATGGTTGGAATGTTGCTTGTTCTTTCTTTAAAAGCCTGTAAGAAGCAGCAGTAAAGCCAATGAGAATAAGGAAATTATAATTCCATTCTTTATAGTTTAAAAATCAGGTGACTTGGATTTTTACTTCTCGGACATACTTACCAAACACAGAAAGGTAGTAGCTCCTTATAGCCAGCTCAGCACTCAGCATTTTCCATTTAAAAATAAAAGGCAAAGATACACCTACAACACCTGGTCTTCTTGGAAAATCCAGGTGTGACTATTCTGATCTGCAATGCTGGTGCTATAAGGTTTACCTTAAGTTTCCCAGGTGGAGATGGGAGAAATTAATATTAAAGAGTTAAGATTCATCTAGTAAAGGTGGAAGAAAAAGAAGAAAAAAAGCAAAAAACACAGCCTGAATCCAAATCCTGCAGATAATATTTGGGAAAAAAAGAGGCAAGGACAGGAATACCTCAGTGCAAAGCACCATGGAAGACAAGACATAAGAAACTTAACAGCTCTTGTATACAATTTCTTCAAAGTACAATTTTGCTAGCAAAAAGAGAAGGACAGGACCTGCAGACACAACAGACTTCCCCTCCTGATGCTCATTGCTGTGTTTGAAGATACGGAAGTAGCAGTTAGAGGACCAAACTGGTAGCGATCGTAAGTGAACTCCTGCCAGCTGAGAACAGCTGGGTGAAGTAGAGCTGGAGAAAAGTGAGCCGCCCGCAGCTCTGGGGGCAAGGCAGTGCGCCTGTGTTCAGGTGCTTGTAATCAACACAAGTAGACCCGAGAACTGTCAGTAAGGTAGTACGATGGTTCAAAAGATTTAAACATCAATTAGGTTTTAAAACTGGGCAGTGAAATTCGTATGGTACATTCCACATTGAGACCAGATGATTACTAACCTGTAGCAGAGGGAATGCAGACAGTATATCAGGCTTACATTCTTCTGCCATTAAAATGGCTTCCAGCAGATGGACATCTGCCCAGCTTAATTTGTTGCCAACAAGATAATCCTGTCCATGGTCTTTTAAGGCCTACAAAATACAAACAAATAAAAAAAGTCACATAGGACGTAACAGTTTTGCCTAGGTATTTCATTACAGTCAGATTTCTACAAAAACACACAGCAGAGCAAATCCATGCAAGAACCTATGGAGTTAGAACGTGATACTCTCACAACAAAAAATTAAATCAGAACTTATGTTTCAGTGTGCGTGGACTTAGCACTTGCTCTAACCTACTGCACCAGGTAGCTGTAGCAAGTCCAGTACCACAAGAAAGACCTAAATCATACAAAAGAAACAGGACTAAAGTAATTGGAAGAGGTAGTTGGTAGGACAGTTTACCTGTAGCATACTTTGATTTAAAAAAAAAAAAATCAAGTGAATTCCCAGATTTTTCAGCAAAACTGGAGATTGCTGATTATAGTTTGAAATAGGTCGGGTATGAAGGAACACAGCCTTTCCACCCTTCATCCTCTACGCAAGGATTCTTTCATGGCAAACTGCTGATGCATGAATCACAGCCTGCCAAAGCTACTAGTCGCTCTAACAGCCAAGCTGCGGTGAATGTTGCAGCACAGCTTCAGAGCAGTTACTGCTCTCCAGCCTACCTTTCTCCTCGAGACTATCACCCTCACTGCAGGAGCAAGAGAAGGAAACGTTCTGTACCTAATCTACTCCAATGCTACACTTAAACACCTAACAAACGTGCACTGAAACTAGAACATCAGCCTGTAACCTTGGAAGCCGATTCCTTCTCCAGTCCCATCTGCCAATTTTACTGTAAAAGAGGCAGTAACTTCTGACAGAGGCAAAGCTGGTACCTTCATGTAGTTACTTCCTATACTGCTCTAACAAGGTCCACCACAGCCTATCACAGCCACATGGAAGCTCCCCAACAGAGCATCAGAACCAGATGGCCTGCAGTGCTTTATATTGCCTTTTGTGGCTCTGTCTGGTCGCTGAGTGTTTACAGTGAACACTCGTAGCTAGGGGTATTTTCTGTCAGGATTGCATAACACGTGGACTGCAAACCCTGCTAAGCTGAATCAAGGGACAACTGAAACAGCTGCTACAGAAAGAAGATTAGTAATCATTCTAACAAAATTAACTAGGCTAAAAATCATGGAAAAGTCTAACTGTGTCTTTACCGTAAGTGAACAAGGATTATTTTAAAGACTTTCCTCCAGTGAGCATACACACTAAAGCATATCACAACAGTAGTTTATGCCACTTAGACACAAGTTCGGAGAATATTAGTGTCTAAATTTGCTTCTTTATTTTTTTAATAACTAAATACTTCTGTTACCAGACTTCAAATCTTTGAAAGATTAATGTGTGCAATCAGCCTCTTTCAGCACAGCCTTCCATTGGTATGGCAGTGGATCTATGTGAGCTCTGATTATAGGAGTGCTGGATTATGTCATTTATGTGCAGGTTTTTTTCACAGGGCAGCCTCTGTGGGTTTTGCTTGTACAATTTTAGGCTGTAACAAAGAGGCACATGAAATTGCATCAAGTCCTGTATCTCTTTAATGGACTGCAGCTGCCTGTGAACCAAGGTGTAATGGGTTTACGTGGCAAGGTTTTGGTAGTGGGGGGGCCACAGGGGTGGCTTCTTTAAAAGTTGCTAGAAG
>JAVKLA010000017.1:4514580-4540602 GCA_034782735.1 Sagittarius serpentarius | reverse complement strand
CCGGCGCCTGGAGCACCTCCTGCCCCTCCTTCTGCACTGACCTGGGGGTCTGCGGAGATGTTTCTCTTACATGTTCTTACTCCTCTCTCTGGCTGCAGCTTGTTGTGCAGGTTTTTTCCTCCCTCCTTAAATCTGTTTACCCCAGAGGCACTACCACCGTCACTGACGGGCTTGGCCTTGGCCAGCAGCGGTCCGTCTTAAAGCCAGCTGGCACTGGCTATATTGGACACAGGGGAAGCTTCTAGCAGCTTCTCACAGAAGCCACCCTGTAGCCCCCCCCACTACCAAAACCTTACCACGCAAACCCAATACAGGACAACATGCGCACAGGCTCCTAAAACCGCCTGGCTATGCAGGGGAGCTTGCACGGCAGAGAATCGGCAGCCACGGCCAAAGTTTCTGGCTCAAGTTTCTGACAGTGCTCGGCAGCTGCAAGTACTGCCCGAATGCTTCACTGAGGCAGGAGGGAAACAGCTCTTGCAACAACTCTAATACATTCTCTGCTGCGGAAAAACATTGGGTTTTTTCCTTTCTTGATGCTAAAAACTGGTTCCAGCTGCATGGCATTTCTTACAAAGAAACTGTTGGTCTTAGCAAGAGTTTTGGTGCCCTGAGTTTGCCCAGCTTAAAACTGCCAGTACTAGATCATTAGTTGATTTTAGGGCACTGGCTGTTGCATTTACATACTTGATTTGGTGATTTGATTTTGATTTGGTTTTTAAATAATATACACATTTATGTGTTTAACTGTCTTGCTAGCCTCTTAGTAGCAGAGCTTGATTTAAGTGATAATAATGTACAACTTACGTACAACTTATATTTAACTGAGTTTAATATAAAGTGACATAAGTCAACATGAAGTCCTACATTTCAAGGTCTCACTAGCACCTGACACCAGTCTGGTTCCTCCTTCCTCAAGCAGTAAGTTATCAGCTTTACAGTTGGCAACAAGCAGTCGTTTCTCAGTCGAGTCTGCAAAGTGCCTTTAGTTGCTACAGTAGACCTTCTGTTACAGGAAATATTGGTGAAGCTACAGTACAAGAGTTTAAATGTCTAGTGACAAAACAGAGGTGCCGTAGGACCTCTGGTTCAGCATGCTCCAAGTTAAGTTCAGAGGAAAGCTGAATCCAAACTTGTCATCCCCATCTAACCAGAACCTGCAGGCTTTTCCTGGCATTTCCCAGAACAGGTACGTCGCCCACTGTTTGGGCTAAGCTCTCTTCATTTTCCAGCAACTCTTGGGAATGCCAGAAAGACAGAACCAGAGAGCCCTTAGGTATATAAGTAGCAGCAGGAAGTCACTGGTTTTGAGTGTCAATAGTAAGACTTTATTTCAGGTATTCTCTTAAGTAATTTAAGACATCCTCTGTTGTCCAGTGTACCCCCTAATGAAGTGAACTATTACATTTGCTGGAATGCTCATGTAGATTTACCTTGGAAATATCTGCAGTAGGCTAAAACCAGTCCTGGAGCTAACGGAAAAGATCAAAAACTTTTCCGCTATTTTCATTAATTTCATATTGCCGCTATCAGCAAACATGAAGACAATGAAATAGAGTTTCTGTGGGTTTTGGTTGCTGCTCAGTGGAAAATTTTCATCAGTTTTGGTACATCTTTTTCTTGTAGCGGTGGTTTCCTCTGGCTGCCAGGCTGCAGGAATTTCTTTATTGTGGGGATATTGCTTATTCTTGCTTTAAAACTCTACAAAACAAAACCAGAACTTCACTGTGCTTAAGAACCATGGTAACTGTCAGACATTTAGATGTTATCCATGCTCTAAAAGTAACATTATGGGTTGGTCCTGCAGAAGAATCTATACGCGTCATCTGATTATGCTTTTGTGACTATGGTGAAAGAAGGTGGCAATAATCATCAGTATTTGAGGCCAGCTAAAAATACTTAGGATATTTGATTTTGATTTTGTCTTTCACTTCTTTCCTCGCCCTCCCACTCTCCCATGTTTCTCAGCCAGTTTAGATCAGTCGTCCTGCTTTGATTCATTGACCATTAAAACTGTCCATTCAGTTACCTGCAAGAGAGGAAATTTGGCAAGTATATCAGGCTTGCACTCTTCTGCCATTAAAAGGGTTTCAAGTAATTGCACATCTGCCCTGCTAAACTGGTTGCCAACAAGAAAGTCTTGTCCGTGGTCTTTCAAAACCTAAAAAAAAGAGAACCAGAAGCAGATGTGATACTTTTTTCTCTGTGTGACTTAATATGGTATCTTCAAAGCAAGGTCATACACTGCATGGGGTTATCCTTGAAAGAAAGAAATGCAGTAAGAACACCTGTAGTACAAACGAGTGATCCGACCACCCTGTCACCCTAGGCATAATTTGTCAGTCCTTTCTCTTCTGCATTTCTTTCTGGCCGCTCAGGCGTACACCTCTTGCCTTCACTTCTGTAGCTCATGTAATCAGTGCTGCTGTGCTGAAGGCTGAACTTTATGGGACACAACCATCACTGCAAATGCCTATACAAGATTTACAAAAGGCTTAAGTTCAACCGAGGGCATACTAAGAATACCTTGGGCTCTTTCAAATTATGGGCAGCTCCCTTACTTCTCACCTGTTTCCTCTTCAATTTTGGGAATGTTGCATCGGGGGCTCTCCATGTGTAACTTGTGCCTCGTGGTCTTGATACCCAGCTAATCCAGAGCTGTAATGCTTTTACATAGCATGTGTGGTAGAGGGGGGGGTCCTGCACTTCAGGAGGAAACTTTATGTAAAAGCTGATGCTATAGTGTCTTTTGTCTGAAACAACATACAGACTGAAACACGGACATCTGGGGAGCTCAGTGTGTCCTGGGTTTTTGCAGCTTTGCATCTCGCCCCGATTTGTAGTGCCTCTGTCCCCTCTGTAGTGTCCTGTCTCCATCCTCATCCCAGGCCCACCAAAACTGTAGAATTTATATTTAAGTAGTAATTCTTCTTCTCTCTTTTCCTCAATAAAAATTGTTTGTGTAGGTCCAGGATGGAGTTTCAGGAAACCAATATTAAGTAAGCTACTATATCTTTGCCACCTACCTTCTCATAGACTGGGAAGTATCTGTTTGTGGCCTTGTCCACAATAGTAGCAAAGTGTTGCTCCTTTTTATCCGCTGGTTGGAAAGTATGGGTCATGAGTAACTCATTCAGATCTATTAGTGCTTCCACATACATATCAATTCTGAAAGGAATAGATCCAGTTGGTCAAGTCAAACAGAGTAGGTCTGAATAGCACCATAGCTACTGGCAAAACCCCACTGAGATGCTGGGAACTTGCCACCTCTTCTATCCAGCATGGAGCAGTTCCCCTCGGAGTGCAGTAGCTTGGGGGTGGGGGGGCGAGCGTGGGCGAAAGACAAGTGCAAAGTGCCTAACCAAAAACCAAAAGACTGTACCATTTCCATTTTTCACTAGGGGTGATACTTCTGTGTATTAAGTCTTTTTGAACCCGCATACAAAATTGGCATGTGTGTCATCCAAACTTATGTGAAAAATCCAGTCAGACATGGTAAGTTGAACAGTGGGTATCTACAATTCCTAACAAATACCTTGACATGTTTACCAGTGCTAGTTAACTGGAAGCATTTAAAAATACTTCAGGTCAAACCGTGTGCCCTAATAGCCCTGTCCTTTAGTAACCAGTTATTAATTCTAATACTAATTCTGATTCCTGGTTATTAGGGAGAGAGAGGTTTTTTGTTTCCATCAGGGACATTTCCCTGAATTTGATGTGGTGAAAATGCTTACTGCCGACAACTGCAGCAGAAAATGAAAAGCAGCATCAGTAAGAGACCCTGCCCTCAGCACTCCTGACTGCTTTCTTCTGGTAACTGTATTGACCTTTAATCTTCACAAACTCCCTTGCACCATGCTGCCTATCTAATCTAGTTGGTTATTACTGTTGTAGACATCACCCGCAGTCGCAGTCACAATCAACACGTGCTACATGAAAAGCTGCTGTAACACCCCGAATCTAACTGTAAGCTGGGATATTCTTGCATTACACAGATAGCATGAACTGTAGTTATCAAAAAAGGTGGTACTGTTACAGTACAGGGCTCTCTCCTTCAGGTCCTTCCCGTAAAGGTTGTACTTTGTTGCTATGTAGTTGCTAATGGCTCTGCTCTGCACCATCTTCATTCCATCGATCTCCACCATTGGCACTTGCTGAAACAGCAGGGAACCGTCTAGGGAAAAGGGGACAAGGCAAGGAGACAGTCTCTGAACGAGAACCATGACTCGATGTTTGGTAGAGTAACCACATATGTTATTTTTTATTTAGAATCATAGAATCATTTAGGTTGGAAAAGACCCTTAAGATCATTGAGGCCAACCATAAACCTAACATTGCCAAGTCCACCACTAAACCATGTCCCTAAGCGCCACATCTACACATCTTTTAAATACCCCCAGGGATGGTGACTCAACCACTTCCCTGGGCAGCCTGTTCCAATGCTTGACAGCTGTTTCAGTGGCAGTCTTCCTCAGTCTCACACCAAGGTGTGGAAATGCTTACCATGAAACCAAGAACCATTTCTTAGTGACATGTTAATATCTTAATATTATAGCAATCAACTTCTTGTCTGAGGAAGCACCCAAATGCAGAAGTTTTAGCAGTCATACACTGAAAAAGATGTGTCCTGGGCTGCATGGTCCTGACCCAGATGATTTTTGTGGAGGTTAATACAGCTGAGAAGGACCGAAGGATCTGACCCAGCCAGTTCCTGTCACGCTTTGCTAAGTATTATGGAAATCTGGACTATTTAAGGGCTTGTCAACAAATAACGTGAATGTAAATGCGTATAATATCTTTGTGACTACTGTATTGACTTCACAGAATGGCATACATCTGTATGGTTGTGAAGCAGGGAATAATGGGTGGTTTCATGAGATTCCTGCAAGAGCCAAATATCACTTGGTGTGAGACTGTAGCCATGTAAATCCCTTATTAGCCTACAGAAGCCTTATTCTAGCAAGGAAGAAGTCAGAATACCTCCAGGAACCGATCAGAGAAGCAAGTCAGTGTATTTATTTGCTTTATGGAATCATATTTCTTGACTCAGATAACTGATCGGCTACGTCCGTCTTTGTACCCACTGTAAGGCAATCATGCAGAGAAACTGTCTGCTATTAAGGGCACATTTTCATTTATGCTCGTGTCTCAAAATACTTTTTGAAAGCCGGCAGGTGGCAGAGGGATCAAGTCACTGTTCCTAAAGCAGAGCAGGACTGCAAATGCCAACCCTAGCTCAGACTTCTTTGAAAAGCCAAGCGAGAGCACAGACATGTAATTTGGTTTGGAGGAAAGGCGAATATAATGTTCACAAAGATGGAAGCTAAAGATAGCAAGGTGAGTAGTTGCCTTGGGGAACAGGAACGCATCATCAGAGGTACAAGTTAAACTCAGAAATCTGGAACTCTGGTTTCATACGGATTATAAAACAACTTTGTAGGCAACCTAAAATGGTAATGAATTTCAAGATGATCTGATGACAGAAACTTCTTGTAGGATAGGAGGCAATGGCCACAAGCTGAAACAAAGGAGAGTCAATCATCTGAACATAAGGAAAGGCTTTTTACCATGAGAGTGACTGAACACTGGCATGGGTTGCCCAGAGAGGCTGTGGAGTCTCCATCCTTGGAGATACTCAAAACCCCACCGTCCTGGGCAACTGGCTCTAGGTGGCCTTGCTTGAAGAGGGGAGGTGGAGCAGACGATCTCGAGAGGTCCCTTCTGACCTCAGCCCTTCTGTGATTCAGTACAGACTGAAGCAACTGGGTGGATGATACCATTTAACACAGAGGAGTGTGCATCTGTGACACCTCATGTACAATCCAGTCTAGATTTTCTTTTTAGGAGACATGAGCCCTATTAGGTGTTCTAAGACAAACAATTCTAATTATTATTATTATCTAATTATTAAAAAGTGAAGGAAACTTACCCTTCTGTAACTTTGTCAGATCATCCTTTGTTTCCAGAAAACATTCTTCAAACTGCAGGAAATACAGAAGAAAAGTTGTGTTGACACTGCATGTTTTAGCTTCTGCTTTGCATGAGACAGTGCGCGCACACAGAGCTGTGTTTTGGGGAATTTTAATTTTTAAAAAGTAAGTCAGATTTGGAAGTGATATCTTTAAAAATTTATTTTGTCTCTCTCGCATTCTTCCCTCTTCCCTCTCACATATGATTCATATTTTTGTGCAGGCAAAATTTTGGCTAAAGCTGAAGTGACTGAAAGGCCCAAAACCCTGTCTGCTGAGCAAACGATGACCCTGCTGCTTCTGCTGCCCGTGCTGGCAAGAGAGGAGGATCGGTAAATTCACACTGCAGCAGCAGAATAGTGGTATAGCTCCTTTGCCACAAGCTGACAAAAGGAGGGATGGAGAGACGAGATCATGTGCCCTGTGCAGCTTTCTGGCACATTGCGTGTCACCATGACAAAAAATCACAGCTCTTAAAACACACGGATCCCCACACTCCGTCTCCAGTTTAATATCAAAACCCGTTAGAGGTAAAAACAATTACTCTGTGTTTCATAACATACAGTACCTTCTGGGGTAAGCTACTTTGTAGTAGGCATAATAATTTTTTGCTAGTTTGGACACTGGGATTTAACTGAAGGTCTTCAGAACTGAAAGTGCTCGACCCCTCTAGTCAGAAGATAAGCCAGGTTCTGCAGCTGTGGTTTTGGGTTTTTTTCTTTCACTAGCTACAGGGGAGAGGCATTTGTGGTGCTACCAGTAGGCTTGGCACATGATGCTTGGAAGTGAAATGGGAACTTGCCCCCCTACTTAGGGTAAACTAGTGGTCATTGTCGGCTTGGTCAACAGTGCGCTAAATGCGGAGCTTGGAGCAACTGCTGGTCAGTCACATTTTTTTATAAGGAACAGTAAAAATACATATTTGTCACATGCTTTTAGTATAAAAAACAGAGGCAAACCTCAACCCCAGCTGCTGCTAGTAGCCACCGTATTGATTCCATTCGGCCTCGTCCGTTGAAGTAATGCAGCTTGGGTTTCCCAGACATGTTTCCACGTGCCTGATTTCCTACTACCTGGAATAAAGAGGTAAGTTTTGCACAATAAAGATTCAGAATGCTGGATTTGAGTCTCTAACTGGTTCTCAAGCATGTTGTCTTATTTGAAACCAATGATTTATGGTCCAAGACTCTCATCAAATTAGTAGAGGAGGTAAAAGACTATATTGAGAGACTGCACTGTATCATTTTGCCTTAAGAGGTCTTTTATATGTGCGGGTTAGTTAAGCAGAACTCTGTACTGAGAGCAATTGGCCCACGCCAGAGAACAAGCAAATCAAAACCCATTTGCATCCCAAAGTGTTCTGCTCTGACCAAAAAGCCAGGTGTACGAGATGATAGATACACTGCTCTTTTCTTTTTTGGCATTATCTCAGGGTACGGTTTACTGTTTAATCAGATACACAGTACAAACTCAGCAATTGCTGTGCTTTCTCCAGCAGCCATTGTGCTCCACCATAAAGTGACAGGAAGGGTTTTTTTTTTCGCCACTGTAAGCATTCAATCTCATTTACAACACTCCCCGCTCCTCTTGTTTCTTTAGGCAAGCACCTGAAGACATGGAACTGAATTTTCTCTCTGGTAACATTAGATTTGCCTTTACCACAGGCAGAGCCAAAGTGCGGTACCTGCTTGGTCCAATTCCAGCTCTGCTGGAATTTAAAGCAACAATGGTTTCTAGACAGACTGTCGTCCACCCCATTCAATACATGTGCGTGCACATCAGCAGCAAACACATAGACAGTGCCTAGTTTATACTAGCTTTACAGTTATTAAGACCTTGTCAACAATCAAGCTGAAGCATTAACAGCAGCAAAAAGAAAATGGCTAAAACCCCCACATATTCCCCTTGTAAATAACATGTCGTCTTCTCTACAATAAGGAGAAGAGGGTGAGGGGAAGCACTCCACGCTTCCGAGATCGACATTTCTTTTTCTTAAATCTGTACACCTGGAAAGCAGCTGATTAATAATTTAACATTTGGTGCACATAACTATGTTAGCAAAGAAAGTACATACAAGCATATAACCCATAAACCCCATTCACTGACTTAGTTTCAAGTACGCTAATTCCCTGTGTATGAAGTCCAAAAAGCTTACCTTGTACACGGTATAGCTCACTCTAAGCTCTCAGTAGCTTTGCCTTGAGAGTATATAGAGCTGTAGCCCCTCCTACAAAGCAAACTGCAAACAGTTCCCTGCCGATGGGAAACTCCTATTTCTTAAACAAATAAAAACCAATTAGGTCTGTTTGGTCACTTCTCACCTACAGAAAATAAATTCCTGACTAATGCTGACCATGTACAAATGTAAGATTCATGAGAGGTCATGATCATGGGCAGCGTCTGTGCCAGCAGAAAACTGTATGCTTCCTATTTTCATTGTTTGGCAACCTGCTAGTTAAAAATAATTGGAACGGCTGAAAAGTTCCCATGATTTAAAAAAATACTGTGATAGCAATCAAAATTTTATTTTAATATTTTATGAGTTTTTACTTTTAACAGATGGCTGCTTTACATAAGTTACATCAACTAATCCAGCTTGAATCCTTCATAAGCTTCCTTCTCTTCCTTACTGATAGGGGATATTCCTTCAGGATGCTTTTTCTGCTGAATTTCATTCCTGGACATAGAAGGTTTTTTTCTGTTTCTGTCAAAAACATTTCCCTGAATTTGGCCTGTTGAAAACGCACGCCAAAGACAACTGTAGGAGACAGTGAATGAAGAGCGGCATCGGAAGACAAACTGCCCTCTGTACTCCTGACTGCGTTCTTCTGATAACGCTGTTGACTTCAGAAAGTCAATACAGCACTAACTCGCATGCACCATCCTGCCTGTCTAATCTAGCTGGTTAATAGTGTTGTAGACATCACCCGTAGGCAAGGTCAGTGTGCTATATAGAAATCTGCTGAATCACCCTGAACGTAACTGAGCTGGGATATTCTTCTTGTATTACACAGGGAAGTTGCATGAATTGTAGTCCATCAAACAAGAAAATGAGTTGTTACTGTACAAGGCGCTCTCTCCTTCAGGTCCTTCCTCTAGGTGTAGTTTGCTGCTATGTAGCTGAAAATGATCCTCATCCCATCAGTCTCCACCACGGGTACCTGTTAGACCAATGTGTCCCATGCTTGACAATAAAATAAGCTTAATTATTTATTTAGAGCTAGAACCACAGAGGGACAAGGCATCAAAACCGTCAGCATTGCAACGTCTTGTCTTTTAGGAGATGCTTAGTCTTCTGGTTCGGGCTCTTTTCTTTCTTATTTCCCTCTGTCCCCTTCTTACACCTGGGGAGGCTCTTCTCTCCAGCCTCGGAAAGCCTGCAGCGGGCCTCAGTCACCTACGCAGAGGTGTCCACGCCGCTGTGCCTGTTCCAGGGCATCCGCTAGCCTCCAGCTGCTGCTCCAGAGAGCCCGGCTCTGCGGCGTGTGCCACGGCACGAGGGCGAGCCCTGCAGCGGTGTCGCGGAGTGCCCCAGCTGTCTGTGCTAACTGCAGCAGAAGCCCACTCTTGATATCGCTCTAGAAGCACAAGCTGCCCACATTTTGTTTTCTGTTAACAACCAGCCCAAACTAATTTGTTCATATTTTATAATAAAATGGAACTCTGCATAAGAATATTTTATTCGCTTGCTGAGAAGTGACTGCTTTCCCCTCTAGGCTTCTGGGAATCCTGACTTTTGCTGTTAGCCCAGGTTTTTTTAAGAGTAAAAGGTCAAACCACTGGAAACGGCGCTTCCGGCATTGTTGGACAGACATGACTTACAACCGAGAATTTAGGATAATGTGGGACATTGAAGCTTCCCCTTCATAGACATGTGCACCAAGGTGCGTGTGGTAGTGTTTCACACATCCAAAGTCACTCTTAGGTTGCTTGGCTGGATTAATCATTTCTAGGCCTGGCCATGATAAGCTCTAGGAGATATCCCAGGTCTAGTGACTACTCCTGCAAGGACTTGACATCCACTGTGTCAGGACTGCAAGGTAAGAAAACATGAGTCCAAGCATGAAAGTTAATCACAGTGTAGACAACTTGGGAAAACTCATCTCACCTAACTTTGCAGACACCTACATCTAGTCTAGCTGTCTAGTCTCCTTTAAATAGATCTAAATTCAGGCCTAAATTCAGGAGGAATCCCCCACCATGTGCTTTAGCTACAGCTGGTATCCAAGCTACTCGAAAGGATGCTCTCTCAACTGAGGCAGTTAAAAGTTTAGATGAAGCCAGTCCCTTCAACCTTGCCTTAGGGGCAGGGGAGAGGATCAGAAGTCTTCAGAGGGTGATTTATCCCATCACTGACGTTTCTTGCCCTATCAGACGTATCCGTCAAGATTTTAGGCAAGTCCTCTTCAACACAGTTACTAGTCTAATTAAAAGTGAAAAATACAATGCAGTCGGTCTCCTAACTTAACAGGGCTTTTGGAAATGTCACTTCACAGAGCTTGTAAAGCATTTTGGAAAATGCTATAGAGTGTCATTTTTGTCTTGCATGCCTGAAGGCATCTGATCTCTTAAGAACATCCAGGTTCAGATTGACCATCCAGGAGTTAAAACCAGGGGAAATGTCAAAGACACCCTAATAACTTAGGAGTGAATATTCACCCCAGCTGCTGCTGTTGCACACCACCTTGTTTCCATTTAGCCTTTTCCTTTAAAACAGTAAGGTATAAATATTCTTAGGGGTTTTTTTATATTGTTTTTTTCAGACATGATACTGATTTCCTGACAAAGCATTGGAAAATGTTTTGTGTTGTCAGGCTTTGTGAACTTTCCTCCCTATATAAAACATACCAGAATTATGTTAATTTACGTTGGAGCTATGTTCCAAATGATGAGCCAATATTTAAAATGTACTTGCAAGGGAAATAGGTGCACACACAAAAACTGTTGTGCCTTATTGTGTTAGCAGGGGGAACAGGGACTGTAGAGAAGGGAGCCTCATCTGTGGCTAATGAGCCCTGCTGGGATATACCCAGTCCTGCCTTGCTGCAGAAATAAAGTGCAGCTCCGGTGTTTCATATTATTTAAAAAAAAGGTTCCATTTGTTATTGTTTTTCCAAAGTGGCGCTGCCGGTGTTCAGCTCCCATGTTATGTCCCGTGAAACGTTTCTCCACACCGAATTACACGCTCCGAACCCGGCAGGGTAAGCGCGCGATGTAACCGTCTTATAAACCCAGGACTCTGTTTACGAAAGATAGCCTTGGAGAGGGAAGAGAGAAATTAGAAGAAAGAAAATGTCCTTTTCTCCAGTGAGCCTCATGCTGACTTAACACTTGGCCTCAGGTATGTGAAGGGCATTAGGTGTTTTCCCAACCATTTTGAAGAGCAAGTGGGTTACCTGGAAGCCGGCAGGTGTTCTCAGTGCTACCGAGCTTGAATTTTTTTCACTATGATGTATTTTTGCCAGCAGTGCCTTACATGACAGTTTGAATAACAAATGCGAGACCTTGCCTAAGCAAAACCAAAACAACTCTGTGATGTTCAGTGAAAATTAGTGACCGTCTTTCTTTGAGTAACATCGGCAGCTCTTGCCACCTCCGTGTGAGGCAGAGAAAGGGAAGGTTGTGAATGGGGTGCCACCTGCTCACCATTGCTTTCAGAGCTCTCTCTCCACAGAACAGCATGTTAAGCGTTCAGATTTCCTTCTAGTTCCCTCTCGTTGGCTGCCTTTCTCTTTCTCTCCCCTGCTTAGGCTGTAATCTTAGTTCGTGTCTTTTTGGCAAATTCCAAACTGTCTCACCTGTGATTATTCCCTGTTTTCCCCTCCACACTTCCAGCCCCTGGACCTTTCTCCTTTCCGGATGTGATTCTCTCCCCATGGAGGCAGTCAGTATGTGAGAACAGAAAGTAGCATGCCATTGACAGGCAGGCAGTATCAGGACTTCCAAGAGCATTTCACACCTGAAAACTTTCTCTTTAGCATCTTTCCTCTTCCTCAGCTTTCATTCAGCCAGCACAAAAAGGATCCTAATATTGATAAAATTCAAGGGTTGCTTAGATCACTGCTAGTGATGATTTCAGGCGACTCCTCTCTGAAACCAGGGTTAAGGGATTAACTTCCGCTGCAAGTATCCCTCCAAGCCCACTCACGCAATAACATGATACAAACCAGCATGACTCCACTCTTAAGGTCACCTATGACCTAATGTGAAGGTGCATTGACCATTTCAGCACCCGACCCGCAGGTCCTCACTACCCTCGAGGGACAGATGCCAGCCACTTAGCTCTGCTAGCTGTTCCTCCAGCAGCTGTTGGGAATTTAAGAGCGGAAAATCGATGGGAAATGCCACTTCTGTTTCGAAAGCTGAGGTGGGCATGGAAAGGAAGACTTACACACCACGTACCAGAAGTCTGTATTTATCTGCCTTCTCTCGACAGTGACCTCCAGCCCTCTTGCTCCGTGGAGCCTGGAACGTGCCGTATGGCTTGTCAAACTGCCTGTGCTCTCTGCCCTTGCAGTTGAAGCCAATGTATGTCCTGTACCAGTGGGAAATGCAATTGTTTTTAACAGGTTTTTTGTACCTCTTACAGGGTTAAGCTGCAAATAGGGTTGGCTAACATTTTTCCAGCACCCTTATTTTCAGAAAATTTACTCTCTTGTTTAGCTTGCCTAAGAGCTTGACAACACTAAGGGACGCACTTTTTTTTTTTTAAAAAATACTGGTTACAAAAGTAATAAAATTTTACAGGAGGGCCCTACCTTACCCACACGTGAATAACTCACATAAGGATATTTTCTACTTCAATTCTATTTATGCTTAAAGCATAAAGGTGCACTTGAGTACACAGTTCGCTGGCACTCACTAGTTGAGTTACACGCATAAGCACACGCTTGCCCTCAGATGAACAAAGATGAGTTTCAGTGTTTGCAGGTCATAGCCAAAAAGCTACACGATAGTATCAGACATAGTAGTGAAAGAGTAAGTTGCCTCTGACAAAATGCAGAGCATATTCAGTTAAACCCCCCACTTCATCTAGTTGCATCTTAACAGAAATGAATAATTAATTGTCCTTTTGTAGTCTGCTGTGTGGGAGAGGTGTGGGGGAATGCTGGAGAGTGAGCAGTTTGAAAAGGGAGTTCGTTCTTCTGTTTTCTCCCTACCAGGTTCATTTTCCAATATTTTTCTCTAAATTTCCCTTTTTCTACACTTTTGTCATGGCAATATTAAGCATCAGGTTTGGATACTGACATTTGCTGGAAGAAAGTTTCCTTCTATGCAGATGCTGCTGTGCCGCATCAGGCCCCTTCACAAGGCAGTTGTAAACGTATATAAGCCCTAATTTTTTTTGTTTTAAAAATCAATAGAAGCTGAACCTCTGTTGCTCTGTGTTCTGTCCTACAGCTGTAGAAATAAACCACCTCTGCCTTACCTGAGTCGGCAAAACAGATTGCATGATTCTTCCACAATGTTTCATTCTCAAGAGATAATATATTTGTAACCTGCATGTGAAATGCTGGTAAGATCATACACAAGGTTTGAAATAATTGACTTATGAAGAAAAATAATCAGTTTTGCACGGAAAACTTTGCAGAGAGATCTTAAAAAATCCAGTTCCCCCACAGGCCTTAATTTAAAGATGGTGACATTGCCTACATTTTGACCTTTTACAGGTGTGTAAGCAAGTGATGTACCAACCAGCTCACAGTAATTCCACTTTCACGTTCAAAGCCCACCCTGTTGCTCCACACGGAGAGGCAGCAGCCATGCGGATTGCATGGAGACGTACCTCCCTGCGGTAGCAGCTCCTAGGGAGGTGGCACCCCTGGTATGCAGGTATGCAGTGGCTTTCTTCTTGGGGATAGCACAGAGGTGCCCAGTGACACAAGGTGACAGGACGCAGCTCAGCACCGCAGCCACGCGGGCAGTTTGCCTATGGCATTGCCAACTGTTGACAAGTAAGTTCAGGTACTTTTCCTGCAAAATCCAGAAGGCTGGATTTTACAGGAAAAAGCAACTTCTTCCAGCAACCGCTCGAGACCTGCTGCTTTCACTTACTAGGGAACCAGGAGGAGACAAAGCACCAACAGTGCGGGTGAGGCAGGGAGGCTGCCATCACAAAGCTGAGCATGTGGCTGGCCTGGGGAATCACAGCTCAGCGCGCCTAGTGAGGGTGAGGCAGGCCAGCACACATCCCCCGTGCTGGCACGCCAGCTAAGTGAGGAGCCATCTCCAGAGGAGATCTTTCCATCTTCACCTCCTGTGACTCCCAGAGGGTTAGGCAGTCACCACCACACAGGACTGACAGTCTTATGGAACAAGGTGCTGACGCCAGCCACAACAGCTACCCCTGCTGTGCCCAGCGGCTCAGTATTTGGAGCAGAGATCCAGGGTGAAAGCAGTGCAGGTCCATTCCTCCCTTCAGCCTGAGCTGACCCTGATATTAGACCTAGGAGTCCTCTGGGTGGCACGTTCTTCATTGCTCACATTGCACCAAAGACACTTTCCAAGAAACCTGAAATAGTTTTTTAGGATAGAGGTAATGAGCATGACGCACTAAATGATTAGTGAACTTACCTGCAAGAGGAGAGATTGCCAAGAGAAATTTGGGCAACTTTATTACACCTTTAATGCAGCTGAGCTGTCCTAGCCATGAAACCTGCGCTTGCTCTTGTGACCCCACTCCTCCCTTCCCTGTTGCCACTCTGTGAGTCGCCTACGCCATTGCAGAGAGGCTTCACTGGGAGGAGCTGTGGCCGCCTTGGTGCCACTGGTCCCAGCACATTGCCACAAGGGCGGGGGGTGCCCCACAGTGCCACCCAAGCAGCAGCACCCCTAGGCTGCCCACATTTCACTCTGTGCAAAGCGGCAGCTCAGGCTCAAGTTTTTTCCCTTTGGAGTTCTCTGAAGATCACATCAAACACGAGGCAGTGCCAGGGCACGGCTGCTGCAAGACGCCATCTGTGTTCCGGAATGGACAGCAGCTGGCTCAGGGGTTATCGGTCTGTGCCCGCTGCTCTCGCCCACATGGCTCCCGGCCGCAGTCCATCCACACCAGGGCCCAGCTGCAACAGGCCGTTCGGATGTGGTTAACCAGCTTTGGGTAATAAGAGAGTTTAATAGCGGGTGCGTGGCCTCAGAGCCAGGCAACGGAGCCTGGTCCTCCTTCTTTTACCAGGACAAAGATGTAGCTGTCCGTTGGTGTCCAGAACTGGAGCTAGGAAGCAGCTGAGAGTCCCCCAAAATGGCAGCCGTGTGCACAGAAAGAAGCATGAACAAATATTGAACCTGAGTGATCGTCTGTTTGAGGATGTGGCTCTGCCCTTCCCATCCTGTGAAGAGGTTCATCACGTGAACAGGTGCACAAGCTCTAATGCACTGGGAACAATGAACTAAGGTGCCTGGAAGAATCACATTAAAAAGGCAGAGGAAGAAAATAAGGGAGCATTATAAAAGCTGGTTTGTAGGCAAGACCTGCGAAGTGTGAGAAACCAGTGAGATTTGGCTGTGGTAACAACAGATGAAATTAATACTAAATTAGAAGTTTCACTCACACAATACTGTAAAAATAATGCAATATAAGTACTTACCAAAACTGCTCTTGAAACAAGTCTACGTCTTTAAAGGACAAGTGATTCAGTGAGTCTTCCTCTCTTTCTTCTCTTCCATAACTCTTATTCTGAAGCCTATTTTCATCCAGAATATATCTTCTTCAACAAGTTACATTCTGACAATACTGACATTGCATCAGTCATTTTCCAAATCAATGAATCCCCTACCCTAACAATAGTTCTTTGCTTCCAATACTCCTTTGTTTTCATGGGTTGCCAAGCATTTGGTAACAATAAAGAGAAATCTGCTGTTACATTGCCAGAGTAATCAGAATGCTTTATTTGTTTTTTGGGGTTTTTTTTTGTTTTGTTTTTTTTTACCATTGATTTGAACTACAACAATACTAATTTACTGAGGTTCCTCCTTCCTTTGGTTTGGGGTTTGGGTTTTGGTTTTGTTTGTTGGGGATTTTTTCAGTATTTTGGGTCTCACTGAAGGTAGCAAGGCATTCATTTCTTAAAAATCTTCAACACAGTTTCTACATAACGTTCGTCTGGTGGGGGTTTCCTTGGGCTGCCAGGCTGCAGGAACTTCTTAATTGTAGGCATATTGCTCATTCTTATTTTAAAAGCCTAAAAAAATAAAAACAGAGTAAGAGAGAAGTTCCAGCTGCTCCAGTAACAAACAGAACAACTGCTTCCCCCTGCTGCTAGAAGAGATCCAGACATTCGGTCACATCTCATGCTACCTACACGGTCTCCTGTCCAACAGAGGCAGAACCCAGCTGCTGCAAAAAGCCTGTTCTTACCAACGAAGGCAGTACTGGAGCAGGCAATATCTAAATCTCTGCTGCCTGAAAGAAACTGAAGGCAAAAATTCACTATCTGGAAGCACCAAGGGATAGTTTTGGAGGTACAAATACACTAGCACAGCTCGTGACCTTTTTCTTTTCATTGCTGGTTCTGATGGTGCAAACTACTGTGTAGGCAAACCACGCTATACATTAACACGATTTCCATTTTTACTACATTATCTGAGTATCTGAGCTCCATTTGCATCTAGCATGGCCACTGTCATCCCACCGTCCCAGCATTTCTAGGACTGCGTGGGTGAAGGTGCAATGAGTGGAAGCATCCTTGGCTCAACTCACTCGCCCAGTAGAGGCTTCTCATACTGTGTTGTAGCCTACAGTAGCCAAAATATCTACATAGGGGTGGTGGATATAACAGCCCCTGGGGGAGGCCTAGTCCCTTCTGGAGCAGAGGCTGGAGGCCAGGACTAGGATTAGGGAAGGGCTGGGCGTCTCAGGTGGCAAGAGATGCCTGCGTTAAGGCAACTGACTCTAGGATCCTGAGACATCTCATTGTACAGACAGTCAGAGAGGACTCACTGATGCAAACTGCAAGCAGCTGGAGACCCCGCAGTTAGCTGAGCAATCTTAGATACCCAAGAACCTCTTCTAACAATGGGGCTAGTGGAGAGGAGCTTCACAGAGCGACAGCCAGTTCTTGCTGGCAGATGTATGAACATAATCTGCTCTTCCTTACGGGCACTGGAAGGATAAGGGGGAAATACAAGAAGGAGCAAGAAAAGTAAAAACAGTGAAATACGTAACCACCAAATTTAGAAACTTTTTCCCTTCTGGCAGTGAAGGAATCCCTCCATAACTTAAGGCAAGGCTTCAGCAGAACTGTGCCCATGCCTAGTGGCTAAGTAACTTGCTAGAAAATGGGTGCTAGAAGCAAGAATTACCTGAGGCTGCAAAACTGCATATGGGATAAAATCTGACACGTTACTGCCCACTTTGTGGCTGAAGTGCCTCATTCTGTCATGCTAAATTCAGGCTTAAACTGTTGGGGCTGAGATTTAAAAATTTTTTAAAAACTAATTAAAACAAACAAACAAACAAAAACATCAAAGCCCTTTTCCTCATCAGTTCCAAGCAGAAAACCTAACTGTGACAGTCTGATGCTGAACTGTTTCTTTTGTTAATGGGAATAAAGCCAAAGTCTTTGAGTGCACCCCTCAAATTAACAGTTTGTAAGCACAAGGCAGCATGACCTCAAGCCTTGCGTCCTCAACTCAAATTTGCGTTGCCTACACTGCTTTATTACAGGCATATGGGAGGACTACCGAACACTATCTGCTTTTTTCCAGTCACAGACTACTTGGGTCCACTGTACCTCAACTCTTAGCGACTCCTGCAGCTCGTGCCCCAGGCTTGCCCATGGGCTGTGCTCTCTAGCATGCTGCATGCCTGGAGACTTCTGATTTCTGGTCAAGTCTCACAGCAGAAGAGCCTCACTTCTGCTTGGTTTCAGACTTTGTACATGGCACAAAGGCAGAGAATTCATCCTTGATTTTATTGAGTTGATTATTGAAAGAAAATGGTGGCTTAATGCTAAGGCTTGAGTCTCAAGTCATACTGTAGAAGGCAGAAGTGAAGTGAGGTTACTGGGATCCCAAAATTTTAATACCAGCCAGTACAGAAAATGGCACACTGTACCTTGTAGTAACGTGTCAACCTGTATCACAGACTTAATTTGTTATCTGGTATTAGATAGCATCTACTAGCAGGAAGCAGGAAAATGAAAACAGGGCAGCTTAGATAAGTGATGCCCTTGGGATGACATGAATTTATTGCTATTGAGGAGGCATACGCCACTCAAAGAGGGATAGGCATACCTGAACAGGAGCACAGTGTCTTACAACAAACCAGCTAAATCAGTTCCCTCTTGTGCTTCATGTTAAGCAGCCATACGATAGTGACAGTTCCTGGAAGATCCCACACTCCTGATTTACACAGCATGGAGCGATGATCACTTCAGGATTGCCCTCTAGCTCCTGAAGACAGGCGTGCTCAATAACAAAATTACCTGCAACTGCGGAAACCCCAACAGCACAGCAGGTATTTTCTCCTCCACAGCTAAAATGGCTTCAATTAGCTGAACATCTGCCCAGCTGAATTTGTTGCCCACGAGAAAGTCTTGGCCATGCTGTTTCAATACCTGTAGAATACAAGAGAACGTGGGCTGCAGATGAGAATGGGATGTATGATGCCTGGCAGCTAAACCCCACAGCACAGCTGTAGAGCTGAGCAGCGATTATATCTGAAATTTCAGGGTGGAGTTTTCAGCTGGAAGCTGGGAGCCTAAATCACTTCATTATTGCTGGGAAAAAATCTGAACTCTTGTAGTACACAGACTACAAACTTTGGTCACTCGGTAATGATGAATGATGATAGGCACTGGGAACAGGGACAAAACCACGTGCTTAAGTAGGCTAGTAACAGTCATAGAATTAGAAACAGGAATAATGGAGGAACTAAAGAGTAACTTGGAGCATTTATAAAACTGCCATTTAGATATTTCATTTAAAGTTATGTCCAATGTTGGTACCAGGAAGGAAACTTAGAAATGCAGAATTACGATAGCTAACCAAAGAAAGTCCCTGCCTTTGGGAATAAGTTACTATAGTCATAAGAACTTCTAGGACGTTCAGCCTTTATTATTGTTTTCCATCAAAACTAGATGAACGTTACAAGAGTGAGAAATGTTGCCAGATGCCTGAGTCATACGGGTTTCGTTTGTTGTTTTCCAGAGCGGGATGCGCAGAAATCTACGACTGTTGTTTTACTAAAGTGCTCCTAATCTCTCTACCTGATTTATTTGCAAGGGATTTTTGCATTCTTCTAATGAAAAGACAGATGTGCTCTAAACAAACACAAGTGTGGCACTATCCTCTCAAGGAAAAAAGAAAACATATGTGCTCGCTTTTACTTTAGTGAAAGTTTTGCTGTATAGCTGAGAACATATTGCTTTGTTCACTTTGTAGGTGTTCGGGTACCACAGCCCTGACAACACAAGCCAATAAAGAGAGAAAACGTGCTGCTGTATTTCCTCGTCTTTGAGAGCACCACGAAAGCTGAGGATTTGGAACTGGCCTGCACTATAAATGTGTTCTTATTTTGGGGAAATTTTATGATAATTGTAAATACAAGTTTTATAGGCACACCCTCACTGTCACTTACCTTTTCAAAGACTGGGAAGTACCTGTTTGTTGCCCTCTCCTTAACTGAGTCAAGATTTTTCTCCTTTGCTTCAGGTGGAGAGAAAGGAAACATCAAAAGCATTTGCATCAGATCTGTTATTCCTTCCACATACATGTCAATCCTGTTGGTGGGGGGAGACAGTAGAAAAGAGCACAGAAGTTATTTCATCTGTTTTCCAATTAACTAAGGCAACTTACAGGAATTTTATATCACCACCATAGTGCCAATTTTCACAGCCAAAACTAAACATAAACTAAAGCTAAGTGTTTTTTCAAAGGACTAAAAGCCTGTTTCTGTTCAGCAGCATGTCAGAAGCAGCGGCTAAAACCAAAGCAAAGGCCAGAGTCCTTGCTTTTTATTGTGTTAGCCTTTCTACTGGGTTTACAGGGTTGAATTCGTTACATGTAATGCAGCTATCAAATAACAGAATGCTCGTTAAGTGAAAGGAGTTGTTACGGTACAGGGCTCTCTCCTTCAGGTCTTTCCCATAGAGGTTGTATTTCCCTGCTATGTAGCTGAGGATGGCTCTGGTCTGCACCATCTTCATCCCATCGATCTCAACGAGGGGCACTTGCTGGAACAGCAGGACACCATCTAGAGTGGAAAGTTGAGGGAAAAGCTTGTTAATTCCTCCTAGGCTGCTAGCTTTAGAGGAGAGCGAGACACCAAGCACATTTCTTCTGCAGTGTAGGAGACCACTGCTGTCTTGCCCAAACGGCAGGACTCCATGCACTAAACCAGCATTGTGGGAAAGATCAAATATTGACTGATCTGCATCACGCTTTTGTGGCTGGGTCGCCACTGCTGCAGCTGGGCCCCTTGCTTTGCAACACTGCCAGAGCTTCATGCCTGATGGGAGCTGGCAGCGCCTGCGCCTTTGCGCTTCTGGACCCTGCCTCACGCTGGCAGAAAAAGCCTGAACCAGCACTTTCAACCCAAGGGATCAAAGGAGAATGAAGATCTGTGATAAATCTGAACTTCGGGGGAAAAAAAAAAATCTAATTATTTTGAGTGCAGATCAGTTCCCTGTCAGGGACGTATACACGAGTAGAAAGAATGAGAGGGGTAGTACCGCAGCAAGACTGAGCTACTGAGCTAAAGGAAGAGCTCAGGCCACTTTAAACATCCTGAAGCTACAGAGTTAGAGGCAGGGACGGCGGCAGCAGCTGCTGTTGAAGTATGTTTTACACAGTCCCTCCAGGGACAAGAGTTTAAGAGTCCCCATAGATCTGCATTACAGGCCTATCCTCAGCGTCGTTCCACAACAATTTAAGCCTATTTAGATACGTCTGTGTTGTCCGTTCTCTCCTGGTGCTGGTAAGAGCATTTGTCTGAGCCTTCAGTGAGGCAGCTCTGACAGCAAAGCTGAGAGAGATTCAGCATAGCAAAGTCAGTCTTTTCTAGACCGCTTTTCTGCTGGACTAATTCACTGTCTTTGGAGACACTCCCTCCTCCCTTTACACATTAAGGGCATCCAGAGAACAAGCCCGCCCTGTTAAAATCACAGCAAAATTCCAAATCCAACTGGGCAGCTGCCACTTTGCATTGCTCAAAGTTAATCATTTATTTTAATTGCTCAATTTAATCCGTTCAGTGCATCCTTCTTTCAGGTATAAGAGTTCATTTTAACAGGCACGTCTGTTTGCTTTTTGATCCACAGAGTTATTAAAATACTTTGCTAGTCTAGAATTAATAAACATTCTTCACTCATTCTATATTATTAATTTATAGTTTAAATTCAAAGAGTAGTTCTCTCTGCAGCAACAAATAGCCTGTGTTTTTTCCTTGTAAACATTCAAAGATGGTGCGTCTTCATGTCTTTCCAGAACACAGCTCTGCAGCTCAAGGAGGAATTACTACTCGGTACCTATCTAGCAGAAACGCAGTAGAACGGGAAAGCTAACAGCTCTGCAAGGATATTTTTCAGCAGAAAGATGTGAAGCAAAAAAAAAAAAATCTGACTTTCTGCCCCCTGACAAAAAGTGATGTAGCAAATGTGAGTGAACTGAATGCACGGTTTGCTTCTTATCTACAGAGAAGAGGCATTTCTCTCTTACAACCGGTAGTAGACTGCTTCTCCTCGCCTTGCAGTGAGAGCTATGTCACATAACCACTGCATAGAGTACGTGCGCAGGATTGAAAGCAGTTTGCCAGTCGTTTTGTGGATTGGATCGTGCTGTCGGAAGGCGGTCTGTGGAGCATACATTAAAAGACAATCATCTAGACCTACTATTGGTCACAGACCAGCAGAGCTTGTTGATACCCAGGTAGCACCTTGGGCAACCTGTGGCTGCAGAGACTGAGCCAAGCTAGTCGTCTCTCAGGCCAAAGGCTACAGGCCTGGCCAGGCCGATGCTATTTAGCTCTCTCGGCCTCCAAAGCAGCTGTCTGTCGGCCAGGTGCCTGTTGGGAACAGCCCCCGCCTAGGCTCCACCCCGGGGCGCTGCTGGGGCATTGCTTAAAGGATCATCAGCTGGCATGGGCCAAAGTCACGCCTGGACTGTCCCAACAACGTGGTGGTGCCTAAGCACAGGATACCCTGGCAAACAGCCTGTTGGCAGGGAGAGAAAAAAAATTGGAGGAAGAGGTAGCGTGGGATTACTTGTGTTCAGTCCTGCCCTGCATGACTGGCAGTATTCCAGGGGCGCCTTTATCAGGATGACTAACCAGTTTGTCTTTCTTCAACCCACTGTATTAAACCCCAGCTGCTTCTTTGTGTTCTAACCCTCCTAAGCTCAATATATATACATAAAAGCCCTTGATCTTCTTTATAAAACTTCCCTATCCTTTTCATCACCATTTTATTCTTCTCTCTGGATATGGATAAGCTTGGACACTGTATCCAGGATTGTGCCACTCTGTTTGGATTAATTAGTCCTGTGAAGCAAATTCAGATTTGGGCTTTCTGTACCTGAGCTATCATATTTAGAGCTATAACTGGTGTCTTCACGCTGCACTTACCTCTCACGTTTTCAGATTCCCAGCCAGCTGGACCTGCAAATTTAATTCTGATCTTCTTGATACCGCTTCTTTTTTTCTTATTTTTAGTCATTTTAGTTTTCCTGTCAGAATTTCTTTAAACACAGCCTCTCCTTTCTGAGCAAGCAGCCAGAATGCAGCCAAGCCCTCTTCCAAGTCCCCTAGTACGTCTTGGCAAGCTCAGCCTGCTGCAAGGTTTCTCTTACGTGTCTTGGGCAGCAGGTAAACTGTGGGGAAGGTGCACTCTGTAGCGCTCCTCACAGTCCCAACTCCTTCCCCACCCTGGGAGCAAGGTCTTCTCCTTCCAGGGTGGCTGCAGAGGGGTTCACCGCTGGTTTTCATCTAGCCAGATGTCAAGGGCAGTGGCTGGGGGTATGGTGTTTGGGAAGTGGTCTCACTCCCAAGGTTGACATGAAGCTTTCGTGGCTTGCTGCTTTGACCATGTCAGACTTTCCGCAGGTCTCCCCGCTGGCTCCCTGTTTTTTAACTGGGGGAAGCTTCATGGCTCAGGCTTGTCCTTCTTAGGACTGTCACTAGTGTGTTTGCACAGAGCCTAGCACAAAGGAAAACTGTCTTTCCTGGAAAATTTGGTGCCATGCTGGCCTTTCATTGAGAGGCTTATCTCACTGAGGTTCAGAACCAACATGCAGGTACATCTGCACTAGCCAACTCAACAACAGCTCAGGCCAGCTGGCACAGACTGGCCACATTCATTCTATTCAGTTCTCTCTGCCTGTAGCCCGTGGTGGTCATACCTAAATGACATCCTGGAAATGGCCCTCGGTCTGGGACAACTCCCAAAAGATGCCTAGGAACTGCTTCAGGGAGTGCTATTTGCCCTGGACCAAAAATGTGCCAGGAACCATGCTAATAGTTCAACAGCACAGATAATAGGAATGTTTGCTACCCCTGTTTAATGCACTACAATAAACACAGTCACAGAAGCTATGGCTTTTAGCCTGTAGGAGCTGTTTGGCACTGGAAAGAAGAGGTTACTCAAAACTAGCATATCAGTATTCTAGGTGTGCACCTAGAAGTTTGCACTGGTTTAAATAAACTAATTTTAAACCATTAATTTAGCTAAATTGGAGCAATTTTTTGAGGGACTAAGCCTCAGGCGTCAGGATTCTTACCTTTGATTAACTTTTCATACTGCTCTCTTGTTTCCAAAAAAATTTCTTCAAACTGGAAAGGAAGAGAGAATAGTGTTACATTGCTGTATTTGAGCATTTTTCTGCTGTGACTGCACATAACCATGCGCAAAACGACTGAACCAAACGAAAGATCATGGGCCAGATCTTCAACTGCGCTGTTTGGCCGCAGATGTCCTGAGGATCCCACACGCGTGCTCACAGCTGGGGAGGAGCAGAAGGGCTTGGCCGCTTCTGCCTCAGGCCACCAATTCAGAAATAACCCAAGTGCAGGTAGAAACAGAGTACGGACCTACGGAGGAAGACAGGTTGCAGCCAGTGCCAAGGGAAGCACAAGGTAAATCAACAATTTCTAAGCCCACCCCAGGGCATGTAAGTCAACAACACTCTTTTGTTTACACACCTTGTAACTGCAAACTAAATAAGACCGAGTTAAGGTGGTTTTGCAGGGCTGGAAAACTCAGATTAATTAATGCCTTTAAATATGATTTGACCCATTATGATTAATTGATACTAGCTCTAATAAACTCCAAGCTCCACTGAGTTTGCATCCCAAATATTAACCACCAAACAAGGCAGTTACAAACGTGCAGTGCCACTGGCCAAATGAATTTAGCCACCCTCTTGCAGCAGTTTATCCTCCATGTGCGTGTTACATTGTACCTTACTGAGGCCTGTTGAAAACACCAGTCTGGAACACTGTAGCGAGTACCCACTCACCTCCACGCCGGCTGCTGCCAACAGCCATCGTACGGGCTCCATTCGCCCCCTTCCATTACAGTAGGTAAGCCTGGGCTTCCCCGACATGCTTCTGAGCTCCTGGTGCCCTGAAAAGTATTAAGCAGAAACCAGCATCTCATCAAACTGGTGTAAGTACCATTATTTTGAGGGGAGAGAGTGCCTTTTGTTCTCACTATGCCTGTTGAAGTCTAAACGTCATCTGGTTTAAAAAATAAAATGAGAGATGGACCAGTGCCACCACACAGCCTCTGCTAGGAAAGGAAAGATGGGCAGATCTGTAAAGCCTTCCCCAGTGCTATTGGGGAGGTTTGGTATGATTATAAGCAAACACAGACACGTTTAAACAAGTGTTATAGGGGGAATCTTGCTGCATTTTAAGGCAGTTATACAAAGCCACTGAACATCCTGCCGCATGCTCAGGGTACAGCCTGTTTCCTTGCTGCTTATGGCAGCCTTGAGGTGTCCCTCAGAGGCAGCTCTGGAACCTAGCTGCATTGGCTTTGGGTCCCCCCCAGAAGCATCCCCCCCCATCGCAGGCTCTCTGAAGCTTGCTGTGACTGCACCTCTCCCTGCACCGTGAGCAAGAGAGCGCATGGCAGAGGCAGCACATCTGTGTTGTTTCACACGTAGGGACATCCAGCTGGACTATTTGTTCTGACGCTTGAGTATAAGTGTTTGCAAATCCAGGCCTTAATTTCTCTGTGCGTCATTGCCCTAATTACTAAAAAAATGGGAGTAGCATTCCCCCTTCACAAAGATGTTAGTATCATACACTAATGATAGGGAGGAAAAAAGCTTAAAAATGGGTGTCCTAATCATGTCCTAATGGCTCAGAAACCAGAGCAGAGTGCCTGATTTTAAAACATAATTTTACAGGCGATTCCTGTTTTCTCAGAGCTGAAAGCCAAAGCTGCAACATTACGTGTGTCACACTTTGCATCCACAGGACATTTCCCACTCGAATCACTAGTGATGTGTTTTCTTCAAGTCGCAGTGCTTTGTAAGTGCACTTAAAGTACATTTGGAACATGTTTTGCCAAAACTTGATTTTAAAGAACAGTCAGATTGAGAGCTCTTCCTTGAGCAATTCTGGTAAGAAGCAAGTCTTGTTACTACAAAAAACAGGGATATTTTGGGTAATTTAGACAATATAATCCAAATACACATAAAGGAAAAAATTATCACCTCCAGTTTTAAAGTGCGAATAGCTGTTGCTAATTACAATGTTTTGCCCCTAAGACAGTGGGGTTTTCTAGTTTCTGTATGCTGTGTGACTAGCTTTCACTATATGGCAGTGCAGTGTCCCTGTGTAGTTCACAACAGCTACCTGGTGCCTCTTTCATTACCATACTTCTCAGGTAGACTGCACTATATCGTTTTAACACACATTGCCCCAGCTTGTAATGTGCAGAAACTTACAGTAAATAAGACTTTTTCTTTAGCTAAAAAAGCCAAAACCTGTGTCCTGATTTCAGCTGGGATGGAGTGAATTGTCTTCCTAGTGGCTTGTCGTGGTTTAACCCCAGCCAGCAACACAGCACCACGCAGCCGCTCACTCGCTCCCCCCCCCACCCAGTGGGAT
>JAVKLA010000017.1:4502863-4513214 GCA_034782735.1 Sagittarius serpentarius | reverse complement strand
GCCTCCCTGGGCTGCAGGGGCACAGCCTGCCTCACCAGGGTCTTCCCCAGGGGCTGCGGGGGAATCTCTGCTCCGGCAACTGGAGCACCTCCTGCCCCTCCTGCTGCACTGACCTGGGGGGCTGTGGAGTTGGTTCTCTCACATGTTCTCACTCCTCTTTCCAGCTGCAGTTTCTGAGCCCCAGCAACTTTTTTTTCCTTCCTTAAATCTGTTATCCCAGAGGCGCTACCACCGTTGCTGATGGGCTCGGCCTTGGCCAGCAGCGGGTCCGACTTGGAGCCGGCTGGCACTGGCTATATGGGATATAGGGAAAGCTTCTAACAGCTTTTCAAAGAAGCCGTCCCTGTAGCTCCCGCCCCGCTACCAAAACCTTGCCGCGCAAACCCGATACATTCTGACACAGAAAAAAAACCCTGTCTTTTTGGTAAAGTCTCCTCAATCTTTAGATCCACTGAATGTGTCTCCATTGACTATACAGGGACCTGACAGGTGTAGCTCACACACAGCCAGCCACATTTCAGTGCCTGGGTCTGGACCTGAGTCTTGCCCTGAGGGCTCAGTGTAGTTGCCCATTGTTATGTGTCTACTGATGCTTGAGATTCCCTAAAGGTGGGCAGATACAACCTTCAGCTTACTGGAGACAGGGCAACTTTTTCTACCTTAAATCAGTATACCTAATCATCCAGACTCTCAATGCCTTTTTGCATTTATTTGGGGAAAGGTACAGCTAACATAGGCAAGGCTCCCTCAGGACTTCACTCAGTTCCCCACTATTTTTCTAAACTTTTATTAAAAGATTTGCAGGATGTTTTGTTTAAAAAAATTGATCCATTTTCAATACACCCTGTTGATGATTTATCAGTAGCCAAGGAATCTTGTACAGCTGACACCTGTTCCTTACTGTTTCCCTTACCTGAAAAGGGCCATTGGGCCTCTCCACGTAAGTTACAATTTTTGTAAGAGAAGTGTAGAGGATCTGGGTTACATTCTCCAACAAGAGGAGCAGTGTTTATCTGAAAACCATATTAGAACCATTCAAAATCTTCCCTGACGAGTTACTAAAACCAAACGGAAGCCTTTTTAGGAGCTGTAGGATTCTGCCACCCCTGGATAGCTGCTTTCAAGGAAATGGCAAAATCCCCGATACCCATTATTGCTCAACATGCTGGAGAACCCATTCACTGGACAACAGACAAGACAGTCAAGTTTTTGAAGCAAGCTGCGTCTGCCCTGGGACTGCCAGACTACAGTAAACCATTTACCTTGTTTGTACAAGAAGGGCAAGGAAGAACCTCTGGGATGGTAACTAAGACGCTGAAGCCTGCTACTCTATTCCCTTCACCTGCAGAAGGAATTCTACATCATGACTACATAGTAACCACCCATGAAGCCAAAAAGACTCAAGAAGATTTAACACACCTGCCATTTCTAAATCCCAGTCTGGAACAGCCCGATGGCGGGTCCTCATATTATCTGGCCAGCAACCACGTTAACAGGTTATTCAGTAACTACTGCGAAGGAAGTAGTAGAGGCTTCACCACTCAGTCTGAAGCTGAGTGCACAAGGAGCTGAATTAATTGCATTAACAAAGGTCTATCAGCTGGCCAAAGAAAAGACTGCAAATATTTATGCCGTTTCTCAACAGGCATTTGGAGTATGCCATGCTACCTAGCAGTTACGGAAGCTGTGAGCATTTGTAACTTCTAGTGGAAGCAAAATATCAAATGCTCCACAAATTACTGAACGGTTAAAAGCTATACAATTGCCAGAGAAACTTGCTATCGTTCATCAGCCAGCCCATACCAGCGGAAGGACAAAAGAAGAGATAAGAAATAGTCTAACAGATATTGCCACTAAAGCCACAGCACAACAGCCGTACAAACCACCGGGCTTACAAGGAGTCCAACGGTGTGACCTGGTGCTGCTTGCTCCTGAAAAGATATGTTTGACTGTTCCTGCTGAAGAAATTGACTCTTGCAAAAGGTACAAGCAACCAAAGACTCCCAGGGAATAGGGAGAGCAGATATGGGAAAACCTTCCTATTTTACCTAAGCAATACCTGATTCCCATAGCAAAAAAGCATCACCATCCTGGGCATTTTGGGACTGCTGCACTAGCCCAGACACTGCTGAAGAATTGGTTCATGCCAGGAATTTATGCTGCAGCCAAATAAGTAACTATGTCTTGCATGCACTACCTTTAGCCTTAATTAATGTTTAGCAAAGACCTCAGCGCAGAATTTGTCTATATACAAATGTTTTTACTGCTTTTGTCTAAACTCCGAATCTCCATCCTACTTCCTAGTGAGCCTTAATGACATGCCTGTCCTGAATTTCTCTGAGGATGCTTCTCAGCAATGTAAGAACCATTTAAGAGGGAATGGCCTTTCAGAAACAGCATTATCCGCATTCGGTGTGAAGTGCCCTTTAGCCTTGGAGCCTCTGGGAGCAGAGTCCAGTGCACCGGATGGGCCAGCTTTCCCGCTCAAACCCAGAAGAAACCACCACCGTGCTAGAGGCTTGCCCTGTGTTCTCCCACCCACCTTTGCCTTCCCACGCTTTGACCCCTCAGCACTTTGATGGCTGCCTTGTTCAGCTCTGAACTGCACCGCAGGATTCATTTCCTGGTTAAAAACCGTCTTTCTCTTGCTTTCTCTCTCCTGCAGCTTCCAGCTGGTGAGTAACTATTGAGCCACGCTTAGTCTACCTGGCACACGAACTAAAGAGAGCAGAGAATTTACATTACCCCAGCAGACACCCTGATAAAGTCGGAAGCAGCTTCACTACACGTACTCGCTCAAACACTTTAAGAAAAAGAAAACTGTAAGTTAGTACTTACCTTCTGCCCGTAACTCAGCCTCCACCCAGCACAGGCAGGTTCCCCAGGGGTGTTTAAACTTTGGAGCTTGGGGGAGTTGTCAGGCATACCCAATTAGAGGGAAAAAAATCTCCCATTGCTATTAAGCTGGCACTACCCAGCTTAAAGACGTACGTCTCTGAAAATTGCCACCCAAAGCAGAGACTGTCTGTCTTTTTCAGTTTGCTGATTTGACTATACAGTGTGGGTAGCCTCATAGTTTCTATGGTAGCCATCTATTCAAACCGCTCTCTTGGAACTATGGGGGCATTTTACCTGAACACAAGGGCGAGACACTTTAAAACACTGAGAAAATTATAGATTTTTCTGGGTCATATTTAGGGTAATAGTAACCATTTAAAGACTAACCACTGAAGTTTCTAGGCTTATTTCACTGTTTAACAGTAATGCAGGTTTTTATTTTCAGCGCTGTATGGCACAGAAAAGATATCCAAAGTAGGGGATAACAACACTCAATTACTTTGAAATACAGTTTGCCAGTATCAAACTTACTTAGAGATAACTTGGTATAAAAAATAGATGAGCAGTTTATGTCACAACTCACCCCACGCCTTAAGGCAATAGCATTAATTTTGGAAATTGAGTGTACGTGGCTAATACTCAGAGATGAAATAAACCATGATTTTCCTACCCTGTTTCCATGAAAAGTAGCTGTTTCAGCATTGCTATCCACATTTCAGGTGAAAATATCAAAACTGAAAGTGGATGCGGACAGACACAAGGATGGTATAGCAGATGGAAAATGGGATTTGAGTGCCAAAGATCAGGTTCTCACCTCTAGCATAGACCCACACGTGATGCTGGGCAGCATTTTCCATCCCCGCAGCAGATGTCAGTGGAGCTAATCTGAAGATCTGTTCACAAAACTCACGCTGTTACCAAAATTGTATTTATCAGACTGAAGTCATGGCTGTCCTAACATAGCACCTCAAGATGGAGAATCTCAGGACAAAAATCTCTAGGTAACTATCTTGAGGAAATCCCCCCAAAGCTGCCACTTTCTTTTTTCCTCGCAGTTGGAGCTTTGTTATGGTTTCTCTGCCTGGCAATGGCTGGCAGTGTCTTCTAGAGGATGCACTGCCACTAGAGGCTTCTTGCAAATTTGTAATTTATGGGCTTCAAAGGTTGATGGTGTCAGCAAAAAACAACTTTATGGTGCTTCTTTACACTTTGCCTAATTCTAAATCTCTCTCAGGTTCATCATTTAGTGAATAAAGCACAGCATTAAATATAAACCTCTGTATTCTTTCTATGTCAAACCCGGTTACCACCCCCCAGCAAATTCCCAAGTATGGGTCGGAAGTCCAGCATAGGACAAGAACTGTTCCCAGCGGGCAGCGTGGGTATGGCATGCTATTTTGGAAGCCAGAAGCGTGGTGTAAATGCATGCTGTACCATGCTAGCTGGCAGCAGTGCCAGCCAATGGTCCCCAGATGCCTAAACCACTAACGTAGCTGTGGCTACAGCAGGAGAGCAGCACATGCAGGAAGGGATAGCTGAGCAAGAAAGGAGCATTTGTTCGTACCTGTCCACGATGGCAGCGTTGAATCAAGATTAATCTGTTCCTGCTTTTGAGGTCTTTGATATCAGCATGTACCCGAGTGCTAGAGTTGGTTCAGGAACAGTGACCACGGAGGAGCACGCAAGTAACTATTGTCTCCTTGTCCTTTCTGCAGTCTCAAATGCTGCTGATGGCAGCAATAGGCTTGATGATGGCGAAGAAGAAGGGGAGGAAGAGGTCTCTGATTTGAGGCTCAGGGATGAGCGGTCAAGCAAAGCGTTCTGATGCTTTTTGGATTTGCTGAACATGGCCACATCCAACTTTGACTGGTGTTCCGCTTCCACGCATTCCTGTTTGCCAGAAAGACTTTCCCCCTTGTTCTCTTTTTATTTTGCTTCCAGCACAGCCTTTCGTAATGTAATTATAAAGCTCCTTTGACATCTAAAGGTATTGTATCAATGAGATTACCATTATCTATAACTTGAATAGCTGTTCTGTAAACCTCTAGAGTAGAAAATAAAAAAAGTTTATTTTATAAATAATTTGTTAAGCCATGCCTGTGAGTATTCAGGCAGCTGGCATGGAGCCCAGGTACCACTTAAGTCATTTTGAGTTGGGCGTAGGCAGATTTTAAATAGTGCATAGAGCATGGCCTGGCATGTCAAGTTCCCACCCACAGTGTGCTCTGTGGGCATGCTTCGTTGTGCTGTAGGTTAGGCAACTCCGAAGTCTTCTCAAAACGTACCTGCCTGCAGTCCTCACAAACTGCTAAGCAGCTGGCTTGGGGGACCGTGCCCAATTCCAGCTTCCAGCAGCGTCCTCTCAGAGGTGGGGCCAGGGCTTATAACTAACTGCTACCAGAGAATTAAACAAGAGGGAGTTAGGAGGACTCTCCCCATGCTGCTTATCAAGCTCATAAACTGAAGCACACCACCACTGTGATAAAAAATTAGAGTCCGCATGAATAGTTAGAACAAGTCATGCGTCATTCAAGCCTAGACTTGCTGCAAACCTTCAGCGACTGCTCTGGTTCTGTCCTGGAAGCTTTACTGACCGCCTGAGGACAAGGCTAACCAAGCCTGTATTCACCCTCACACATATTTCCGTAAGTTGTTTGCCACTTCGCCAGACCACCCGCACAGAAATGTCTGAAAAGAGTAACCCTAATTCTGATTTACACCCATTGTGCTGTTGGCAAGGAGAGCTTAAATGGAGAGCCAGTTTACAGAATGTTATTGTTTGGCTCGTTTAGTCTTTATTGATCTAAGTATCTCAACATGGTCAAAAGGCTGATTTATGTAGGCACAATACAGGCAAGATCAAGGCTTCAAAGCCATCTGAAAAATAACCTTAGCAGTACAAATTTCATTGTGAAATACTTGTCTTAAATAACTGATGTATTGTAATGACTTCGTATTTTGATAGAAACTTGTGTATGTTTCCTCTATTTAGTCTCTAGTGTCTGCTGTGAAACTTTCTAAGATTTTCGGTTTATGTGCATTGTTACTACTAAAGCTAATAATAATCTAAGCTTAGGTTTAAAGAATCTTTTTATTTTCAAAAGAGGATATAAAGAAATAGAGCAGAAATTTCAATTGTATTTTTATCTGATGTTGATCAGTTACAAAGCTGGACAACAATTTGGTTTTTTTCCCCAATAAAAAAAAGGGGGTTTTGCAATAAATGAAAGATAAAAATTGATCACTTGAAAAAAACTAAAATCAGCTCTCATCCTGTAAAATATTTTTTGGGTTTTTTGGTCTTTTTTTAAATAAAACCAGTTTAATTTATACGTCTCAGTCAAGGAGAAATAGGTGTTGTTGACCACAAGTCTACTTCTCTTATAAAACACTTTTGTTTTCACTGGTTTGTGTTTCCCTGGAGTTCACCAGGATTTTCATAAGACCCCGTAACCCTAATAAAGATTTCAGCATTAATTTATCTTCAAAGGCAAATGTTCTCTTCTTCCCTTAAAACCTCTTACACAGATCCGTCAACATAAAAAGATTCAATGAAACAAGACTGGTGACACATTATTTATACAACCTAGAACTATCCCACTTTTAAGATACTCTTCATTCACTGTTCGGTAGCATGTTCAAAATTATAAAATGTATGGGTTTTAATGACATTTATGAGTAACGTTCTAACTCTGCATTTACCTTTCTTGCAGGTAACATATAACAGTTTGTGAAATGTAACTTGGCTTGCTCTCTAACAATGTTTTCAGCATGAGATTCATTTGTTCATGTTGCATGTGCAAGATTGTACAAATCTAGGAGAACAAAAATCAAGGTTTCAGTAGGAAAAGGGGTTGAAAAATGACAGCAGATGGAACCTGGCTTCATTTCCTGGTAAAAAAATCTGTTTTGTTAAGGCTACAGCTTCTTCATCTGGCAGTGGCTTTTGTTGGCTGCCAGGCTGGAGGAACTTCTTATTTCTGGCAATGTTGCTTACTCTTCATTCAAAAGCCTGTAATTTATAACAATGCAACTTCTAAGAATAGGGGTGGGAAAAGTTCTAATGACAAGCCAACACAAGCCTGTGAAATCAGCTTCATCAGATGGTGGCTCAGGACTGATGACGAGGGAGGAGGCAGTTTCCTGGGAGTATACAGTACAATCTCAGAGAAAAGTAGGTGCAAGTCAGATGGTACAAGTCTATAAGGCAAGGTATAAAATGATGCAGTGATCGGTAGTGGGATAATCTGCCTTTCACAATGTAATCTTTCAGCGCACCAGAGAGCTGCTGAACCCCTGAATGTTCAATATCTTTCAAGACGTCACAGCATTTATTATTATACCTTTGATATCACTTTCATCCCTTTAAATTCCTGGCCTCAATGGCATCCTCTAACAATGATTTCCACCATCTTAGTGTGAAAATGTTGCCTTTCATTGCTTGTATTTTGCTGCTTTTAATTTCATTGAGTGTCTTATTCCACTTCTATTATAAGATAGGGGAGATGAAAGCCCTTCTCTATCTGTCTTAGTGGGACCACATGCATAAAAAATAACTAATACTTTTTAAACAAATTGGACTGTAATTCCCTTCTCATGTGCATGTCTCAGCTCTGCTTTTTTATTTTCTATTCTTTGTATTTTACTTTGTTGGCTGTATTTCCTGATCCTCACTTGATTGCTTCTGTTTTCTGTAAGAGTGCAAGAAACTCCCAAGCATTCTAACTCAAAACTTTGAATGAATATGGGTGTATTACTATTTGATTTAATTACCTGCAGAAAAGGAAACTTGGAGAGAATGGAGGGCACTTTCTCTTCTACCATCAGGATAGCTTTAGTCAGTTGCTGGACTTCTGCCCACAGAAGCCTGACAGACACAAAAGATTGTAACTAGCTTGATTCAAGAGCAAAAAGGTTTACAGGAATTAAAAAACTAATGACTTTTCTCAGTTTTGCTCCAGTACAGAGTTGATGGAGATATTCATGGCCTAAACCTACATTTCAGGTTTATTTCTGCAACCCTGGACAGTTTTATAAATTGCACGTGTATAACAATTGCTACATTTCCATAAAAACTATGAATAAAAAATGATCAGAAGAAACTGTAAGTATAGTGTAAGATACATTAAAAGTGGAGGGAAAGATAGGTGGTTAGTCATGTGTGCACTGGGGCAGATACAAACTTCCACTTGCTTTTTGTCCTGGTTTCAGCTGGGATAGAGTTAATTGTCTTCCTAGCAGCTGGTACAGGGCTGGGTTTTCAGTGCGGTATGAGAAGAATGTTGATAACACCCTGATGGTTTCAGTTGTTCTCAGTCGTGTTTAGACTCAGTCAAGGACTTTTCAGCTTCTCCTGCCCAGCCAGGGAGAAGGCTGGAGGGGCACAGGAAAGGTGGGAGGGGGCACAGCCAAGACAGCTGACCCAAATTGGCCAAAGGGGTATTCCATACCATGGGACGCCATGCCCGGTGAGGTGGAGGGAGGGGAGGTGCTCGGCTGGGGCATCGGTCGGCAAGTGGTGAGCAATTGCACTGTGCATCACTTGTCTTGTGTATTCCAATCCTTTTATTATTATTGTCATTTTTTTCTTGTTATTAGTGTCATTGTTAGTCTCTTCCTTTCTGTTCTATTAAACTGTTCTTATCTCAACTCACGAGCTTTACTTTATTTTTTCCTATTCTCTCCCCCATCCCACTGGGCGGGTGGGGGATTGAGTGAGCGGCTGCGTGGTGCTGAGTTGCTGGCTGGGGTTAAACCATGACACTTTTGTTCCCTTGTTCTCAAGGAGAGATTTTTGATGCAAGTTTTGTAAGGGAATAGGAATCTGGTTCATCTCACCCAGCTAGTTAGCAGTGCTACAGACCCCAGTGCTCACTTCACAAAGGCAACATCTCACACGCACATACATAAGCCTCTTTTCATCAGCTTGCGTAGTGGGAGGTTAAATTGAATGTATGTATACATAGAAATGAACTGCCCTTGCCTTGGCAGGAATATTGAAAGAAGGCTTTGGTGTGCTTGAGAACCACGCCGAAACTGTGTATGGTCTTTATGTACAAGGTAACAAAGTTGTGAAAAGGAAAATACAGTAAATAGACTCATGTTAGAAAAGTATTGATGGGGCTATGTTTCACTGCTGAATGTGAAGATTCCTAATCTTCTATACAGGAATGAGCAGAAAAGACAGACCTATACACTTGTCTTCAGTAGTCTGGCTTGAAGAGGCATCCCTTTTGCTTCAAGGAGAGCCAGGACACTATCCAACCAGTGAAGTCTTACTCTGTCCCTTTTGTAGGGTAAAAATGACCCCTGGATCCTGGAGATGTACGTTCTCCAGCCTCAACCCTGCACCGCTTCGTATTAGTACCTGTTACTATTAGCAAGAAGGTACCATGGCACTAGAAAAATAAAAAGTGTGCTTGTTCAATTAAAGTTAAGATACACACAATCCTGTTACACCTTTGTTTTGTTGTGTGGGCATACTTACTTTGTTTGCGAGAACTTAAGCAATGAGATACTCTGCGAAGTGTGAGTTACGCTGTTCATTTCAAAGCTGTCTCTGTGCAACCCCTTCTTCGAGAAACTTTCTCAGAAATAATTGTTCAAAGCAGGTTTTCAAAGGAATCCAGAACAAACTTCTCTCCCAGATTATCCCTTGAGTAAAGTTCTCCTACAGCAAAACTGTCTGCTGAATAATGGCAAGAGTTAAATAAGGCAGTTACTTCGAGAAAGCTTGTGGAGGGATGATCTATGCTTGAACTAATGTGTATCCGAGTAGGCTGGCACAGCTGGGGTCGTATGTGCTAAGCTATGGCATCTAAGGCTGAAGGATGAAATGAAGCTCTTTTTCTCTTGCCAGAAAGGGTAACATTTCCATTCCATCTTCTCTTGGATGACACTTCCAGGTGTGAGATTAAATGGTTCTGCTGCAGTGTAGAAATTGGTCTGAAATGGAAAGTAGCAGTTGTAGGGCAAGCAACATAAATGAACCGGAACCTGCAGCTTAAACAGAAAATTGTCCCCAGCTCTGCATTAGGATTAAGAAGTGATGTCTATCGTTAGGAACTTCATGGGTCAATGTCAGAGCTGGACATGGAGTTACACAACCATGCTATTTGAAAATTTCCACTATATGCCAAGGTCACATCAGGTTTTTTGGATGCCAGCGCCACGTTGGGAGCTGGTATATGGCTGATTATCCACCATGTCCTTCAGCTTCTCCTCCTTTTGAGTTCCTGCTTCTCATGTCAGTGGGAATTTAGGTAAACTGAATTTAGCTACAGTAAATGCATCTTGTTTATTCATTCCCAGTATGCATATTAACTCAGATCATGGAATTTCACCTTTCCTCCCTATTGTCACTTTATTTTTTTATCTTCTGTGAACTGTGCTAATTTTTCTTTTAGCCCTGTTTAGGGTTTGAGTGGTGGGGTTTTGGTAGCGGGGGAGGGGCTGCAGGGGCGGCTCCTGCGAGAAGCTGCCAGAAGCTTCCCCGGCTCCAAGTCGGACCCGC
>JAVKLA010000017.1:4459197-4486002 GCA_034782735.1 Sagittarius serpentarius | reverse complement strand
AGCCGAGAGGAGCCGAGAGGAGCCGAGAGGAGCCGAGAGGAGCCGAGAGGAGCCGAGAGGAGCCGAGAGGAGCCGAGAGGAGCCGAGCCGGAGGCCGGCGCGCACCCACCTGCCCCACCAGTAGCCGCCGCCCCGCTCCCAGCCTCAGCGCTACGAGGCGGTGACAAGCGGGACAGCCGCCAATAGGAAGCCGGCACTCTACATATTTCGCAAAGGCTTGTGGGCGAAAAAGTAACAAAAAACCAAAACCGTTAAAGATTTTGAACTACTGTAGACCGAAACGTCTTGTCAGTACAGAGAGGTGATTCCGTGGTGCATATCACTGACTTTTGCGCCCCGGCGGCATCGCCGTGAGGTAAAGATGATCGGGTCTCTTGAGCCTTATATAGCGCTGCGGGCGGAGTATCGTTCTGGATGTGAGGGCGATCTGGCTGCGACATCTGTCACCCCATTGATCGCCAGGGTTGATTCGGCTGATCTGGCTGGCTAGGCGGGTGTCCCCTTCCTCCCTCACCGCTCCATGTGCGTCCCTCCCGAAGCTGCGCGCTCGGTCGAAGAGGACGACCTTCCCCGATAGAGACGTACCGTTCATCGGTCAAGGGTATACGGTTGCTGCGCTCCTCTGCTAGAACCTCCAAACAAGCTCAGGGTCCAATTGTAGGAAAATGTAGGGTAGTCAAGCTTCCAAGACTGCAGACACATCCAAGTGAGGCACTGCATGGGGCAGTCTGCCATTGTTTTGGGCCGCTCAGGAAACAGCCCTTTCCAAACCCTCGGAAACTCCCTCGTCGTTCACACGGCGGTGGGGGGTGCGGGTGGTGTGCAACGGGCAATTCCCAATGTAATTTTTATTTCCGTGCTCCATGTATCACTTCTCCCGCTTCCATCCCCCAGTCACCTACAAATCCTCGAGCTCCTCACCTTACACACACACCTATCTACCATCTATTGCACTTGTAAATGCATTTTTCACCTCATTCAACCCTGTACAATTCATTTTAAACCCACTTGAACAGTTAGCAAAAGGGATGGCTTTGTAAGTTATCAACTCTTTAGCTTCTACTGCCTTGAAAGCAGGGGGAGAAGGCTGAGAGAAGAGAGAAAATAATGCAGTTAGAAGGGACCTACAATGATCATGTAGTCCAACCGCCTCTCCTTCCGAGGTTTTACGCATCTTCTGCTATAATTCAGTGTTGCAGTCGGTTTCAGAGGAGCTGACGTCCACAGACCAAACTATTACCTTTACACGAAGCTCAGTGTATTGCATAAATTTCATGCTTAGACTCAAATCACGTGGCCAATGAACTTGCAGAAAGAGCACAGCTGCCAGGAAGCAGCATCCCTCTGAGAAGGCACCAAACGTAAGGCTTATTTAAAAAAGAGCCCACAACTAAACAAACAAAAGCCAAACTAAAGTGCTTTTATTAAAAACTGAATAAAAGATCAAGACTTCAGTCAGTCAATATTTCTTCAAGAGTAACTTTATTCTGGGCAGGAGACAGGAGTGAAACAAACATTTGTAACGTTTTTGAACAAAAACACTGAATAAACAACTGTTACTTTTTTACTCACTCTGACAATTCCACCCTCCTACGTTCAAAAATGTTCTTTCAGTATATGTTTTCCTCTTCACATTATGGAACATCCTACTCATATCAACAGCCTTATTAGATACAGAAATACCATGGACGAGGGTCTTCTGGCTTAGGGTTTTTTTTGCTAACATCATGGCACTTACACAATACTTCACGAAAATCTGGATTACAGAGGTGAATGAGTCCACTGTCAGGCTCCTTTATTTCCAACGGTCATTATAAGATGTTATGCATAAGCCTGCGAAAATGTGAACAGTAGTGAAACATTTTGTGTGAAGATGCTGCTAAATATGAAAACACAACGTAGTAGGTTATGTATGATAAATTCTCAGATATGCTACTTGTCCAGATTTCAGTGAAGACCTACATCTTTTCCCTATCTGTACTGCACACTGAGACAGCACAGTGAAATACATAGCTCAGTCAACTCAGTCCTTACTCAAAACCAACTTTTTTCCAACTTCAGTAGGAATTTGCTTGAGTAAGGGCTGCAAATGCTGCCATTATACTTAGGTGATTTTCTGTCCCACTAAGTTAAAATTAGCAGAAGTGATTCTGAGTATCATCACGTTTATTAGCTTTTTTCCAAAATAAAGGCCTTAATTTGGGAAAGGAGGAGATTATGCCAAAAAAAGTACTACTTCTTTTTCTAATCTTTTTGCTGGACTGACCAAAACCCAAATGCCGTAGTCAAGAAAATCACTGCAGGGCTGATAAAGGCTCAGAGATTACAGGCCAGGTTCAGATTCATCCTGTATTAAACACATGGCATTGTCCCCATACTTAGTGGAGAGACCCAGGCGTCTCCAGACGCCTACTACGTTCTCGGGTGAGCTGAATTTCTCTTGAGATGATTCTCACCTCTGGTTTGAAGAGTCGGCTCACAAAAAAGGAGCTCATGCCTAGGTAGGATGAATCCAAGCCTCGGCAGCCCGTTGTCATGACTTGTTCGTCTCCTGCTTCCACTAGTAGGAATTAAGCGTATGGCACAGACTACTTAAGTTGCCTGCTTAGGTCTAGGGATACTTAGGGTAGGTTCAGGGTGTTCCCTCTTGAGACCAATTATTCAGCGATAAAATAAATTAAATGATATCTAGACATAAATACGGATATTTATTTCCACCAAGAGAAACAACTGTCTTTCCAGTTCTAACACAAATATACGTATTTCCCTTTCTACTTAGCCACGAGACACCATCAGTGTGTGCTTTAGAAATCCAATGGCTGCTTTATTTTACTGCTCTGCCTTGGCATCACTGCTTTGGAAGCAGTTAGGTATGGTTTGGAGTTAGTACTTGCTATGAGTAAATAACGGAGTAGCTGGACACATAACATGTCCTTGGCACGTGTAAGTCTTACACGCATACTTTTTTTAATGCATAGACCCTTTTGCTCACTTTTTGTCTTGCACTGTCTCACTGTGGACTGAGTCCATAAAAGCAAACACTGACCAGCGCTCCTCACAGTTCCCTCGGTAGCACTGAGCCAGCAGCCTACTCCAGGGTATGGTTTCCTCAAAAGTCCCACCCGTTCTCCATGGGAAGCGCTGAAAAGGCCAGCATGCGTTACCAGTCTCCAGTCCACAGCGGCTGCCCCTTGTGGGTGCCAGCAGACCCCACAGAGAGGATCTCACAGACACTGGAGCTGTTCAGCTCCTTCGAAATGGCCAGATACTGAGAACCCTATCTGCTCTGGTCCCTTGAGAGTGGATTTAAGTTCTCATAGACAGACGATTTCTCTGATCCGTTCATGAAATGAGCACAGGAAGGTGAGCATTTCCATACACTTCTGCAGGAAGATGCATTTTCACAGCACACTTCAGCTTTGGTGGTGCCGTTCAAGAACGCAGCCATAAAAGAGGTTCTCCCGCAGCACTGTACCGCTGTGCCTTCCTTCTGTGGAAGGAGGTACAGGAACAGCCAAATGCTGACTCTGATCTAAATGAATCTTTTGCTGATGGCTGGACTCTGGCATTCCTTTCCACTGCAAAATTAAACCAGACTATGGGGCTATTTTCTTTTCTTTATAACCTGATAACTCATTTTCTCTTACACACAGAGTTAAACTGCTCTGTGAAATCAACCACAATTTTAGAACATTTTTTTTGCCGGACCAGGTAAGGTCCCATTTTTCCCGGTAGAGCCTGGTGGCCCAATTTACAGAAGCTGACACACTGTACGTGAAGATGTATTGAAGTGAAGAAGAGCTGAAGTTAAGCTTAACTGACTCATTTCCTCTGGAATTTTTTTCCCAGAAGTGATTTAAAACACTTGTGAAAATTAAGTCAGCTGCATAGATATTGTGTCCTTAAACTCTGCGGCTGGTGTATGACTAATGCTTTGTTAGTCTGAAACTAGCTTTGTAATTGTTAATATTGTCTTAAGTAAGTCTTCAGATCTTATATTCCCAACAACGATAAAAAAAAGAAACAGAATCTGATTTTTCTCCTTAAGAAATCATTAGAACATTTAAATGAATTTAACGGAGGTAGGTCCACATTCTGTTTCATAGTGAACAATGCCAAGAAGCAACTCTGAAGCAGGACAAGAGTGCTGCACCAGAAAACAGATCTACAGAAGTGTATTCACCCTTCACCAAACTTCCCCAAATTAGGTAGAAGGAAAAGAATGGAGCTGGAAAGCTGGACAGCAGTCCAACAAAAACCTTTTAAAGGCAAAAATAAAAAAAAAAAAAAAGGCCTCCTACTGACTTTCAGCAGTCTCTCAGTGACTGCAAAGGAGAGTGCGGATGCTGAGTTAGTCACTCATTCCCCTGATGTTAGTAAAAAGCAAATGAGCATAGGACAACAGAAGCGTGGCATCAAGACATGGCATCACTGAAATTATACAGCCTCATTTAGCACATAAACTTCAGAAAATGTCTGATGAATGCCCCTTTCTCAGTATTTCTCTTCCACTGCAATATTGCACCACTTCGCTTTTTTAATCCTCTTTTATAAAAAAGTTGAATCTAATTAAAGGAAAAGTTAAATTTCAAAAAAGTTTGTTATAAAAATTTATCATATAAAAATGCCAAACCCCCTAAGCCATATATACAAAATGTATCAGATTTATGAAAATAACTGGACCCAATTATATAACAAAACAATTTTATACAAAAAGGTACAAGATTGCATTCAAATCAATACAAATAAAAGTAAAAAAACCCTTCAAAATGTCTCGTTCATAGAAGATCTGTTTCTTTTAAATTTACAGGTATATAAAACAGTATCAAATTGTCTCATGTGAGCCACCATTTCACGGGAAACACACGCTGGTTCAGAGTGTACTTCCACATGTCATCGGTGAGCACCATACTTTGCAGACCAGTCAACACGCCCGTGGATCGGCTGAGCTGGTGGTGGGAGAGGCATTAGCCTCGGTGTGCTTTTTGTAGGTGAATTGAACGATGGCCGTCCAAGATGGGGTCTTACTGACTTCAGTGAAGCATAATCTAAGGAACAAAAAAAATAATGCCATGAGATAAAGGTTCAGCGAGTAGCTGTCCACACTCAACAGCAACTGGATGCAGGTCCAGATCCTAAGCCTCCTTTTTTAATAGAATTTGATGATGTGAAATAATAGTGGATCCAGTCCCTAAAACCTTATCAGACAAGGAGTATTTAGATCATTGATGTGACAGGCATGAATTCTGTGCCAGCTCTCACACCAGTCTCTAGGTTCCATTGAAATATGCCGTGGATAAATGCACGTATTTCATACACGAAGTAAAAATAAACCAAGTCCTTCTCCATATGAAGTTCTGCAAGGTTACAAACTGTAGTTCCAGTCAGTCAAATACTTACAAATAAAGTAAAGCAAAGATATGTAGTTCAGCGCTGCATATACACAGCATTAGCAGAGTAACGAGCAAGGGGCCAAGACAACTTTGGTACTATACTTACTAGAAGATGGATCCACAACTGGTGCTAACTGAACCCTCTGCCCAGCAGAGCCTACTTCCTTCTTCAGAAACGAAGGGACATAACCAATAGTTAGACCGCTTGATCCTATGGGCCCTGAAAGAAATGGCAAGGAACACTTGAGCTCGACACAATGGATCTCCCACACTACAAACAGATGACAAAGGTGTGCACTGATGCATCATATTCAAGATTAAGCCTGATCATGGACTGATGAAAACAAGAACTTCACTGAAGACACTAGAAATCTACAGATCCTATATATACCTGCAGTTCTGAGACTGTCAGCGTCAGATGGCATTAAAGATGAATGGAAAACAGGTACAAATTGTACTCTTATAAGGACAATTTCTGCTTCTTCCGGACATCTCAGCTTTTTCAAGGTTTCTCAAAGCTTTCAAAACTTAGCATTTCAGTTGGAATGATTTTGTTTGACTTTCAGTAACTGGGTCCTATGAATATACTCGCTCTTGATTTTTATGCAGCTAGTATGGGACTCTGGTGTACATAAAGCTCTTACTGAAGCCAGTAAGAGTGTAACTTAATAAACTGGGACAGATTCCTGTTCCAAATTTGGAAAGTCACCCACAAAACTTGTCCCTAAGATGAGCAGGAACAGATCTGACTGACCTATAGTATCAGCCGTAGAAACTGGAACAAAAATAGTTATAAATTAAACAGTCTAGAGTCATAGCGCAGAGGGACACTAAACAAGTTAGCATGCACAGATCAGATCCATCGCACATATGCCTGTAACGTACTCGAGCAGTTGAGCAGCAGCAAAGCATATTGTGGGAAATTATGATAGTAAGTAAAAAAGGGGAAAATCTAATGCAGCTACAAAAGAAGCAAAAACTTGTAGAAGAGCCAGGAAGGAGACACGTGCAACGTGTATAAAGGTTCTCATGTAGTTTAGCCACTTATAACATTCTCCCACCTTGAATCTTTAAAGAGCAGTTTTCTGATTAAATTACATCCAAAATTTTAAGTTTTTTGTTTTTTAAACCAGAATTTCTAAAGGCCCAAAATGTTTCTTTGGGCCAAGACTCAAAAGAAATTTTCTCCATCAAACGCTTTCATAACATATGCAAAACAAGTACTGCACTGCAGAACTGCAACATCACATGAAAACCTGAAGCCAACAAAGATTTAGAGAGGAAACACATAAAAACAATCTAGAAACAACAACATGTTTATCTGGTAAAATCTAATGTAAAAATCTACAAATTAATTACTTCAAATCAAATAACAGGGATTAAATACCTGAAATACCAAATGCCCCAAAAACCTGAAGAAGAAAAATTAAAGAGTTTTTCTTTTTGTCTAAATTTTTTAAAGCTACAATTATTTCTCTATTTTAAACAGCATCAGTTAAGAGACATGATGATAGATTTTTATTTGCTTCATTCACATAAGAGTGGTCTGCACAGCTAGTTCAATTTAGACCAGCTTCCTCCTCTATGACAGTCACTTATGCACCAGCTGGGCTAAAATAATTTGGAAACCTCAAAATACGACTTACAAAAACTGACAAGGGAAACTGAAGGCAAGATGAAGTATTTCAGGTTGAACAGATCTAAGCTGTCCAATCTTCTACCCATGTGGTACTTCAAACTTTTGGGGATTCATCAGAAGAAATGACTATGTTTCAGTTTAAGGTAGTCTCCAAATCTAAGGAACAGTGCTCATAACTGATTTTGACACAAAGAACAGACATGGTAGCAAATATCTTTGGAGCTGACAGTGTATTAGAAATGGCTGACCCCAAAATACAGCTGTCTGGAATTGCAGAAATATCACCTATTATCTTTTCTCAGAGCGTTAAGCACAGCTTCTTACCTGAATTCATCCTGTTAATACTTCCCCCCAAACCGGAAGCTTTTCCAGGCAAACCAGAACTGGGCCAGGGATTAGACGGAACAGACTCTTTGTTTGAAGTGGAGACTATGCTATTCCTTGTGCTTATTCCTATTGCAAAAATGCAAAAATTACCACGCTGGAATCTCTGTTGTTACACAGGTTTGCATTCATTCCATCTGATGCATAATCTTAGAGCAGATGTCCAGTTCAGTGAACTTAACCAAAACCTTTTCACTCTTAAGATGCCTCTGGGTTACTTCCCGTCCTCTCATATGGGAATGCTATGACTAGCCATAGGCCCTAATCCTCAAAGATAATACTGTAAGTAGTTCCACTAGCACCAACAGCTGCTTATGTCAAGGGACAGGATCCTTACATCAAGGACGCAAATATTCTCAAGTCACAGAAGGCAAACCTTACTACGTAAATGAAATCTATGCTTCATACCAAACACAGCATTTTATAGCTTTTAGCCTAACAGTGATAAGATAACCTGAGAGTAAATAATGGTAGATTACATTTCTCATAGTACTGTACTCTTCTTCGGTGTATCTACTGAAACCACAGATTGTGCAAACAGTTTCCAGTAGAGTTCATATGTCACATATTATTTGTATTAAATAAACATCCCATATTTGAGCAGGCTACCTAACATGCAAGGATGTGCTCACCATTTATGGTAAAGCAAAAGCAGGCTTAGGATCAGTGTTTTACAACCTCCTCTAGCAATACAACTTTCAGCTACCAAAACTCTACTTAAGTGATCCAATTTGAAAGTCATTGAAATTAATTGTTTCAGGAAAAAAGACTGAGTTTACCATCAGAACACCTTCTAGTTTACTTAATTAATTTTGAAGTATTAGTACTACAAGTGAATGAACAGCTAACACTGCCTTTACAAGCACAAATTATGAAAGAGGATACATTTCTACTCAGCTCATTTTAAATACAGGCAGACATGCTGTCCACTTCCGGAACTTCATCCTGCCCCAGCGCTGGTCTCAACATAGCAGAGGTTAACATGAAGACAGGCATGCTATTCCTCTATAGAGACATGGCTTTGCGTTCTATTTAACTGCAAGCTACAGCAAAGCATATTCCCCCTATTAGTTAGCTTCTGCTCTTCATGGTATTATACTTATACACTCCTGAGGTAAACATAGGGCACTTTCTCTTCCGGTCTAGAAGACCAGTCTTACCCTTCTTAGGGAAACAGGGAATAGCTGGGCATATCAACAGACACTTTCTAACACACTTCAAAGTATAAAAGAGTATTCAGCAGGAGGAAGTACTACCAACAATCCTGTCCTGTTCTTGTAAGCAGGATTCATCTCAGCTGCTGGACTGCTAGAATGTCATTTGTAGCATGGCCATCTATATTAGCAAAGCTCTTGCTCTCCTCATGTTCTTTAAGCAGTAGCCCCACTCCACAAGCTCAAAGGATAAAGCCTAACGTACCAATGACTATTTCATACTGCTGTTGGTATTACAGGAAGAAAAACAAGTAAGTATTTTCTACTAACCAGGTAAATACCTAGAATGTCTCAAGTAGTGTTGTTTTGCTGCAGAAACTCGCAATGTGGGAGTGTCCTGCCGTGGAAAGGTGGCATGGGAAGGTGCACTGCTGCCAGAGCCTACAGCATCTGGAGGCTTCAGGTCCAAAATGCTTTCAAATCTATAAACCAAAAGTTGCCACACTTAGTCTAATTCTTATTGCACGTTTCTCTACAGTTGGCGCCGCCTCATCTCCATCCCATCTCCAGGAATCATTTTCTCATACTGTGTTTGCTACAACACAAACACACAGGCAAGAGCAAATATTTTCAGCCTGAAGCCATACAAGTGCCCATGAAAAATCAGATCTGCGCTTCTAGTTCCCTTATATATTGCTTTTAAAGTTGCTATAAATTACTAAATTTTTCTCTACTGTGTATGATCCATGGAAACTGCAGCTTAGAGTCACCCAAAACAGTTTATATACGTGGAATACATCAAAATGGTTCATATGTGAAATGGGAAGTACATATTCAAAGATTAACCTGGGAAGACTTAAGCTAAGCATCATTTTCAGTGGAGAAAAATGAACAAGGAATTGTATAGAAGGGTGCACTCTCCATCAAAAAAACTGTTGCAATTCGAAGGTTGGCATTCAACAAGCAGCTAAGGCAAAGCAGGAGAGAGACAAGCTGCATGTCCTTTACTGGCCTGGATATATGTTTCTAGATCCACAGAAAGCGTAAAAAGCAACATGATGAAAAAAAGAGGTGAAGCATAAGGAAGTAAGACCAAATAGCACATGAACATAAACGAAACCAGCTTACCTACAAAGAGTTTCATCACCCTGTCTTTTCTTGTTTGTCAAGTCCATCCTTGTGACAGAAGGGCTGAAATCAAGGTCTTCCAAGTCATCCCAGTCTTCGGAACTCTTCACTGTTCTAGCAAGATGTCCCCATCTTCGCCTAGGTTTTGGTTTAAGTTCACCATTTATATTCTCAGTCCCAGTAGATGTTTTCTGTAACAAAGACTGAAAAGAAACAAAACCATGCACTTACACTATAAACCAGGTGAACGGAACAAAGAGGACTTCTTTTTTCCTGTCTCAAAGGGTAATAGTGGCAGTAGAGCTGTAAAAACAGAATCCTAATATTTCATTAAACATGCTAAGAACACAATCTATAGCCTGTAAACGTTATTACGTGTCTTCTGTATTACATCCTGTAATAAAGTCTCTTGCACTGACAGAAGAATAAATTTCTTAGGTCTCAATTCCAATTCTATTTATATTTCACTATACACCTCCCAAACAATTACCTCACGCTCAATTTTTATTTCTTGACCCATCCTGGGAGTACAAACTGCATGCAGGTTCATGTTTCCACAAGCCTGTGCCTAGACATTTATAAAATGTATTTTTCTTGCAGGACAGCAGAGGTACAAATTTGCATCTCTTCAACCATTTAAGCTCATCGGTACACTTCAACCTTGTGCAACTCTGTACGTGGCCAGTACAGACCCTACTTAAGACCGACCTTTCAGCAGCAGCATTCGCACTGTCTGCTCTCATCATCTATCTTATGAATCCAGTCTCCTTGTATAATCAACAGAAATGGTAGGTTCTTATGCTGAAAGAAGAATCTGTTGTTTTCCACAGCCAGTATAGAAACCCAAAGGCAGTATTATTCTCAGTCACATACACTGGATGCCTTAAATGGATGAAGGCAATAGCCCCCGTCCTCCTTATTTCAATACTATTTAACTTAATACTTTTCTCTGTGGCATCAATCTCATTAATATTCTGACCACTGTACATCCTTTTTACTTGTATGAAATCACAGTGTCATCCTTTAAGTGGTGCTTTACAACCAAGGGAAGCATAAAATGGCTTTCAAATGAGAAATCAACTTGCTTGTTTTATAGCAGTTGGATTTAGATTTCAACAGAGTAACTTCCACTTTCTAGCAGAAAGTTGTAACTAGTCTTTATTCCCAATTCCTGTCCTTTTAGTAAATTACAAGAACCTTGAAAGAGAACAAGAAAAAGAAACACAATTAAGGAAAAATCAGGCAGCAGTGTATCAGCGAGTGTATCTTATGCTAGATGGACCTTTACCTGCTGAGGAACTTTATTGTGAATTGCAGGCAGAAGAACCTGGTTAGACTTGTCCTCCTGTAAGTAGTTACTATGCTCAGCCCCAGAGTTGTCCGTCTTATATGGGTACAGCAAGTGCTGAGAAGACTGGCTTTGTTGAAAAGGCCTTGACGAAATGCGGGTGTGAGGTTTTGGAGGGGGTTGTGCTGGAGGGACAGGCTTAATATGCAGAGACGATTTATTATGCAGTTCCTTTTGCTTCCCCAGCTCCTGAATGCCCAGGGCATGCCCAACCTGGAAGTAGGGATATCGAAGTGCCTAAAACATAATGAAGGCGTTAGGATCCAACTTAGGACACCAAAGTTTTAAACTTACCCTAGCCCTATGTGATGGTACAAATTTAATTTCCTTTTTTCTTGGGTGGGAAACAGCAGAAGACCCATCTCTCAATACTAGATTCTACTGAGCACAACCCACTTCAGAATAATGCTGCAACAGTAGAAAAGTTTCAACAGATACCACGTTATCAAATCCTCTGTGGACTTGCACAAAAGGAAAAGGTTCTGCAGAAGTAAGACACTTTACCAGGTGTATGGCATCTAGCACGTTTCATTATGTGCTGTCTCTTCACATGTGTGTGTGCATGTGCATGTGCAAACACACCCACCCCCCTGTCATCACAGATTCAGCCATCAAGACTTGAATGACCCCAGAGACAGCCCAGCTCTTCCATTCTCCAGTTCCAGGACTGAATCAAGTGAAAGAAATATGACCCTTATGAAAATTAACCTCTCTTTCCTTTTTGGAAGACATGTTGGTAAAAGTATCTTTATCCTGCCTTACAGTAATTAAGGAGTTGTCAGTAAAGGCAATTCATCTCTGCCCATCTTGCTGTTTCAGGTATACTCATCTTCCCTTCCCAAAGACCTCTCACTGCTCAGACCCCTCACCATATTTGTACCTTACTGTAAAACATTTGTTAATGGCTCTCAATACCAAGTTATAGTCAGTATTTTTTGCTTTTCATTACCTTTGAGAGTTCTTCATCTATTTTACCCTTGAACTGCTTTAAACCTCTTCATTAGAATTTTTACTGAAGGTCTGATATAATCACAAAGGTTCAGCTATGCTCCTATTGATGTCAAGTCACATTTGAACCACTACAGTACTGATACCTGACATCAATGGCTACCATCAACAACATCAACTGGACCCTTATACGTGTAATAATGATGACTTGGGCTATGCTTATGTACAGGATGCTGGGGACATATCTACAGTGCAATTGATCTGAAACTGCCCTGCAACCTGCCTTGCATAAACTTTATCCAGGCAACACTGGGCTGGATGAGCAGACAGCGAGGTGGATTGACAGCTAGCTGAATGGCCAGGCCCAGAGGGGGGGTGATCAGTGGAACAAAGTCCGGCTGGAGGCCAGTAGGTATTGGTGTACCCCAGAGGTCAATACTGGGACAAATACTGTTCAACGTCTCCACATAAAACTGGAAGGAGTGGCTGATACACCAGAGGGTTGTGCTGCCATTCAGAGGGACCTTGACAGGCTGGAGAAATGGGCTGACAGGAACCTCACCAAGTTTAGCAAAGGGAAATAACAAGACCTGCACCAGGGGAGGAACAACCCCACACTGGGGTCAACCACCTGGAAAGCAGCTTTACAGAAAACGACCTGGCGGACACCAAGCTGAGTAAGAGCTACCAATATGCTCTTGCTGCAAATAAGGCTAACAGTATCCCGGGCTACACGACCAGGAGTGCTGGCAGCAGTCCGAGGGCATGATCCTTCCCCTCTGCCCAGCACGGGTGAGGCCACACCTGGAGTGCTGTGTCCAGTTTTGGGCTCCCCAGCAGAAGAGAGAGATGGCCATAGCGGAGACAGTCCAGTGAAGGGTCACGAAGATGATTAAGGGACCAGAGCATTCCTCCTATGAGGAAAGACTAAGAGAGCTGGGACTGTTCAGCCTGGAGAGCAGAAGGTCCAGGCGGATCTTATCAAAGCATGCAAATACCCAAAGGGAAGGTGCAAAGAGGACGTAGCCAGGCTCTTTTCGGTGGTGCCCGGAGACAGGGCCTGAGGCAATGGGCACAACCTGAAACACAGGAGGTTCCCTCTGAACATCAGGAAACACTTTTTTACTGTGAGGGTGACTGAGCACTGGCACATGTTGCCTAGGGCTAGGGGGTTGGACCAGATGACCTCCAGGGGCCACTTCCAACCTCAATCATTCCGTGGTTCTCTGACACATATCAACAGCAATGAAGGAACGGCATCACAGCCTTCAGCCATACATCCTACCTTCACTCTCTGCTGCTATTTGCAGTGACTGGACTATACTTAATTCAGGTGTACTTATACACAGCACAGTCACACCTCTGATCATTGAGCACACACCCCATGCAGATGATGTTGCATGCAAAAGATTGATTACTGTCTTTTGATTACTCCCCTTTGCCTTGCAAATTGTTCTTGGCTTCTGCTCTTCTCCCTTCTAAGAACTGCACCCTGAGCAACTGTTAAATGACTGTCTATAAAAGGTGCCTTGCAGTGAAAGGAAGCATCAATGCAGATGTGATAAAAAGAAGACAAAACCAAACCTGACTAGCTGTTGGCCGCTTTTTGGGGTCCCACTGCAGCATGTCTCTCATGAGCTGCACCGCTTCACTGCTAGCATTAGGTACGAGGGTTTTTAGGTTGTTAGGTACACACTGAGGCCAGCGAAAATTCATGGAGGCTGAAAGTTGGTAGCCTTCAGGCCAGTCGTTCTGGAAGAATGAGATTTCCGATCACAACAAAAGTTCAGCTGTAAAATATAGCGCCTAAGTACACTAGCATATATTCTCCTATCAATAGTAGACTGTGTCCACCTTACTCTAGACTACATTAAAGATTTCACTAGAAATTTTCACCTCAAACCTCTGGTGAGAGTCAAGTCTTGCTTTACATCCAACCAAGTCAAAGGCACAAATGGAATCAGGAGATAGGAGTCTTGCCATGAATCCAATTTCTAGCCTCTTAAAGCATAGGTTTATAGGCAATATGCAAGAGAAAATGAAATTTCCGCCTAATGAAATCACAGCCTAATGAGTTAGTTCGCTATTCAGGGGTCTATTTCTCCTCCTCTAAATGCCAGGTTTTATAGCATAATTATGTAACGCTTATTTCACGTTTCTGTATCTGAGATCAATACCATACAATAGCAGTAAGAGTGAAAATTGATTTGTTTTCTGCTTACTGCTATTGTGCCATTCTGTATCGTACAATACCTCTAATACTACTGCAGTGCGGAATGTCACTTTAGCTACCTTCTTCGGCGTCCCCAAAACTTGGCAAATTTTGAATATAGTATCAATTTCACTGGCGCCTGGGAAGAGAGGCCTCAGTGTGTAAACTTCTGCCATTATACAACCAACAGCCCAAATATCTATTGGAGAACTATAGCTGGTGGATCTCAGAAGGACTTCAGGAGCCCTGTACCTGTAAGAGAGAAAAAAAACAAAACCAACAAAAAACACAAGCTCCAACAATCAACACAATTCAAACAGACATACATGAAACCATTCAGCTCTTCATTCTTTGCTGTTAGGAGCAAAAATCCCTTAAAAAGCTCCTATCCTATACATAGGACTTCATTGGTTTTTTTTCCTAGAATGAAGAACTAAAACCCATATAAGCTCTTGTAAGCTCCCTTATGCCTTCCCGAGATGCACGCAACCCCAGCATGTCCCACCTGCCTTATCAGGCTCCCTCTTTGCTCCCACGCTGCTGCCATCTGTAAACTGTCTTGCACTAACTGAAGCTTTTCGAATTATGCCAAGCTTAAATAAAAGTGTCATGAAGGGGAGGCACCAAAAGTGGTATTACATTCAGCACAAATTTAATACTTTACTTCTTCAAAGGCTTGACTGTAAGTTTCACACAATGTACCCGAATACTAGCACTTACCATCTTGTAGATACATAATCAGTATAAGGAGGTCTAGATCGGATTTCTCGCGCTAAGCCAAAGTCTGCTATTTTCACAAGTTCTGGTCCCATGCAAAGGAGGTTTTCAGGTTTCAAGTCCCTGTGAAAGAACCCTAAAATGCAAATGAAATGTTGATGTGCACTGCAATGCCACCCCCAGCTATAGCCTTTATTTTCCACCTGGACTGTTCCACTTTAGTTCTTACTGCTGAAGCTTGAAGAGCACACCACAGAATTCAAAGCCTTAAGTGATCAACAGAGCTAGACAGTATAATGGTTGTTGAGTCAGACTGTGAAGAACAGTATGCACAAGTTGACTACCTTATAACAACTCAGAGCATTCAGTGAGACAGCTCCCTTTCACATGACACTTCTTTAACATAAAAAAACTTACACCATTTTAACGTTAGTTTCATTCTAATTGTGTTAGAAACTGTGTAATGAAGACATCAAAAAAATTACTTCAAAAGTTCTTTTAAACAGAATACAGATTAAAACATGAGGTAATTGTTTTGCACTTTGAAACTGCTTTTTAAATCTGAGAATGTAATAACCTGCAAGCACTCAGTTACTCATCACCCTATCGGACAGATGATCTCAGCGTATTTTTTTTAGTGCTCTCTGCATTCAGCAAAACTTGATCTCAAATGAGCATCTGACGAGAACTCTTTCAATAAAAATGACAGAACAGGGCTAAAATATTACTGACTACTGAAATTTGCTTCCACCCTTAGTCTGGAAAACGTCCTTACACTTCTTTCTTGCAGTCATCTGAGACTGCTGTTCCCTATATACAGCTCCCCCTGTAGTACCTTACTAGAGCTCTATGACCTCCTTTTCAGAGACCTTCCAGCATGTTTATTTTTTTCCGCGGCCTTGAATACGCTCCCACAGAAAACAGAACATTCAGATAGGATGAGTCTACGTTGCCCAGTATAACCATATTAACTTTAGTTTGTTAGATTAATGCATGACAGCATTGAAGATACAGTGCTGTACATTTCTACCAACCAGCAGATTATGTCCTTCTGGGGAGCATTAAGCAGGTGTTCTGGTGCCAGCTTGAACTACTGCCGCTTTATAGAAGGTACCAGACAGAGCAATCGAGGTTGGTTTTAGCATTTAGTACAATCACTTCTGTATTTTGCTGCACAGACGTGCAATGCACCAACAGAACACTTTTGAGGCAATTTATTTCATGGCAAACCTTTAAAAAGAGCAATCGGTTGTGCATTCAAATATGAAAAGATGCTTAAGAGTTTGGATGGACAAAGAACATAAAATGTTTACTTGACAAACATTTCTATGCCATACAGGAGCAGAATAGGGAAATAAAAAGAGGGAAAAAACAGTTTATGTGATTTTTCCAAAACTGTTGCTGAGAGAATCTTGGGACACCCAGTCTTACACTGTAAGCCACAAGACCATCAAGACCATCCTGTCAGGCTTGCCATGAACTTCCAGACCTTTGTAACTACAGATGTGCAACATCTTCGCAGAAATGTCAGTCTAGTGTGTAGCACGTCAGTGAACAAGTTAGTTTTGACAAAATTGTTCATTCTTTATAGCTATATTAAGTTCAATAGCAGTAAAAGGTATTCCGAAAGGCTGTGATCCATTTGACAATTTATTAAAAGAAGGTGGCTTAGATTTTTGCAAATAAACCACATTATTTTTCTGTTCTTAAGTATTTTGTCTCTCACTGGAACAGACTGGAATTTCTAGTTTGGTTTCAGAAGATTATCCAAGCCCCATTAGAATAGAGAATAAAGCCATTAGCTTGAAAATGTTTTGCAAAGCAAAGTGAAATGTGTTCTTCAAGTGAACTGAAATGCTGGTCCTACAAGCCTTTCTCTTCCAGGACTTTGACCACTGATGTTAGTTCTTTTCTGATAAGCCGGAGAGCTGACCAGCAACATACACTACAGCGTATTTAGCAGGCAGAATTGCAGAGAGCAGCAAAACATGGTGAGAAAGTTATCATTAAAGTAAATTTTTTTATTAGTTAAGTGGGTCTTCTTACTCCTGGCTGGTACACCAGCTTTAGCCTTTATCATTTTATCATGTAAAAATTAGTTGGAAGGCCATGCAGTGAAAACTAATTGTCACTCAGACTTTACAACTTTAAGTGTATCTTACAGAGCATGGGCATTTTATTCAGGTATCTGTGTGCACCTTGGGAAAAAAAAAAAAAAAAAAGAGTAATTTTTCCTTTATTCTCAATCTCAGGGGACCTCTAAACCTATCAAGAAATGTGCCCATTAATATCAGATGAGTTTTAGAAAGGGGCCAGCTGCCAGTCTGAGAATGTAGAAATCTACAGAAAAGGAACTGAGAAAACCTCCAGAATAAAATATCAGCCAACTATAAAATATGGATATTTTCAGTAATCTGGATCTCTCATATACTGCCATTCTTTTGATCACTCCCTTTACTAAAGTTAGGAATGTAATTGTTAGTGTACACATTAAAAAACTCACACAGACACTAGCTTGCTCTCATCCAAAATGTTTACAGCTAAAACATAACCTACCATGCTTATGGATAAATGCAAGCCCTTGCAGAATCTGATACATAATATTCCTAACTGTAGACTCAGGAAAGAGTTTGTTTCTGTGGGATAAAAGAAAAGGGAAGAAATAAATATTAATGATTAAGTTCACACATTAGCTTATGCTATCTAATAAACCAAAGATAAAAGGTAACAATGACAATAAAACTGCTAGATCTATTTTAAGCACTCTCATGTAGTTTTGTCGTGGTTTAAACCCAGCCAGCAACTCAGCACAGCGTAGCTGCTCACTCACTTCCCCTGCCCCCACCAGTGGGATGGGGGAGAGAATCAGAAAAAAGGTAAACCTCGTGGGTTGAGATAAGAACAGTTTAATAGAACAGAAAGGAAGAAAACAGTAATGATAATAATAACAATAAAGTGACAATAATAATAAGAGGATTGGAATATACAAAGCAAGTGATGCACAATGCAATTGCTCACCACTTGCCGACCGATGCCCGAGCAGCGCTCCTCCCCCGGCCAACTCCCCCATTTTCTATACTGGGCATGACGTCCCATGGAATGGAATACCCCTTTGGCCAGTTGGGGTCAGCTGTCCTGGCTGTGTCCCCTCTCACCTTTCCTGTGCCCCTCCAGTCTTCTTGCTGGCTGGGCAGGAGAAGCTGAAAAGTCCTTGACTGAGTCTAAACACGACTTAGCAACAACTGAAACCGTCAGGGTGTTATCAACATTCTTCTCATACTAAACCCAAAACCCAGCCCTGTACCAGCTACTAGGAAGACAATTCACTCTATCCCAGCTGAAATCAGGACATGTGTATTTCTCCAGTAAAATTTACTCAGTATTTGCAGAACTGCCATATTACATTACATTAAGACTATGTGACATCATGTTAAGACTACGGGGGCAGTGAATTATAAAGGAGAAAAAAGGAAAAAAAAAAAAAAAAGAAATTTGGCCAAACTGAACGAATCTTAACATGTACAGGTCATGAGGCATGCTCAAGACAGCAAGGGTTCATGCTAATTTAGTGCTTTTCACGCACAGTTTCTTCCAGCCTCTCTTCTAGAGCATATACAAGCCATACTTTTGACTCTCCCTTATTATTAACATCCAAGAGCTGATGCGCTAATTCTTTCTCTTCTGTTATCTGAAAAAAAAGTGTCTCATCTGCTACCAGTGAAAACAAGAGGCTCTTCTCCTTGTAATATTCGGGCAAGAAGATCAGCCATAGCAGGCAGTTTAATGATAGTCCCTCTTACCAAGAGAGGATTCTGATCAAACAGCTCTGTACCAGCTGCCTTTGCGCGTGCCAAAACACAGAAGAGATGGGTTGGAGTGGAAATTAGTGACAATTTTATTCAGAAAGAGCCTAACAGTGAATGAAGAAGATGCCCTGGGCCTTATTCAGTTTCCTGAGCTTGATTCCTCTTAAAAAAACTGACCATCACATATTTCAGAAGTGAGATCAGCTACTAGAGTTAGCTTTTCATATTTGCCTGCTTATTTTTTTAATTCCAGCAGAAAGAGAGTCCTATTTCCTCTACAGTCCCTTCCAGCAAGACTGGCAATTTTAACTAAGACTTAAGCAAATAAATCACATTCTTAAAGGTCTGTTTTATACAATGTCTAACCAGACCGAGACCTAGCTAAACCACAGAGAATATGATGTGTAGCACACTTCCACAGACATCTGCCCTTTTTGTTTTCATAAGGAGGTGGGATACATCAAGCATTTCTAAGAAATTCCTAAAGGTAATTGGTTTGGATGTCATGCACTTGAACCATTTTCTCAAGGTTCATCATTTCATGTAATTAAAAATCAGCATCCACATGTATGTGACAAATTAAGTTAAAGTTGTTCTATACCTGTGCATGCACAGTAAGTATTTTTATGCTTAAAAGGTATTTTATGTAGTATTCAGAGATACATTATAACAATAACCTTACTTTGCTAAATCAAGTAAGATTACTGTCATCTCCCAGGCTGATTCTTTGGTTCATAGAGAGAAAATGGCCTCCTCAGACAACGATTCAAAGCAGGGAGCTACTCTGCCCCAGATTATCCTCTGGAGGATGCTATCGTGGCCCAGAGGCTAAAATTAAGACTTTATTAATGCTCTAGCAAATATCAAAAAGCTAGATTGTATTGAGAATGCTGACAAATAAAATAGGCAGTCTTTGGACATGGCAGTTCAAATTGCAAGGAAAAAAGTATTCCTAGAAGCAATGCAGAATTTGACCCCTCTTGATTACCATTTCAACCACTTTTTATTTATTCATTTATTTGAGGAAGCCACAACAGAAGAGGTGGTGATACCACTCTCTAATAGAAAAAGCATTGCTGATTGGAATTACTTACGTAGAAATCTAAAGTTCTAGGTTCAATGCCTCTTCAGCGTGAGGGCTGTTAAAAGCCCACAGTTCCTAACTCTCAAAAGAGTACCCTACTTATCTGCCAGGTTAATCTGGGAAGAGACACTGGGAAGTCTCACTAAACTGTTTGGGATATGCTCAAAGGTGACAGCCACAGCTCCCACTGCAGCACACAGCTTTAAGCCATAGTGATCTAAGCCTAAACAAATGATCCAAAGTCCCTCAAAAAGTAACAGGGGTGTTAAAAGCACATTATGCAAGTAATTAATTTATATCAGGAATCGGTGATGCTGTTACATACCTTTCTTTCATTAACTGATAAAGATTTTCCTTCATGTATTCAAACACAAAATACAGGTGATCATTTTCCCTGATAACTTCTTTCAGCTTTACTACATTGGCATGGTTTAATTTCTTCAAAGACTAGAAACAGAAAATACAAGCAGGATTTCACAAGGGTCTTACTCCAATGTAAAAAAAAAAAAAAAAATCTATTTCACTGATGCAGAAGACTTGGCTTCAAAAACTCTTCAATATTTTAAATAATCAGACAGCTCTGAGATCAAAGACCAGATGTCCAAATATTACCAGTTACATACACAGTATATACATCAGCTCAATGTGCTGGTCATTCAAAAGCCAGCTATCTGGCATCACAGTAGGCACCAAAACAATTGCATTTTCTCTATAAGTAACTTCCTACTGGCAGAATTCACACTCTCCTTGTACTTGCACTGGCAATAGTCAGGTTAGACTCAGGACTAAATACAACCCTGGAAATTTTTCCTTGGTATCATGGATTAACCCTGGTGGGCAGTTGAGCATGCTCATTCCCCCACCCAGTGCAATGGGGGAGAGAATCAGAAGGGCAGAAAGTGAGAAAACTCGTGGGTTGAGATAAAGACAGTTTAATAAGCAAAGCAAGAGCTGCACACACAAGCAAGGCAAAACAAGGAATTCATTCACCGCTTCCCATCAGCAGGCAGGTGTTCAGCCATCTCCAGGAAAGCCGGGCTCCGTCACACGTAACCGTTACTTGGGAAGACGGATGCCATCTCTCCGAACGTCCCCCCTTCCTCCTCCTTCCCCCAGCCTTTATTGCTGAGCACAATGTCATATGGGATTTCCCTTTGGTCAGCTGGGGTCAGCTGTCCTGGCTGTGTCACCTCCCAGACTCTTGCCCAGCCTCAGCCTACTCACGGGCAGGGAAGCGTGAAAAACAGAGAAGGCTTGAGACACAGTTATTGCTGAGCAGTTCTTGCACAAAAACATCCCTGTGTTATCTAGCCCGTTCTGGCCACAAATCCAAAACATAGACCCATATAAGCTGCTATGAAGAAAATTAACTCTATCCCAGCCAAAACCAGCATACTTGGGTCTTCACTCTCCCTTCTTTTTATATTTTCAGTGTATTCACATTCATTCTTGCTGTAGCAACATAGCACCAATACATGGTACTGCAAGAAAAGTGACCTAGGTTTTCTGCACGTTTGCAACAGTGATAGCAAGAACTAGAAATTAAGGGAGGTCCTTAGAACTTACCCCTAAAGCTTTGCTGGTGTCAGAATTTCGTGCTAAATGTCTGCCCCCAAACCAGCTATCCAGAAACAACTGCATGCACAAAGGTGACTGCTGTGCAAAGGGCATGTGTTCTCAAGCTCTGAAAAAACCCCACCAATCAACTCCAGGTTTTGCGACAGTAACGCTCGCTCGCTCACACACCACTCACTGCAAGCAGGAAGCAGCTCTCTACAACCAAGTGATTTGTTGTAAGACTACAGAATTTTAATAAACTACAGACACCCCGTTCAAATGCAGAGCCAGGAAACAGAACTGTAATGCCATATGCCACAGCTCATGTTGGGAGGAGTTTCTGATAAAAAGGGTAGAAAGAATTTGATGCTGCCCCAAAATGAGACATGGATCATCTAATTTAAAGTCAACCACTGAATGAAACAAGTACCTTAACCTCTCGAAGGTTCATGCATTCCTCCCAAGAATAAAACTTTCTCTTCATTCTACAATAGTAGATGGGAAAAAAACCCAATTAATACATGCTCAGCATCAGCTGGTCTTAAGACCCAGAAGTCTCTTTACATCTTAACAATTCAGTTCTTCCATCAAAATATAAGGTGTTATCTCCTTTGTCAAAAAACTTTACTTCTCTAGGCAAGGTACACTCTAATAGAATTTAAAAGCATTACTAGTACACAGGATTGCGTTTTTTCATATATATCTTGCTGCAAAACACACACACGCAATCACAGATTAAATTTACAAAAATACCCAACTGCTTAGAGTCTGGATTTCACAGGGAGTTAGGCACCCTTTGAAGATCTGAGTCTTTGTCAGACTTTAATAATAATTCAGTATTACTTACTACTGCAGGAAGTTTCCAGTTTGAAATCAGCTCTTATAATTACAATAGTTTAAGAACTAAATTTAAGCCCTTCATTTCATGAAGAGGTCTGGATTTTTTTTTTTTTTTTTAGCAGTGTTTTTCCAGTTACTGTCTTGGGTGTTCAGCCACCAGGCCACTTCTGTTCTTAATAATGATTAATGTGTAAGCTAAGAGAGTACCATATTCTGGTTTGTTCTGAAATTTTTGAGTTTCTACCACGTTGCAAAATGAAAATCAAAGGTGCCTCTGGCAAGGTGTGATAAAGGAAAAATACTCAGCATAGAGGATTTAGAAAGTTGCTAAAGCCAGCTATTGACTGTTCACACAAAACAGTATTGTACTGAAAGCTCTTTTGACAAGTATGTCCCTGGGTCATGGTCAGCAACTCAGGAAGGTGCCTGTGATGCTTTACAGCTGTCTCTTACCACAACTAGGACAAATAAGCTATTTACAAACTGAGGTCACTGCTGAAGTGGCAGAGAAAATCAAGCGGATTTCTCAAGGAATTTTAAGAAAATCTTAAGCTGAAAAGACCAATACGTAATAGCATATAAAGATACAGATAATGGACAGTGAGATCCATTGTGCTAATTTTCACTGCAGTATTAACATTACACTGGAAATCAGACCACGAAATGTTATGTTCCATGTAAACAGCAGGGAAGGGGTTGCAGATTCCAAAGCAGCATTGCAGAATACTCTAAATAATATACATAATACATATTTGACAGCACATAGTAGCAGAACACTGTTACAAAAAGCCTACAGATCTTCATCCTCTTTATCTTCTGCTGGGGCTTTGGAGGATACAAGGAACTTGAGCTTTGCAGGCTGCCCCAACACAACTTCAAATACCAATGCTGCGTGGAACGTGAAGTACTCAAACCAGCAAGACCAAGTGATGTGGACCATAGAATGGAAAAACCTGGACCGACCACCCACCCACTGTTAAGTAACAAATTAAAATACTTACTTTTTAATGGCTATTAGCTCTCCAGATTCAATGCTTCTCCCTAGGAGGACAGAGCCGTAGGTCCCGTCACCAAGCTGTCTGATAGTTGTGTACCTATTCATGATGAGGATACTTTAGCTGCAAGCGCATTTCAGTCCTTAGTGTTTCTTGTGTTTCTCCTCCGAGTGTAACCAGTTCTTTCTGTGGCAGCATAAATATAGAGCACTCAGGACAGTGTGAACAGTTGCAGGAATCATGTTTTCAAGACTTAGCCTTTGGTCTGAAAGCACAGAACATAATCCGTTTGATTTCTGTACCCTTTCAAGATTGCTTGTTTGCAGACTCCGTTCTCCTCCAAAAGGTATTCCTTGTAAGCTATACACAAACACTTGTCTTGGTGTCTCACCAGGAAGGGCCATCCTGTATCTGGATGTAACTGGATACGTTCCCCAAATCCACTCTTACGCTAAAGCTAGAGGTACTTTAAAGCAACCTTGCAGGCAGCCCTAATGGGAGAAACTATTACTCAAAGCAGAGGATAAAGTCTCGTAGCTCAGAGAAAATAGTATGCTATCAGAAAAATGAAGCATTAGATAGGAATCTGTTCTAGCCAAATTATCAGACATCTAAGTCACTATTTCACAAGCTGTACTGCTTTTCTCACTTTCCATAAGGTGCTATGCTAGAGATACAGCCATATGTATTCCCTTAAACAAAGTCTTCAGAGGAAGCCTATTATATTCATGTCAGATAAGACCACAAGTATTTCACTACCGTAGCCCTAAGCATGAATCAGCCTCTAGAAGTAGTGGCTCCATCAGATTATCTATCCGACCTTTTGTCCTGACACTGCATGAACAACAGAATGCTAGATAACAAAGCAAAAACCTTCTTATTCCCTCATTTAATCTAATTGTTGCTAGTATTTCCTGCACTTTAGTTTAGAACAAATGTGAGCTGTTCTATGTAAATTAACCATACATTTGGAATAAAACAGAATTCCCCTGCAATGAGGGTTCAGTCCCTGCATTCTCTTTTTCTCCAACTCTAAGAGGACAGCAATATTCATGGCTGGCGACTTCTGCCTTCTGTAACCTGCATTTAAACTATAATTCCACAATTTTCTTTTGTAGCAGCCTTACATCTCCCCTCCATCTTGCCTTATTTTACAAAGCCAAATTATGATTTTAAAAGTAATGGGATTATGTTGGTTGAACTCTGAACTGACATCAATGCAGAGCCACAAGCCTGTAGCTGCAGAACGTTATGAAGATCCTTTGTTTTCAGTCTTCTAAGCCTATTAGCCCCACTAATACTGATACAGGAACAAACAAAAATCAGGAAATATGAATTTAATACACCTTTTGACAATTTTACACATCGTCTATGAAAAAGAAACAGCATGTCTCTAACTACCTTAGACGCTGGGTAGTGTCTCAGACAGGCAAGAAGAACTGCCCTCCAGCAGTATCTGTTCTCTCCACACACTATTACAGAGAACCACGACCAAGCACCTTTAATTTGAGACCTAATCCCATTAATCCCACATTTTGTACTACTTGCCAAGGAACACAGAGCTTGTCCATAAGAATGGCACTTTGGAGTACTGGTTTCTTTTTGGCTAGTTTTCAGGCTGTGCACCTGCATAGCATAAAGCTGTATTTAGGCAATGTTCTGCATCTGGGTTAAAAAGCTTTGGTTACTCCAGTGACTGGATAGCAACTCAGAAGCCTTGGCTCCCAGGCCTTTATTCAGACCCTTGGCGAAAATTTCAAACAATGACAAAGCCTTGCATGGTCTCCTGGTCTGAAAATGTAATATTTATTAGTCTCCAACCAAATAATTTTATACAGTAACTTCAAAGTGAAAACAGACGGGACTTGCGGACTCCCTTAATGACACAGTTCTGAAATTGTAATCATAACAGATGTGATGGCTTACAATTCATGGACCATTACGCTGCCCCTGGCTTACCATTCTCATACCCCTTTCCAGGGGACTCTGACTGCACAAGGAAGGAGCATCTTTGCCTCATGTTTGATAACCACAGCAAACCAAAAGATGCAGAACACTGCTAGCACATGACATTGCCAGTAATAATCACCAGTGGCTATCATGGATAAATCGTTTGTCTGAGGTCTCTTAACAGATGATGTGGCAAACATAACTGCCTATTCCTTACTGGGGATGCTAATTTAAGCTCCTCTCCTTTCCATAGCCACCAATTTCACAAAACTTGTAAGAAAGTATCTTTGCGATTCCAGCTCTGCTGTCAAAGGTGACCAAAACAGACAAATGAACTGAAAAATTTTTGAGGCATAAAGGGGACGCAAAGAACCTAGAGGAAAAAGCAGTCAGAAAATACAGATTTCAATGAGGAATGCATGTTAAAAAACATGCTGGGATGCACAGAAGTTAACATGGCTCCTATGGAAGCACAAATCCACCTGTATGAAAATCCACTGAACAAAACCTAAGTAAAGTTTTCTTTGGTTAATTAAATCAGTACCATTTCTTGTTGAGCTTAATAGTGAAGTTGTTTTCAAAAATCTACTTTACTTTGCAAGATTTATGTTCTGTCATTATCTCCTTCTCTCTCTCACCTTCAACTATGGAAATAAACTAAACCTTAGTGTGCAGACTGTTTCACCTAAGTGGAGTCCCACTGAAATCACTGAAAAGAGCACGAGTGTCTCACAAGCAGTTTGCAGAGCTACAACACATAGTCCAGACTCTAGTCTACAACTACAATCTAGGCAAATTCACATCGTCAGAGGATATAAGTACAAACTGCAAAACTGTCCTGGAGTAAAGGAGCGTGTTGACCCTAAAGAGAAAAAAGTAAAAGCCTTATTTTCACCATATTGTAACACCGTGTTCAGACTCCACCTCGCCTATAAACCCTTTTTTCCCCAGAAATCAACGAGCAAGGCCCCTTTAAAAGCAAGCCCACTTTTATGCATCAAGACTACTTTCTGACTCTAAGCATAACTCAAACTTACTATTTCGCTTACATACGCTTTAAATAAGCATCCGCTCCCGTTTGAAGGGCCGCAGCGCTGAGAACCGAAAGCGAAACTGGCTCGCTCTCTGCCAAGGCTGAGAAACGCAAACAGTAAACAATCAGCAAGCGCCTTTTCAAACCTGTTCCGCGCTTCGGCAGCAACCCGAAGGTGTGTTACTAGCAGGAGGCACAGAGCAAGGTGGGGTTTACAGCTGCGGCTTTCGCTCCATGTCGCTGCCCCAGCTGCCGCTGTTTGTGCTCGTTAGGGAAGGCCTTGGGGGTGCCAAGGCAGGAGCAGCGGGAGGACCCACCGCCCCATTTGTGAGAGGGTGGGGAGGTGAGCGGCGGGCCCCCGCGCCTCTCCGCCACGGCAGGCCGGTGCGTGGCTCCCGCCCGGCCTTCACGCTGAGGCGGGGACCGGTTCCCAGCCTCGGCCCCGAGACAGGCGAGTAACCCCGCTCCGCTCCTGTGTTGTACTGAAACGCTACTTCCCCCGCTCCCCCCCCCCACGCCGCGACCACCGTCCCCAGCCGTACTCACGGCGCCCGCGGTTTCCCTCCTTCAGCCAAGCCCCGGCCTGCCGCAGCCGCGCCTTAATGGCGGCGCTCCGG